>JARLTB010000166.1:10665000-11075000 GCA_030141615.1 Unio pictorum | reverse complement strand
ATCCATTTTAAATTAATGTGGTCAATTTCAATACATTTCATAATACTTCATATTCCTGTTGAAATACATATTCAAATGTTGACAAAGATTTGACCTAAGTTAATATGCCAGTGTATTTAGTAATTTTATCCATTAAACAACTAAAATTCTCTACACCTGACATGGTTGCATACTTTCCAGAAGGTATAAGATTCCAATGTTATACTGTTTAACTATGGCATCCTCATCCTTTGCCTTTACATGATAGAAAAAAAAAAGATATTTAACCCCTGCTGTATGTTCTGATTGACAATAAAGGCTATCACTGTTATATCTCTTGAAATCATTGTCTGCCATTTTTTGTGTAAATTCCTCTTAAAAATGTAAAGTTTAATGCAATTCCATAATTTTGCTGCAAGCAAACTGTTTCTTGAAGAAATACCATAACTTTTGTAAGTACATACCCACATTTCTATGGCAATAAATGATTACTATTCCTGTGAAAAACAATCCCATAGTTGACTAACACAAAAGATGATAGAATATCCTTTCAAAGGGAGGTAACTATAACTGGATCTGAAAAGATCGCATCTTGGAAATTACTGGCACATATGCTGCACAATTGTTGTGTTCAACAATTAAACCCACTATCAAACAAAAGTATCTATTAACAATCAAACCCACTATCAAACAAAAGTATTGTTACGTGTATTTGATTTGGGTCATTTATTTTTTATTTTAATTGTTTGTTTGTCAGATTCAAATTTGACATTTTAAGTTTAAGATTCATTCATTGGGAGATGACCTGTACTTTACAAATAAACACCAGGTGTTGACCTCATTTCTGACCTGGCTTCAGAGTTGTAAACAAGCTTTTAAAATGATTGGTTGATTCCAAGGACCTTATGGAGCTTTGTTATAAACATCTATCTATTTTTAGTTGGGTCATACGGTGTGTACAAGATTTTTTGAACGTAAATTTGTTCTAAAATATCCTAGAAGATCATGTGACCCCTTCCTTGTTTACGTAAATTATGTTTTAGAGCGAACTATTTTGTAGAAGTTGGACTGTTAGAATATTAAGTTGTATTGTTTTGAGTTATTTTAAATTACCTTGTATTGGAAATTATTTTAATTCACTTGGATCAAGAGGATTTATTTTGTTATTTATCTGGAAAATAATTGTGCTCATTGAATTTCATAAGACCAGAACTGACTTCATCAAGTGACATCGTCTTCTATCTTGGATGCTTAACTAAGATTTGAACTTGGAATTATTTGGACATTTTATTACCAGGACTTTTGCAATTTCTCTAGTGGATTATATTTTGAATTATTTTTGGATTAATTTTGGAATTGATTCTTAAAACCATAAGTTTATTTTTCTTTTCTGGAAAATAATTGTGCTCAATAAATTGTTTATTAAGTTTTTACAAGCTTGTTATTCTCACTCTATTTATTCGAGCCTAAGCACGTAACAGTATCTATTAACAATCACACCCATATCAAACAAAAGTATCTATTAACAATCACACCCACTATCAAACAAAAGTATCTATTAACAATCACATTCCTATACATCTATAAATCTGTAAAACATGAGACTCTGAGACGGTATTGAAATATTTCCTCATCCAGCAATACCGTAAACTGTGTAATTCATTGATACAAAATACTTAATACTACTACTAAATGACATCTATATCGTACAAACACTATCAACAAACAAAATTTTCTTGATATCTGCTACTCAAAATTGTTTTTGGTTATGTAACATAATTTACTCACAAAAACAGCTTACGTAAACAACTTTTGAATCAACTAACTGTAACAAAAAATGATCAAATATGTTCACATTAAAAAATAGTCCCATTCTTCAGGCTATTTATACATTATGTAAAGCCGAAATAAAAATGGTGCAAACAACGAGTGTATGGTGCAATCAAAGTACATGTACATAGACAATGGCTCTTAGCAGGTATGTATTTGCACTTTTGGGCCGCTATCATTAGTTTTAAAAATTAACTATGTAATTCAAATTATTGACACTGAGTGAATAATTCACAGAAAAAGGGATTTGATTATTAATCCCATCCGCTAAATTTACAGAAAGAGCAGGGCCATATACTAATTTTATTCTGATTATAGCGATTGATGGATGTCAATTATATATCTGCATTTTATTATTTTAACCGAGATATTGTTGGTTTATACCATTCTGACTTTGGCTTTAGTGAAGAAATGATGACTGAAAAAGTTTGATCATAGAATCATGGCTATTTCATGGAGGATATTATTTGCCTCCCTTTATCAGCAAAGGGATGTAACTCTACATAGAACTGTTTATAAATAATACAAGCTCACAAATTTTTATGGAGCTTTCCCTACATAAATGACTACATAAAAATGCATAAATATACCTAATGCTGATTGTCAAACATACATTAATAAAAATTTTACTGAGAGTGTGAATGGTGATATTAAAGTAATAAACTGCAAAAATGAACACTTAAAATGTTATGACAAAATTTTTTAAATAGTATACAGATATTGCATATTTAATAGTTACACTGTGTGCAAAAAGAGACATAATTCAATTTCGATACTTTCTACAAATAATATCATCACATAAATTCAAATGAAAAAAAAATAGGAAGGACAACACTAGCACAATCAACAAATTGCTCTAAAACGTGTCACCTTGACCCCACATGTCAAAAGGCTATGCACGAATCTCAAAATATTTATTAAATTAATGCTTATTTCTGATGTCTGCAACCTTGACCCTAAGGTCAAAGCAAGCCACAAGCATCTCACACAATGAATTATCTAAGCTTCATCACGACTACTCCAAAATATGAACGAAAATCCATCATGGGGTTTAAAATGAAAATCAACAAGAAAAACGTGAGCTAGAGCCTGAACACAAATTTTCTAGGTCTATGACCTTGGTTCCAGAGTCTATGACCTTGGTTCCAGAGTCATAGGGGTGACTGAATGTGTTATAAAATCAACTGTCTTAGCTTTAAAATGATTCATGCCAAGTCAATGTATTAAGAGAATTTATATCAAGTGATCAAGGAAGTATACACAGCATGAAAATCTAAACAAACTGTAGATGTTGACTCAGTTCCTCCTGAAAGGAATTGCTGTGTCTCGCTTCCCACTAAAGTGGGGTAAAAAAAAAAGAAACGTTTTCTCAGAATAATTTCAATCTCAATCGTGACAAATTTGATGAATTATTTCAATTTAATATATGCTTACAAAAGTGATACTAGATAGAAACTGTAATTTAAAATGTATGTATTTTGTATCTTGTAAACTGAATGATACATCACAGTTTTGATTTGCATTTTAAATAAATATGGTGGAAATATACTATGATGATGCAAACTCAGCACCACGCATCCAAATCTGATTACATGTTGAGACAGTATTTCGTATTTGGGTAATGAAAACTGATTGAAATGATATCTTAAAATGGATAAATACAAATTTTGAATTAAAAAAAATAAATACTGTATCATCTTTAGAATTAAAGACAATATTCTATATGCATAACAGTATAATTTATAAACGTAGATTTAACTGAGCCATGCAATTTTCTGTAATCATAATGTGGAAAAACATTGTACTTACAGAAACCATAAACGGTAAAAGTTTACAAAAGTTTACTGTACAATAACTAGTAGTTATACAATGGTTAATTTACTCTGAAATTGAGACCTTTCAAATTTCCCAATGTCAAGACCTTTTGAATTTCCAAATGTCTGTTTTCTGAGTTTTCACATCGACATTAAACAAGTTTCTACTGCTGATTACTGAAAATAAAGAATCTGATGCATATTGTTAGAGATACTTTGGTAATGATTTCTGCGATTGATTATGCCTACATATGTATGCACTGATATTTATGTTATTACTGTTGGGTTTACTGCCATTTTTTTCAGCACAAGATAGACTATACATGGCGGCAGTAAAACTGGCAGAGAAAGATCCAAGGAAACCCTTGGGAAGAACCACTGACACAGGAAGAACTGGTGAGCTTTCTTAAATATCAAATAGGCCTTGCCGACGCTTGAACTCATGCGAACAGAAATGATATGGCAGTGATCGGAAAAGGTGAGCACTTTAGACCACTTGGCCACCCTCAGCCTCCAAAATTTATTTTGTTGAAATGCCAATAAAGTTTACATATATTAGCATCTTGTTTTTAAACAGCTTTAAAAAAGCAAATGTAAACTATATTTCCTTTTGATGATCACACTCTCTTTCCTTCTTCTCATGGGTTTGTGGTTCTTCTCCGGGTTTTCCAGGGTTCTTCTTCCACCAGTTATACTGACTGCCATGTATGGCCCATCTTATACTGAAAAATGGTGTTCAAACCACCAACAATAACAACTTTCTTTCCTTAGCTTTCTTCTTTCATCTAAGTATGACATAAAATAACTGTCAGAAAGTAACTACCGTTTTGTCTCATTGAAAACTGGTTAAAATATAGTTACACATATTTAATACATTACATGCTTGTATCTATCATTAAATAATTTAAACTTTAAATTTAAACTTTAAATAAAGATATTATGAAATTTTATGAGCTACTTCTTAAACTCAAATGAAAGAAATCTTGAAAATCTGAGAAAATTCAGAAGCAGTACATGTACTTTTTAAAGTTATTTCCTTGCAAATTTATTATCAGAATAAATTATATATGCTCTAGTCCAGCTTGAAAGACCCCCATTACAGTATTGTTCACATTTTGATGATGTCACATCCATTCTTAACAGATTTCATTCAAGCAATTTCACTGATTTTGCTAACAATACCAAATATAAAAATAACCAAGCATTATTTATTCCATAGAAGATGTATGAATATTTGGAATGCATGTTTTACTTTTCAACCAATCAGATTTCTCGGATTGGTCATATCATTTGCAGGGCTGTAGAGAGCAATCACGGGCCCTGGGGTAAGATAATCTGCGCCAATCCTAGTTCTTGTTCAAATAAAAATTATTTTAAAAAAAAATAAACAAGTCTTGTTCGCCCTGAGCCCTGGGGATATATCCCCAGTTGCCCCCTCCCCTCATGTTGGCCCTGGTCATTTGTGCATTTGTGAACTTAACAAACTCATTATGGCCATTCTTAACAGTGACCACACTAAAAGTTCCAACAGATGTGAAATATAACCCAGATGTCTTATTGAAGTGTATTGCCACTAATGCGAAAACTGTTAATAATAATAACAATAACATCATATTGATACATAGATTTCTAAAAGAAGACCAGGTTTGTGAGGATTCATTCTCACTGCAGATCTTTGCATGAGCTAATGCAATACAAAATGTGCATGACATATTTACAATATAACACACAATATGACATCATGGTATATTTAAAGCCATGTTCACACAAATTAGTTATCACCTGCAAGTATATTTACATCGTTTCAGACATTATGACAAAACAACCAAGGTACCAACTGCAATTTCATTTATATAATACTTTCTTGAAAATAAGAAACTGAAAAATCAATAATGATTTGTTTTATTTTAAAAAAAAGATTATTTATAGCATCACTTGTTATAAAAAAATGAGAAAACAAGACCTTTGTGGATGGGATTCTAATCTATAACTCAAACATATAGTCGACTCACTTAATAACAATGCCACGATTATGCCGAGGTGTCATAAAACATCACTAGACACTACTCTTGCCAACGTGTTAAACTGGACACATGGTGGATATTTCATAAGCATTATAATGGCAAAAGTCTTAAATCATTTACTTTTGCATGTCTAGTACATCCAAGTTTCTCCCTAACATTATCATAATTATTTTATGATATGATCATTCAGAGCAAAAGCTGTGGAGGTATTCACTTGCAATCTATGCAAAAATATTATTTTAAATTCAGAAAAATCCTATAACAGAAAAACAATGTTACCAACTGATTATTTCATCCTTAAATTGAGCTGATAGTAAAGCTCATATCTCACAATTTTGGAAGGATTAGAAAAATTCTGAAACAAATAAACTAAAAACTTGAATTTACTCATTAGGTTTGAACCTGGTCTTTTCTTTGACAGATGCTTCTTAAGTTCATCCATCTTCTTTATAAATTAATAAGTTTTATTGATTGCTGATAAAACTTTGAGCAACACGAGATAATACATAATACTAGAAAATCCAAATTTCAGTTCTCATCAATGGATCATAAAACAAATTCATTAACTTGATATTTAAAAAAAACTAGTAGACATCATTAGTAGTCTTTTGGTAAAAACCGATGTCATAATGATCATCTATTCAGGTGAAGTAAAAACAACAATACCAGTTCTTGTGGTTGCCATATTGGATGTAAAACTGGCACTATTTTCAGTTAGGACAGGTCTCTTGGTAAAATCCCCATGTTGATATGGCCATCCATTTAGAGAGGAATAGAAACAACAATATCTTCACACCATGACTTTCCATTTTAGAGAAGAAACGCCAACAAGATTTAAATGAATGCTGCTGTGGTGGCCATATTGGAGATCAGAGATGCACCAGTTTTATTTATGACCAACTGAACAATATGAAATGCTTTCTGGTGTGAAAACAAGCTTATTAACACAGCTCCCATATGAGTTGGGTAGTTTTTTTTTTGTGTGATAACTCAAAGTTGATATGATCATCCATATGAGTTGGGTAGTTTTTTTTTTGTGTGATAACTCCAAGTTGATATGATCATCCATATGAGTTGGGTAGTTTTTTTGTGTGTGATAACTCCAAGTTGATATGATCATCCATTCAGGAGTAGCAATAACACGATTTTCAAGATGGTCACATTGAGATTATTTTCATTTAGGATCAACTAGACATTAAAATAAGTCCATGTTGATATGACTTTCCATTCATTAGCATTAGTTAGAGCAAGAATTTCAAGATGGCTGCTATTAAGTTCATTTTGGACTTGAGATTGGCACCATTTTCATGTGGAAGAATGAGTCAACATTAGAAGTCTTCCAGCGAAAACTCTAATGTTGATACAACTATCCTGCCTGGAGGAGTAATGATAACAAAATTTTCTTGCTGGCCACTGTGGCAGCCTTACTGGATGTCCAAGCAGCACAATTTGCATTTAATCCCATCAATAGCATGGGAAGAATGTGTGTTATGTTTTAAGGCAATTCTGCAAGTAGTTTAGAAGGAGCAGTGAAAACAATCATGTGCTAATGAACGAGTAGTGAAAACCATCATGTGCTAATGAACGAGTAGTGAAAACAATCATGTGCTAATGAACGATGTGTAAATCTACAAGCAGGCGACAAACCAAATCACTGCATTGAAACCCCTCCCCTCCACTGAAACATGATGTACAACAAGAAGACAAAGACAAAAGAAAACCATCACATCTTGATCTTATTTTTATTAAATAATCACAAAAAATCTCGATAAAAATGCAGATCCAAATAGAAAAAATGCCATTGGTCATACAACATGATAGCAAACAATGAATACTATTAAATAATTTGTATCTTTAGGGTACAAATCTTTTGAAGAATAACCAAATAAAAAACTAACTAGTGAAAAAAAAAAACTAAATATAAAGGCTACCACAAATCTCTGAAACATGAAATATAGATCACAGTGACCTGAAGTGCTCCTCATGATGCAATCACAAATTGTGAGACTACTTATGCAGCAGTGCTAAATGCAAAGGTTATGAAATTGAGCTAAATGCACTAGCGAAAAACATAGATAACAAAGTAGTTTACTTTGACCTCATTTTCACTGAAAGATATAGCACTCCATATGAAACATCTAAATAACAGTGACTCTACGAGTAATAGTGTCTGAAGCAAAAGTCCCTTTAAGGGACTAACACTCAAAAAGTCCAAATGAATTTTGTGGAATTTATATTGCAATTTTTTTCTACAATTAACTGTTGAGTGTTGAAATCATCTCTTGCTATTCTTCAAATTAGGCGCTGTCGTAATGGACATCATTTTCTTTCAGGTCCAAGACTTCTCATGGAATTCTTTTGATTTTTAGAGTAATGATAACAAGATTTTCAAGATGGTTACCATTGTGGTCATGTTCGATACCAGCCATATTATAATTCTGATGGCACAATTTTATTTACGACTAATTAAACAGCAGTAGACATGCTGATATGATCACTGAGGAGAAGTGTCGATAAAAAGATTTTCAAGATGGTCATTGTGGTATCCATACTGAATCTCTAAGTTGTAATGTTTTCCTTTAAGATCAGCTAGACTTCATAAGAAGTCTTCTGGTTAAAACCCCATGCAATATTACTTTTCAATCAGAAAGGTTAAAGGTTATTACTTTTCAATCAGAAAGGTTAAAGGTCAAGACTAAGTAGGCATCATCAGAAATCTATTAGTGAAAATCCCATGCTGATGTTACTCTCTGTTCTTGAGAAGTTATTGTATGGTATAGTTGATTAGATTCATCCAAATGACAATTTTTCATGAGTGAATGTGACAGAGGGTCTAAGATAATAACAAATGAATGGCTGAAAACACAAAAGTCACCAATGTGTATACACTTAGGTCACTGTGATATGCTTTTTGTATCGATGATTCACATTTGCAGTGAAACATCTAACTACCAATTTTCTTGAATGTAAGTCCAAGATATTGCAGGTGTAATGAATCAATTACTGAAAATTCGAGTAACTCAGCACAGAAACTAGTTTACAGTGATCTGTTTTTATGACTGAGTTACATTTCCTTAGATGAATCAATATACCAGTTTTCATGACTGTTGGTGAAATTGATTAGAAGATGCATGAATGAACACTGAAAGACATAAAAGAATGCATGTGTGAACACACAAACAGGAAAAATGCCATATCCCCTCCTCTTTCAAAGGAATGAAAAAAACACAGAACAAAAATGATTTTAATGCACCTACAAGCAGAGCAATGCATTCTCGATCAATAACACTCATATTTATGACAGACTCCGTTACAAATTTGCAAAGAAACTGTGGATTTCATACTCTATGCAAAAATCTTCAAGACATAAGTCTACAATACTTATTTCTTTGAAAGATCCATTGTGGTGCTAGACTATAGCACATTGTGGATGTTAGACAATATATAGCACATAGTGGATGCTCGACAATATATATCACATTGTGGATGCTAGACAATATATAGCACATTGTGGTTGCCAGACAATATATATCACATTGTGGATGCTAGACAATATATAGCACATTGTGGATGCCAGACAATAAGTAGTACATAAAATATGGCTTTCAAACAATGCTATGTCCTGTCTTTATCACACCCAACAGCTTTAACATTGAGATAATGCCACCTTTTGTGATGTCTAGTATTATCTCTTGAAAATACTAGATGGAAATTAATGTAATGTAATTTCCAAGCACTGAAAAAAGTCTTAGCCAGCTAGCCCTGCACAGTGTGATAATTACCATGCACTGAAAAGAGTCTTTGTCTAATAGCCCTGCACAGTGTAATAATTACCATGCACTGAAAAGAGTCTTTGTCTAATAGCCCTGCACAGTGTGATAATTACCATGCAATGGGAGAAGAAAAAAAACTTGCATTCTAGCCATGGCCAAGTTGATCATTTTCACTCAAAACAATAATAATTTAATAGATTCAATACATTATAAAATATATCTTGTACTGGCATGCAACAGGACAAGGGTGGAAAGTTCTTGATATTTCTGTATTTTTAGCTTGGATTTCATCCAAAGAACTTGATTCTGAACTGAAACTGCTGTCTGAACTTCAGCAATCTGATTGGGTTAACATTTAAGACTGACCTATCAAATGTTTCTAGTATAGACTTGGACTGGAAGATGAAGTGATGAAATGAAGACCTGAAGAAAATTAACTGTGCAAGAATGTGGACAAAAATGTGAATGGATTTTGATTGTTCCTATGCCTTGTGGCTGCATCCTTTTCCTTCCCTCAGTGGCAAAGTCAAATACAAAACTGGTTTAGTCAGCCTGAAAAAGAAAAGAAAGTTGATGGTAAACATGACCATAATGGTTACAGATGAATTCAGTTACAAGCTGCATGAATATACACAGTACATGTATATGCATTCTTTAATGTGCATCACGCCACTTAATTTGGTTATGATCGTAATTACCAATAAAACCTCACTACAGTGTAGAACCAGATACTCCGTAACAAAATGCACAAACACATCAGAGTCTATGGTGTTTGTTTTCAATCACAGAACACAGATCTTTGCATGGTGGGAATCTCACAGAGCCACATAAGAGATATGGTTGAATGAGACTAAAATGCAGGTTATTCTACCAGAACCTCCTTTGCATGGTAGAGATCTCACAGAGCCACATGAGGGATCTGGTTGAATGAGACTAAAATGCAGGTTATTCTACCAGAACCTCCTTTGTATTGTAGAGATGTCACAGAGTCACATAAGAGATATGGCTGAATGAGACTAGAATGTATGTTATTCTACCAGTCCCTTGTCTGGAGGAGATCTCACAAATGTGAAGGATCTGGTTTAATGAGACATGTTATTCAACCAGATCTTCATATGTTTGGAAATCTCAGATCAATGTGAGAGATTTGGTTGAATGAGACTAAAATGCATGAATTCTACCTGACTCTCATTTGCTGGAAATCTCACAGCCAAATACAAGATTTAGTTGAATAAAACTGAGATGCATGTTATTCTACCAGAACATTGAATGCATGGTGAGATTGCAAAGAATCACATGAGAAATCTGACTGAATGAGATCACAATGCATATTAGTCTACCAAACCCTCATATGGTGGAGATCTGACAGCCATGTGAGAACTCTAGTTGAAAGAGACAGGAATGCATGTTATTCAACCAGACCCTCATATTACAAAAATCATGTGCTCTGCTTGAACAAGACCAAAATGCATAATCTTCCACTGAAACCTTGTGTTGTGGAGATTTCACAGAGCCATGTAACAGAACTCACAGAATGAAACTAAGGCTTAGGGATTATTAAACTATGTACTCAATGCTTATGATGACAACAGTACATGTACCATTATCTGCAGAATGCAGGATTCTGTGAATTCCCCATAAAATTTAATTTCACCTTAAAAATAAGCGCATGAAGATAGCAGTGTGAGGATAAAAAGACCTGTAACATTCAACAATATTAACAACACTCAATCAGATCCTGTAAAAGCTCGACTTTTAGATCAATACTCAAGCACTTACAACATGACTTTTTCACTTGCATTTGTTCTCTAGTGATTAAAGCATTATACCAATTCAAGTTTTGGCCCTGACCAATACGGGTATGTGAGAAAGCTTTCCAGGAGCTTTGAGTGAGTGGGTTGGTGATTCATTTAAGGTGCCTGACAGGTATTTCCTCCACCAACATAAACTGGCAGCCATGTATTGCCTTTTTTTATGCAAAAAAGGACAATAAACTCCATTCATCCAATAATGATGATAAGCATTTAAGTTCTGTCTTTCTTTAAAGGATATTTATCACACATGCATTTTATAAAACATAATATAAGAGATCAAGCCAGTCATTTGAAAACTGCTAACAACCACCCCTTCCTTAACAAATGAAAATCACTCTCTTGTAAAAATTCTCCCCCTCACTGAGTGAAAATCTAAACTCTACCCGAAGCATACTTCATGGGAAACACGAATCTAAGAAACTGAGGCTACCATGGTTGCTAGACAACGCTGCTAATTCAATAACAGTGTGCTAAGAAAAATTGTGCTAATTATTTGCATTCTCATTAAATTTACATTCTGACCATCACTTGTGTTGTACTGTTTTAATTTTCAGTCACAAAGTTTTATATTTATCACTAAAAATCTCATTTCCAAGAAAAAAAACTCACTGGATGTCCATGCATGTAAAACAAAAGATTTGCAATTAGGGGAGACTAACTCAAAAAGATTATCTATGAAACATTTCACTGTTATCTCCCTTTAAAATAGTTGTTGTTACCAAACATGTATTTACTATAACTGCTACATGCTATGATTGTTTTATATCCATATTCACACATCAACTTTCACTATAAAATGGAGAAAGCTTTAGACTTTATAGCCTGCAAGATATGACAATTTTTAACACTTAAGAATGGTTTATATTACTGACAATAGCCTTAAAACTGCTGTATTGTATGCTGTTACTTTTGGAGTGACCATACCAATTTGCTTCTAGTTTACTCAAAGTATAAACTTCATACATCTGTGACAGTGCACATGTATTCTATGTGATTACATGTGAGCTGAAGAAAAGTGCTTAAAAAGTGTTAAAAAGGGTTGAAATTTTAGAAAATATTCAAATGCAGAAAAACCCTGATCTCATGTCTTTCTATATGCTGTTCAGTACCTCAAAAATGGCTTTGAAATGCAATAATAAGGGGCAAGCAACTTTTAAAACAAATTTACAGTTTTTGAAAATTACTAAACTGATGCTCATAGACCAAGTAACATCTGTATTTCTATGGTGTCTGGTTCTTGTTAGCGGTTTCCTCTGACATTCCCTTTTTAGAGATTTGTACATTGTGTTGTAATGGAACATCACAGAGAATTTCCTATGGATGAGAAAGGTCAGAGATAACTTGGATTAGACATGTATTTTGGATGGAATTTCTGTCCAATATTTTATCATCATAATGGGACCATATATAATAATTATCCTGCCATGAAAAAAGTATTTGTATTGTAAAAGTTCTTTTGTTATTTTGTATTTGATTTCAGGGTCAAGAGCACACATTCATTCAAAATTTTGGGATCAATATCCATCAATAATAACCTGGTGTTTGTAGGATAAAATTGGAGAGTTGATTGACAGTGAAAAATGATTTTTCAATACACGTGATAGGCTGGGGTTGGGCAATACATGACAGGAAAGTCTATACGTACAGTACTGAAGAACTAAGTAATTTTACTTTCATTCTGAAATGTACTGAAGCAATATTTTACAATTTTTTTGGTCCTACATCTAGAAACACTTTCATGAAAAATTAAATAAAACTAATCTAATTTTTTTTCAAACACAATCGTGAGATGCAATTTTCTGGCTGTCTACTGAAAAGATTTGTCCAGTTTGTAGTAAGGTGGTGGTGGTAGTGGTGCATGGGCAATATTTTTTTTTTAAAAAGACTGGATTGCATGAATTCTAAAGACTAGTAGAATAAAATGCTATGATGGAGACATTAACTTTACGTCTCATACCGGACTAAAAACTGAAATACTTAACATTTAATATCTAGTAAACAAAATCGTAGATATCATGGAAATGATTGGTATCAATACCATTCTTTTGACAGCAATAATTATCTTTCTTAATATGATCACTTACCATTATTTTTCACTGAATCAAATCTTAATATTTCATGTTTTTTCTTTTTATTTCTTAACAGAAATTTTATTTTAAAAAATAAAATAAAAAAATATTTGATTACCAAAAATAGGCATTTTTATTGAAATTATTTTGTTTTGAACAATAAAGCAGCAAACTTTTTCAAGGGAGATAAGCACTAATCATATCCTCTTATGGTTAGAATGAGTTATGTCTGTATATAAATTTAATGTCTGTCTCAGAATGTGCTATAAGGGTCAACTTATATATTTCCACTGGCAAGCAAGTCCACATCCAAATCAACTGTCCTTGCAGAATATCAGCTGGACTGCCCTATCCAATATTTTCATTAACAACTTTCAAAATTTAAATGTGTCTGCTGGTCTGTGGCTGTCAATATTAACTAGGCCTCCCCAAAATGCACAGGAAAGGAGCCAGCAGCAAAATCAAGCAGAATAGGTGACCAATGTGGATAGACTGGTGTTGTCAATTTCCCATTTAATAAACATAACCACTGCTATGCCAAAATCCCAAATGAAAAGTTGGTTAATCAAAAAGCATACCTACAAGGATTCAATTCCAAAATGAGAAATGCTTCAGCTGAAGAAATACAGAAAAATTGCTTTATGACATTGGGGATGCTCATCAGTTATAATGTCCTTTTGATAAGAGTCTTGTATGTAAGGTGAAGTTGTTTGCATTTAAAACATGCACAGTGGAGAGAATGCTAGCATACCTCTATGCTACTTTAATTTAATGTGGCTGACATTTCTTTGGAAATTGTACTTTTGAAATTGCAAATGATCTTAGCACACTGCTAACAAAATGACTGCTCCCTTGTGCTCCAAAAATCAGCTTGAAACTGTCTAAATACAAATCCTTAGCAGTTATTAAATTAAGGAAAATGAAATTTGCCAGACTAGACAACATCAGCTTCGGAAAGTGCAATGAATGAATTTCTAAATATACATGTATAAAGTGTAAAAAAAAAAAAAGTTATTGGCTCTTTCTTACACAGTTTATCTCTGATGTTCCAGTGAAAATGCCCAAGTGAAGTAGCACCTTTTTTGAAAGATGCACATCTGGAGTAAGGCCAAGCTGTATACTCTATAACTCATATTACTGCCATCAATCACACACCAAAATAGAGGTAATTAAAGGTTCTTTGAACTATTTCTAAAGATATACAAAGCCTATTTTAAATAGCCAGTATAACCAGTGAGGAAAGCTGGGGAAATTCATTTTCTTTAAAATTCTAACCTTATGTAAAATACGAAACTATAGAGTGCCACCATTATAGCAGGATCAAGATCAGCTACCTAAGTACTGAAAATAGTTTTTATTGTACATAAGTTAGTACTTACCTCTGCTTTATCTGTATCTAAACTTTTTCAAACAGCAATTTCCCAGATCTATTACATATACGTAACCATCTAATGTAGCTGCCAGTCCACTTGGCCGTTTCAACTTGTCATCGTAACTGTCTATACAGAACATCAGCTTTCCACTAGAATTTAGGACCTGTACGAAACTCTTCCCTTTTTCTGTGCGAGTTGCAAGAATCAACCCACCTGAATCCACAACTAGACCGCCATATTCGCCTTTGCAAATACTTGGAACTTGCCGTGAAAATTTGCCATCTTTGCTGAAGATTTGAATCCGATGATCTGCTACAAGGATCTCATCACATTTACCAACAGCAACTGCAGAGATATTTCGGAACTGTCCATCTTTCTCACCCTTTGTTCCAAAATTTGTTAATAACTTTCCATTGCGATCAAACATGAAAACCTTACTTGCCCCTATATCAGCTACAATGAATTCTCCCTTGCTGTTCACTGCTATATCAATTGGTTCAGCTAATATTTCATGCGTAAATTTGCTAATGAGTTCTCCCTCTGGAGACAGAATGGTTATATACTTTGTTCTCCAATTCACCACAGCGATATTGTGATCTGGGGTTAATGCTATACCCATTCCACTCTGATTCTCCATTCCAAGTGGACCGATATGTCGAGTAATTTCTCCATCTTCATTCAACACTTTTATTCTGCTACTTCCCGTGTCTAAAGCATATACTGTCCCATCACTATCGGTGACCACACGTAGAGGCTGCATGAAATTATCATGCCCTGTTCCTCTAGAGCCAATCTTCCATAAGGGATTATTGTGATCCGTTACAGATATTGTAAACGGACTTCCCTTGATTGATCGATTGAAAATACTGATGCACACTTTGAGATCTCCAGATTTAGATGAAACATACTGAATATCGTAAGTTCCATCTTCCTTGTCTCGAACTTTACACTCAATCAATTCCCCCTTCTCTGTGCGTATCTCTGCCATAACAGGATCAGAGCCAGTTGTTCTGTAGTTGCCATGGTAATCTACTGTTGTCACAGTAACTGAAGACTTGAGATGCGTCACAGCTTTTCCTACTTTTGCTGTACAAAGAGATGGAAATGTTGTGCTGACTTTAATCCGACCAAAGTCATTGAGGGATTTAGTAATGTCTTTTAAAGAATTGTTATGCTTGTACTCGTATTTCATAAAGCTATTTTCCCTTGGTTCAGATAGTGTCCTAGTTGTATCGAGTTTTTCATTCAAATCACTGATTTTCTTCGTGATGTTTCGAACTTCAACCTGATACTGTAGACCATCACAATCACTTTGTACTTTCTCCTTTTCAGCCTGAATCAAATCCAACTGCTCTTGAAGAATGGTCCTTTTCTCTTCACGAATTTTACGAACCATCTGAAGACATTCATGTCGTCGTTTGTCGACAACCGAAATCAGATCCTGAAATGATCTATTAATTGCTTCTATAGTTTTTTCAATGGAGGTCTCTAGTTGTGTAATTTCTGCTGTAACATTATCACAAGCATTGTTTAGATTTTTGATGCATAAATGGGCCTTGTATAAAAGGATTTCTGACATGCGTTTGATCGCAATTGAGAATGGAATGACTGTGTGTTCACTTGCTCCACGTCCATTGTGCTCTCCCCCTGTGCACTGCATGCAGAATACAGAATCACATGTTTCACAAAAAAGCAATTCCTCTGACACATGTACAGAGCACTTTGGAATAACATCACGCCGCTGACGAGACATGAGATCAAGAAGTTGATTTACGAGGAAACTGGGAGGAAAAGAAACTACACCACCTCGAGGTATTCCTATTGTTTCACGACAAATTGGACAACGGAAAGTGCCAGTGTCATGAACTTGTGTATCAACAATTCTTTCTAAACAGTTTTTGCATACAGTATGTGAACATGGCAAAAGTTTGGGGCTATGTTCCACACTGTCATATACACAGAGACATGTCCCACATGTTAGGAAGCTCTCGTTGAAGTCTTCATAGTTGATATTAACTGTCTCCACCAAAGTTGATGTCATCATAGCTGCAAAAGATATAAAAACAGTCAAAGTCATGCAATCACATCTTTAATTACAGTATTACACATCCAGGTGACAAATACTGTATATTCTCTATAATTTTTATTACAAATCCAGGTGACAAATACTGTATATTCTCTATAATTTTTATTACAAATCCAGGTGACAAATACTGTATATTCTCAAAACTTTGTATTACACATCCAGGTGATAAAATAAGGTATATTCTCAATAATTTGTATTATAAATCCAGGTGACAAATACTGTATATTCTCAAAACTTTGTATTACTTATCCAGGTGATAAAATAAAGTATATTCTCAATAATTTGCATTATAAATCCAGGTAACAAATACTGAATATTCATCAAAAATATTTAGGCATGATAATCAAGATCAAGCTAAACAGCAAAACAACATTAAATTTGGCTTGATCTAGGTCATTGAAATTTGCTGTAATGACCCTAATTTATAATGCCTTTACTTTTTGTCATTATATTCCATATTTTTCATGCACCATTACAGTACCATGTGATTTTGAAATGGGACATGATAAACTCTTCACAGTGCATTAAATCTATCTTTGTTCTAATTAAAGTTTCCAAACTTTCAAGACTCGGAACTGGAATTTTATTTTCTCATCCCCAAAAAAGTTTTGAGAATATGGAACCTGGCCTCCATTTCACCAACACAAGTCTTAAGTTATGTCTAGGCACAAGATGGTTGATTGGTTAAATTTTAGTATTTTAGTTTCATATAAATTTTTCAGCCAATCAAATCACAGGACTATAAACTTATCTGCAAGCCTTGATTTAAGTTCTGTTAGTTAAATTGAGGCCTAGTCACTGTAAGGGCTGTCTTTTTATTAAACATGGATAGCCTACACTGGTGATAAATTTGCTTTGCACCCTTGTGCAGTCTTAGACCAGAACTCTTGTTCTCAAAAATAAATAGCTATTACAGTAAAACCTGTCTTATATATATAAAACCTAGATTTTCCCCATCAAGATCACAATATGCTTAAGTCAGGCAGAACAACTAACCAATCTGATCAAACACAACCTTAATAATAAAAATAATAATAATAATAATAATAATAATAATAATAATAATAATAATAATAATGCTTCATTTATAGAGGGTGACTCATTAGTCAAGGACTATTCTCCCTTGAGGCCCTCTTAAACCTCGCCTGTCACCTGATCTCCACAATATGCCTTGGTCAGGTGAACACCTAACCAATATGATCAACAAATCCCCACAATATACCTTAGTTAGGTTGACACCTAACCAATCTGGTAACAAAAACTTACCTATCACCTGATCTGATAGGCTTTCTGATCAACAAAAACTTACCTGTCACCTGATGTCCACAATATGCCTTAGTGGGGCAAACACCTAACCAATCTAATCAACAAAAACTTACCTGTCATCTGATGTCCACAATATGTCTTAGTGGGGCAAACACCTAACCAATCTAATCAATACAAACTTACAGGTACCTGTTATCTGATCTCCTCAAATGACTTAGGCAGGCATACACCTAATCAATCTGATTGAACACAAAATTGCCTGTCACCCACATGATCTACACAATATGCCTTATTCAGGCAGACATCTAACCAATCTGATGAAATCAAGCTATTTTGACTTAAAAGTGATTTGATTGACAGCTTTATGAAGCCATGTTCTTATAACCTTTTGATTCACCAATCAAATTACAGCTTTCACATTTATAAAGGTGAAAAACCCTTTTTGGAACAGATTTTCTCTAATGTTAAGTATCTAAACAGAAAAAGCAATATTTTATCTGACAGACCTGTAAAAATAAGTTGACCAGGAAATCTAAATGTTGCCAGAACATGAAACTTGATTTGGTGCCTGTTGGCTCCGTTTATAAGTTAGACTGGACATTTAGTATGTCTTTTAACAATTCCACCATCCTACACATCACATAAGCAAGCAGAATCCTTGGTTTGTGGCTTTATGTATTAGCCAGCTACAAAATGTGCTACGGACAAAAGAACCAGGGAAGGAAAATGTCTTTGATTTTTAGAGCCTTTGGTGTACAACATCATTTAAGCATAAGACTGTCAATAGGAAAAAACTTGCTTGAAATCAATGTAAGCTGCCATCTTGAACAACATGTTCAATTAAGCCATGACACTACATATCTGGCTGGTTTACTTATTTTTTGACCAAAAATTAAATTACTACTGTATCTTTTTTCACCAAAAGTTGATTTACTAGTGTATCTTTTTGACCAAAAGATGCATTACATATCTTTTGACCAAGAGTTCTTTAAACTATTTACCTTTAAAAATGTGGTGATGGTTTACATATAAAAATCCATCAACCTGTAAGCTTACAATGCAGATGGTGGAAAAGTTAAGATTCTGATACATTCTGTAGCATTAAATTCTGATACATTCTGTAGCATTAAATTCTGATACATACTGTAGCATTACTACCCAGAAAACTCAAAAACCCAAACTCCAAACTGTCATCTTCAGATGTTGATTTCATTGAGCAATACTGGCTGATAATAGAAATGATGACAATGATTTTACAATTTTGTTTGTTTGTTTGATTCGGATTTTTAACATAGCTTTACCAATTTTTCAGTCATATCGCTATGATGTCTGCAATGAAGAAGTTTATAGTGATGTCTAGCACTGGGCCATCATGCCACAGACATGTAGCCTGATGTCCCACCCAGTCACATTATCCTGACACCAGGCTGACCAGTCCTAACACTAACCTCTTAACTTAATGCTGAGCGCCAAGCGAGGCTGCTGTTAGTACCATTTTTGTAAGTCTTTTGTATGACTCAGCCAAGGATATAAATGCATGACCTCCCGCTTCCGCAGCAGATACTCTAACCACTAGGCTACTGGAGCAGTTTTTTGACAATTTTGAAGTAGATGACATTACTGGAACTGGAAATATCAGTCAGTGATTTTCATCATGAAAATAATGTAAACTACAAGTCTGGTGTACATTCTGGCCGGGGAAAAAAACAACATAACATGCCATCATCACTATTCAGCTACATTAAAAAAATTAAATGTAGAATTGGAGAGTATGAATCTTACAGAGGACCTAAGGCCATCCTTTGATAAGGATTTCTTCTATCTGATCCCCTATCAAATGACTGAATCTATGCACAGCTGTGACTAAACAGCGGGACTTGATTAATAGCAACCACTTGAGAAAATAAAAAAACAGTCACAGCTGATATCAACCTCATAGTTAAGGACAAAAAATGAAAAGGGATATGTTTTTAAATATTTTAAGCTGGATACACCTGAACAGATAATGAATTAAACACATGACTGTCTGTGTAAATTAATTAGAGAAGAGATGACATAAACTGGAAGAAATAGCAAGAAAACTGCAAGGAGTGTAAATGTACTTGTACAATTCTGGACTCAATGTTCATGAGCTGTTACCTATTCTACACCTGTGATTTTCCAACTTGGATATAAAATTGCAATAGACCTATATATGACTGAGCCACTATCGGATATTTTTTTTCTCAGGACTATTTGAACTTATTCATAAACAAATGACACACGAAAGTAATTTGTAAATTTATTTAAATGTGCACCTGTAAGTGCTTTAAATAAAAAGTTTTATGTTAAAGTTACTGACTGCATGCCTATAATAGTTCAGACTTTAACAATTATTTACCTCGTAGTGTTTGCATATGTATTATGTACAGTAATTTATATACATTGTACATGTACATGCAATTGCAATGCATACTGCAATTCTCATTTGTTTTCACAAAACAATTCAATAATGAGGGATCTATTATGACAAAACTATTTAAGAATTAATGCCAGTTCAGTATCGCTGTCTGTATTCCAAGCTTTTGTTTTATAGCATTCATAAAATACCCCACAGAAATTTAAAACAAAAAAATTCACACTTCAGCTCAAAGTTCTAAGACAATTTGTCCAAAGCCATTCGAGTAAAAATACAAATTTAAAAATTTTTTTTAGAGAGACTTCTGCCAAAAAATAAACTGAAGACATGGAGACAGTTCTATTCTTTCATCAGCAATAATTTTTTACTTTAAGCAAAACAACAAATATGGTTTATTTACATACCAATATGAAGTCAGATTCTTGAAATCCTCAACTTCTGTTAAACATTCCCAGAGCTATATTAAAAATCAATAAATATTCCATTACATGGTCTGACAAGCTAGTTTGATTGATACATGAAACACTGACCAAAACTAGAATGCCAAAATCATTGCAACCTTTCTCTGCAAAACACAAGAAAGGCCTGGACTTTGGAAGAATTTACCTGAGTAATTTAAACTTACAATATCAAATGAACCAAGATATTGTTACCAACAATATACCTGCCGCTAATGCTCACCATACCTAACAAGGCATACATTGTTTTATACAAGTACAAAAAGTAATGGTAGATCAAATTTATCCAACTGTTTCATATTTTACAACTGAAACAAAAGTTCCGATCTCGTCTGTAAGCTGACTATCAATGCATAGTATTACCATGTGGTAGTCATTTTGCTTTCCATATAATAATAGATATATGGTACACCATCTATAACATAAATTGTGTTTTAACAGAACACACCATGAACAGCAATAACCATTATAATAATATAGTACAAATGCATACCTTAGATTCAAATGATAAATTTCTGATGACGTGCCAGATATACTAATCAGATGATATATCACCATATGTACTTGCTTATAAGTCTGACTTAGCTCAATGCACTTAAAGATCTTGGTCTATCTTGTTTTGTTCTAATGATTACTTCTAACAAACTGCACAGACCCAGATCTGCTAAATGCATTGTGATGACAGATCTGGATCAGCTCTGATTGTAGTTGGACTCTCTTAAAAAGTGAGTATATATGGTAAGCTATCTTTCCTGCATTGGTATTACCGGTATTACACCCACTAAAAAAAAAGAAAAAAAGAGAGAGAGAGAGAGAGAGAGAGTGAGAGTGAGAGTGAGAGAGAGAGAGAGAGAGAGAGAGAGAGAGAGAGAGATGGCACAAAATCAGTACCGTAGTATATGCACTAATGTGCAAAGCAGACAATTGCTGAAGAAAAAAAACTCACAAAAACATATTAGGCAATCATTATGGAAAATGACAGCAAGAATTAAGAAGGAGAATTTTGAAATACAACTTGTCACATTTGATTACGAATAGATATTTGAAATGCTTCTTTTTGAAGGAGAAACGTGTGTGTGTTTGGGATTTCTAATGTAGATTTAACAACTTTTCAGTCATATTGCTATGATGTCTGCAGTGTGACACTTTATGGTGATGTCTAGCACTGGGTTATCAAGCTGCAGACATGTATATTGACTGACCAGTTCTAACACTAACCTCTTAATGCTGAGCACCAAGCAAGACTGTTGCATTACCATTTTTAAAAGTCTTTGGTATGACTCAGCCAGGGTTCAAACCTGCGACCTCCCATTTCCAAGGCAGATGATCTAACCACTTGGAATGGTCTGATGAAAGAGAAATACAAAGATGAAAAGAATAATTTTCAATAAATGGGTGACATTAAAATTGGACGTCCTTCAAATATCATCTCAAATAGCTGCATTTCATTTTTGGAGAATTTGTGTCAATAATTTTGTCTTAAACTAAAGGTATTTATTTTCTCTCGAATAATTTTATCAAATAAATTCCAAAACGGTGCAGTTGCACCACTATACTGGAATGCAGAACATTTTCATCAATACTCCTAGTAAATTTAATAATAAAATATTTGGGGCAGATAACATTTACCCCAACTTTCAAGAAATTCAATTTTAAGTATAATAATTATTAACGTAGACTTTAGAAATTTACAAGAACAACAAAAAGATTCAAGAATGAGTCAACATGGACATCTCCTCTAAGTTTTTGTATAAGCATACCTGTAGTGGTGGCATTCCTAATCATGGGCCAATATTGGGTTTCCAGTTATATTCCTTCTAATTGGGCAAAATATTTGGTTTGCAGTGGTGTCATTCCTAACCTGGGGCCATTATTAGGTTTCCAGTTGTGTCCATTCTATGCAGGGATCAATACTGGGTTTCCAGTTGTGTCCTTTCTAATCAGGGGCAGTATTGGGTTTCCTTTGGTGTCCTTCCTAATCAGGGGCTATAATAGTGTTTCCAGTTGTGTCCATTCTAATCAGAAATCAATATTATGTCCTTCCTAATCTGGGGCAATATAGGGTTTCCAATGGTGTCCTTCCTAATCATGGGGCAATATTGGGTTTCCAGTAGGTCCTTCCTAATCAGGAGGCAATTATGGGTTTCCAATAATGTCCTTCCTAATCAGGGGCAATATTGGGATTCCTGTGGTAAGGCTGCAACATTTACTGCTTGCCAACCATTTACAAAGTTGGTAGCCATGTAAATAAACATGCAAGAGCCTACCCATGACACAAGAACTACCCATTACAATTAAATGATCTTTTTCCACATCACTTATTAAAATTAGAGTTTATTAGAATTCTTTTGTTACAGTTCTGCACTTCATTTATGTGACCCGGATATTAAATTCACATATCTGATCTCTCATAATAGATATGACTCACTCTGAGTAAGTTTTACAAGGTGACTGTAACTATTCATGCATTTCCTTGACAAGTTTAAAGCTTAGTGTTATATCCGTCATGACTGTTATATGGCACCTTTATTCAAAAGTTTTAATTATATTGTCAGTTCAAAGCATTTTCCTACTCAGTATTTCTACATGCATATCAATGTGCACTCTTTTGAAACAAGAGATTTTCAAGACAGCTGTAAACATGCATATACTTATAAATAGTTCCACATCTAATTTAAAGGCCCCAGATCTGCTAATTAATATTTTTTCCGAAACCATTGGAGTAACATATGATAGTATTTTTACGGTGAACTTCTAAACATATCATAGTTCTCTGAAATAAATGTTTCAAAGAAATTGGGAGGAAGGGGATAACGCATACGAAAGTAGACTTATGGGACATTTGAACTAAATTGTTGCTCGACTACTTTTGAAGCCCCAGTTCTCAACATAATAAGCATCATTTTGACACTTAATTACTTACATGATTTCAAAATAATGTTAAAGTGACATAACAGACCATAGAGGCAGGCTAGTGAAGTCATTTTAATTAAATTGTATGGGTTGTCTCCCATTACTGATTTTGTTGCAAGTTGAACTTGGTTACTAAAGCTTCTATTGTATAATAGGTGTGTGTGTGTGTGTGTGTGTGTGTGTGTGTGTGTAATTTTGATTTTTAACATAGCTTTAACAATTTCTCAGTCATTTTGGTATAGTGTCAGCAGTGTAGCAGTTTACAGTATGTCCAGCACTGGGGCATCATGCAGCATCATGTCCCACCCAGTTACATTATTCTGACCAATCCTAACACTAACCTCTTAATGCTGAGTGCCTAGCAAGGCAGCTGTTAGTACCAATTTTATAAGACTTTAGTATGACTTGGCTTGTGTTAGAACCCGAGACCTCCCATATCCAAGACAGATACTCTAACCACTAGGACCACAGGAACAGTTGTATCATAGGTACATTTATCATACTTAATCCTCGAATGCTAACCCCTAGAAGATACATCTGTGTGTCTTTTCCAACGCATGCATAGTGACAGAATAATTTGCTGTGAAGAGAAACCAGAGGCACTAAACCAAAAAAATACATCAATATCAGACCAGTCTAAACTTTCTTCCACAAGCCAATTTGTATATATAGAAAGTATCTGCACTGAAGAACATGACTTGAAAGCCAGTCTGAATTTTCCATATAAATGTCCATATATTGCCAGTCTAAAAATTTCCACATAAATGCCATTACATTATGTATATCAAAATTTCAGACTGGTTTAAGACCTGTTTTTGAATGAATCAGGAATCAGTAGCCAGAGGATTAAGCACAAAATATTGGCTAATCATGAAGTAGATCATTTCAATTTAACAGTGTACAACAAATCCTACATTACACATGAAATATAATATATGCACATACAAGCTATAGTTTTGACTTCCACATAAATTTTAGGTGCTCCTTCATTTTGGCAGAGGTTATAACAGTACCATAAATAGTAAATAATATCCCTATGTCCAATTATTTTGTGGAAATTATATTTCTTGCAGTCTCATTGACATATGACCTATTAACACCAAAACTGATCCGTCTTTCTCGTGTCAAATGCATGCCATCCAAAAAGATTGGTAAGGTTTTATGGCATAGGACTTTCTATTTATTTCCTGGGATCCCTATGATCTTCATCTCTGACCTTTTATCCATAGAACCTTCATCTCTGAGCATTTTTACTACCAAACCACTAGGCCTCTTTCTTGTCTTAAATACAAGCCTTACATAAAGTTTTATCCAAGTATGCAGTAAATAATTGAAGACATGCACAAACCATTTTTATTATCAAATTCACTTTGACCTTTTGGCTTCAAAGTCAAAACACCTTGTTCTTACTTCATATGCAAGAAAATTACAAAGCTTGGTCAAAGTATCTTGATAAAAGTAAGGTTTTGCGCTGAAATAATTTTTCTTATTTCAGTTCCTGTGACCTTGAATTTTGACATTTTCAGCCTAATAATAAAAGGTTTCTATTCCTTGCCACAAACACAAGCTGCTTACAATGTTTGGTAATGGCAGAAGACGAAGAACTAGAGTTACAGCTAGAGTTATTGCCCCCTCCTAATAGCATAATTTTGGACATAATGTAGTATACCACAATCGACCATTGATCCAATTAAACCACTGCAATTAAGTTGGTATATCAAACACAAAGTTTACTTTTATGACTCTAGTTTCTTTTTAAAACTCTATTATTTGACAAATTTAAATTCATAAACACTATGAAGCAAAAAAAAAAAAAAAAAACATTTAACCTACATACCCCCCCCCCTCATTCAACACACATTTTGGTTTATGCATTATAGCTATACTGTAGTTATTACATAACATCGATGGCAGGTACAACTTTTTCATGAATGAAGGAGAACTGCCCAATATAAATGAAATGGGAAACAGGTGGATGGACAAATGAATGGAAATGCATATGGGCTATATCATATCATAATAGCCTCAACAGTATGACAGGTGAATAAAAACAGGTCTCTATTGATGTAAGTCATAACATTTTCAAACCTAATTGGAGAACATTCATTTACATTACAAAGGTATGCAAACCATTCTAAAAGCAAAGACACTTATATAGTTGGTTCAAAATTATCTGCATTAAACTCTTGAACAAAAAAAAAATGTACTTCCTGATTTCATTCAAATTCCACCAAAGCTAACAAAATCGAAAAATCTACATTTTTTCTCTATATGAAATAGGGTAGGCGTTGACAAAATAAACGATGAATGCTTATGTGTTACATAATGACAAACAGACATGAATAAATCCATACCAGAAGTCTGGATCTTAAATTACAGGGATCACTAAGAAGGTGAGATTCTCCGACATCATCAGCTTGAATGTAAAATACTCTCCATTAGCAGAATACAGAATAACTGAATTACATGTATCTTCAGTTATAATCCAGTATCATATATAGGTACAGACAATGCTAAAAACACAAATATACAAATAATAAAATCTGACACTTCCTATGAGGTCTACAGTCAGCACTGACACAACTGATGTGCACTGAAACAGCTTATCAACATGGTCAACACAGCATAAAAATAACATTACCTGTTGGAAAACCCCAATAGTGACAGACATACATGTATATAATGGTAAAGTCAGCTAAATAGTGCAAAACTTAGGTGTGTCAAATCTGTATATAAGTCTATATATAATACTTTTCTGTTGATCTCTCCCCCCCCCCCCAACCAGTGCTACAAAATTGGAGCATATATTTACAAAGGATTTCTTTTATCTGATAATAAGCCTACACACTTAATTTTAGACAGGTTCATTAGACTATCACCTTATCTTAAGTGGAAGAAATAATGTAACTATTCTGTGTCAAGTCCACTTTTACAAAAGGGAGCCTTGGGTGGCCAAGTTTGGAGTAAAGCAGTTTTACCAATCACTGCCATCTCACCTCTGTTAGGACCATGGGTGTTTGAGTGATCTTCCTGTGGGTCAGTGGTTCTTACCTAGCTTTTCCCTGTTTTTTTTTTCTCCACCAGTTTTACTGGCTGCCATTTACAGCCTATCTTCTCCACTGAGAAATCGTCACAAACCCCAATGTGGGTAAAAGAGAAAGTCTGCCAGTGACCTCAGTGGTTCTTATGGGTTGGTGGTTCTTACCAGGCTTTTCAGTCACCAATGTTTAGCCTAAAGTGTACTGAAAAATGATGTTACATTCCACAACAGCAACAATATACGAAGAGAGACACTAAATGACCAATTTTCCAAAGCTCTGGTTAATTTTATCTCAAATTATGGTGAATAGCAATGGTCAACGGATTAATCTTACCTCAGACTGCATACAGTGACCACTGATTATTTATACCTCTGACTGTGTAAACTGATTTATTTTACTCTGGAATGTGTGAAGTGACTAATCTTTCCTCAGATTATGTAAAATACTAATGGACCACTGACTAATCTGGCCTTAGACTGTAAATTTACAAGCAATTAATCTTACCTCAAAAAATGACCACTGATTAATCTTACCTCAGACTGTAAAATGACCACTGATTAATCTTACCTCAGACTGTAAAATGACCACTGATTAATCTTACCTCAGACTGTAAAATGACTACTGATTAATCTTACCTCAGATTATGTAAAATACCAATGGACTACTGATTAAGTAGTACCTTAGACTAAATTTACAACCAATTTTTAATCTTAACTAAATAAAATGACCAATGTTTAAGTCTTACCTCGTACTGTAAAATGACCACTGATTAATCTTACCTCAGATTATGTAAAATATGAATGGACCACTGACTAATCTGGTCTTAGACTGTTAATTTACAACCGATTACTCTTACCTCAAAAAATGACCACTTACTAATCTGGCCTTAGACTGTAAATTTACAACCGTTTATTCTTACCTCAGAAAATGACCACTGACTAATCTTGCCTCAGACTGTGCAAAATGACCATTGATTAGTCACCTCAGATTATGTAAAGTACCAATGGATCATTAACAAATCTTACCAGAAACATGTAAAAATGACCCCTGATTAACCTTGCTCAATTTCTGATTGTTTATCAGGGAAAAAAATCTTGATCATCTTTTCCTGGCAATAATGTTTGACTGAACTGAGAGATATTTAGTGACAATGGCCCTAAATCTTGCAATATATTATTGTCATCAAGACTACGGGTATGTTTTCAATTAGATAATTAATTATTGTCATCAATTAGATAATTAATTATTGTCATCAATTAGATGAACACTCATAAATGCCCTGCAGGTGAAAACTATCAACTTGTCATGTTTGATATAATTATGATGTGCAATGTTACATGTTTCTTTGTTGCAAACCTTTTTGTTAAATCTTCCAAGTAAACGCATGAAATAAGTTTAAATGCACCATCAATATTTTACATTGTACATGAATAGCTATGCAAACTGAAAATTTATAAATTATGATGGTATATCATAAGACAAACTTTTAATATACTTTTAGACAACAAACAAAACGACATCTCATGGAATCATTTTGAGTGTGGGTTGACCATATCATTATCAAACTGGTGTGATAGCGCCATCTCATTATCAATTTGATTTTGTTTGTTTGATTAGGATTTTTAACGTAGCTTTAACAATTTTTCAGTCATATCGGTACGATGTCTGCAGTGAGGCAGTTTATAGTGATGTCTAGCACTGAGACATCATGCCGCAGACATGTAGCATGATGTCTCACCCAGTCACATTATCCTGACACCAGGCCGACCAGTCCTAACACTAACCTCTTAATGCTGAGGGTCAAGCGAGGCAGCTGTAAGTACCATTTTTGTAAGTCTTTGGTATGACTCAGTCGGGGATCGAACCGACGACCTCCCGCTTCCGGGGCGGATGCTCTAACCACTAGGCCACCGGAGCGGTTTCATTATCAATTTGATGTGATATAGCTGTGAAGATTTTTGTATATGGCATCAATATTTATTAACACTAGATATAAATGGAATGATACATATTCAATCACACCAGATATCTTGTTTAAAAAAAAGTTATTACCTGTTGGCAAGCATGCACACACTCATTATTATTCTTGATTTTATTTTTAGTATGTTTAATCCAGGCTTTTATTTTACACTTTATACAGGTATAGTGTCACATACACACTACACATGCTGATTTGGCCTTCACATACCATCTGTACTTGCTTATAAGTCCAGTCAAACTGAAAACAACATAACTTGATCTACTGCCACATAATGCACTGGCAGATCAGGGTCTGTGTTGATTGTTTTACTGATTATTCCTAACAATCTGCGCTGATGCAGATCTGCCTGCATCTTTTGCTATGGCAGATCTGGGTCTTTGCAGTTAACAGCTAGACTTGACTTAAAAGCAAGTACATATGGTATTATGCATGCTATGCCTTTAGTGATAGGAAAAGCTACTGCTTGCATTTATCAGATCATTCAGTCAGTTTTGAATAATTCAACATTTTAAATAATTCTTTTGTTGAATAAAACTCATCCATTAATCCTGTCTTACACTAGATGGCATGAGTGAACCATGTGATTTCTAGACTAATTCTCCACTGCAGAAGTTTTGCCCTGAACAAAACAGATATACAGTTCCCTGATGCGATTGTTGCTGTTCTGGGTTTAACACCAATTTTCAGCACACGACAGACTATATACATGGTGGCCGTTATATCCGGCGAAGGAAGAACCCAGTGAAAATCCTGATAGGAAGCACTGACCATCTGAAGCTGCTGGCAAGTTTTCTATAATACTCACAATTCACAGATGCTATCTGGAGGGGAAATGTGTGTGCAACTTTCAATGAATGAAATGTTAACAAGAATGTGCCAGAAAGATATATGTATACCATCCAACAAATCCATTTTCATCTAAATGAAAGGTGAAACCAAATGGAATACTTACAAAATATGAAGACACAATATATATCCACACCATACACCATAGCTCAATGCCCAGTCTGTGGGTAACAAAATTAAATTTTCCATTGTTCAGTTTAAACATTTGAGATGGTGCAAATTGAATGACCTCCTGATAGGACAGCACCCAATAAACTACATCATACAATATTAAATTAGTAGTTTTTCTATGGTACTACATATTAATAGTCACATCAGACCGTAACAAAGCCCATCTGCCATTAAACAATTACAAAATTAGTGAACTGAGAGAGTCCTATCATAGGAGTCTATAAATAGCTCTAGTTAATTTGTAATCCAAAATTTTATTGGATAATGGTATCAAGCAATTTACCATACTATCTTTAATCAGGTAATCAGTTAATTACCTTCAATTCAATTAGAAAGCCAATTAGAAAGTCAATTAGAAAGTCCCCATCCATGACAAATTGAATAAGAATCTCAGGTCAATGTTTATATTTTCTTTACAGATAAAATCCTTTTCTAGTTAAAACACTTCCTGAAGTCAAAATGTTGTATTAAAATTTTATGTATAGACGAGTTTAATACATAATTTAAAATTAATAGTTTACTAATAAGGACAATGTTTATACGTGTCTTCAAAATTACATTAGGCTGTTTAATTTAAACTCTTAAAAAAAAAGAAAAGAAATATAAAAATAAGTTATAGAGAGCCTTTCAAAGTGTCAACTCTCACACTTATAGTACTTGTATGTATATTTCTCTTTTTTTTCTTCTTTGCTTCCCAATTTAGATTAAATCACTCTTTTCTGTTATTTGATAATGATATGGATTCTAAAGGTAAAGACCCTTTATATATTGTATCAATTATTATATTTTAAAGATGTTTTCTGATGTCATGATATCAATACTACTACTACTACTACTACTACTACTAATAATAATAATATTAATAATAACTATAATAGTGTATTATTATTATCATTATTGCTGTTGCAAGCATATTGTTTGTATTATATTCATTACTATTATTGTTATTATTGCTGTTTTTTATGATGATGATGAAGAGGAGGAGGAGGATTTGGATTATAAATCCTACTGTGTTGTGTTAGGAAATTTTCTTGGGTCAAACCTGTTACTTGACTTTGTCAGAATTATGATGATGGCATTATCGCCTTTTTAGTTATGAAATCTAATAATGATAAAACTTACTTTAATCTGAATAATTATTACTGAATTTGCCTTTCATATTAAAAGTTTGTTTTAAACAAAAAACAGTATTCTGTCAAAATTTGACAGGAAAGTATTATTTTCATCAGCTACATGTCAAAATATCCTTGCAAAAGCCCTAGGATCATAAATCACCCATTATAGATAATGGACAATGTATCAAAGAATGTACAAAAGCATCTCCAATTACTACTACACACATCTTTATAAAAGCCTTAGTGCTGCCAGTAAATTAAAGCTGCATTCCCTTGCAAAAAACTGCATATAGAGATTCAGCACCATTCTGCGTCTAACTTAATAAAGAATAATGCACAATGTCTGCAAAAATGTCACATATAAATATATAAATTGAGATCCAAAGGAGGGGTGGTGGTGGAGGGGAGGCTTAAATGTCTCGCTGATGTGATAATAAAACTGGGTGAATTCCAGTATGCATATACTTATATAGAAATTGTTTGTGCAAGTGTGTGTGTGTGTGTGTGTGTGTGTGTGTGTGTGTGTGTGTGATTTGGATTTTAAAGGTAGCTTTAACAATGTTTCAGTGATATCGCTATGATGTCTGCAGTATGGCAGTTTATAGTTATGTCTAGCAATGGGATATCATTTTTAGACATGTAGAGTGATGTCCTATCCAATCACATTATCCTGGCACATGGCTGACCAGTCCTAACGGTAACCTCTTTAATGGTGAGCACCAAGTGAGGCAGCTGTTAGTACCATTTTTATAAGTCTTGGGTATTGCTCAGTTCTATGAATTGAACTTATGAACACCCACATCTGAGGCGGACACTCTAACCACTAGATCACCAGAGTAGTCGGATCCAACTGTAAATTGCATAGACCAGGATCTGCAGTTTGCATGAAGTAATTGGAAGAATGAACAACAAATACACTGAATTGCTGCTGTATTGTGTAATGGCAGATTAACATCATTGCATCCATGCAGTTTGTCTTATTCGATGAATGATTAGGGTCAATGTTGTTATTCAATGAGAGATTAGAGTTTATGGTGTATGTATTATTTGATGGCAGATTAGAGTCTATATTGTCTGTATTATTCAATGGGAGATTAGAGTCTATGTTGTTTGTATAATTTGATGGGAGATTAGAGTCTATGGTGTTTGTAATATTCAATGGGGGATTAGAGTCTATGTTGTTTGTATAATTTGATGGGAGATTAGAGTCTATGTTGTTTGTAATATTCAACGGGAGATTAGAGTCTATGTTGTCTGTATTATTCGATGGGAGATTAAGGTCTATGTTGTTTGTATTATTTGATGGGAGATTAGAGTCTATGTTGTTTGTATTATTTGAAGGGAAATTAGAGTCTATGTTGTTTGTATTATTTGAAGGGAGATTAGGGTCTATGGTGTTTGTATTATTCGATGGGAGATTAGAGTATATAGTGTCTGTATTATTCGATGGGAGATTAGAGTCTATGGTGTTTGTATTATTCGATGGGAAATTAGAGTATATAGTGTCTGTATTATTCGATGGGAGATTAGAGTCTATGTTGTTTGTATTATTCGATGGGAGATTAGGGTCTATGTTGTCTGTATTATTCGATGGAAGATTAAGGTCTATGTTGTCTGTATTATTCAATGGGAGATTTGGGTCTATGGTGTTTGTATTATTCGATGGGAGATTAGAGTCTATGTTGTTTGTATTATTCGATGGGAGATTAGGGTCTATGTTGTCTGTATTATTCGATGGGAGATTAGGGTCTATGGTGTTTGTATTATTCAATGGGAGATCAGAGTCTATGTTGTTTGTATTATTTGATGGGAGATTAGAGTCTATGTTGTTTGTATTATTCAATGGGAGATTAGAGTCTATGTTATTTGTAGCTGGACATGACTTTTACACAGTTATGTTGCTTATAGTTCAAACTTTCAAAAATGTCAGTATGGCATATGTATCTCCATCCAAAGTCCATTCATAATCAATATGAGAGTTGGCAAAGCTAATGGTACAATGTGTTTGCATTGTCCTTAACTGGCCACAGAAAGTCACAGGGCAAAAAAAAAATCATGGACAAAATGTCACAAATACAAATGGGACATTAAGTGACAAGACAAAGTCAAAACTTGAATTATACTAGTAATGGTGGGCATGCAGGACAGAAAGTCACTTTTAATTTTTTTCCCCCTCAAATTTATTAAAACATATTATTCTTGATTATTACTTTTTATGATCACAATTAAGGTAAAGGGTAATTAATTAGCAATTGAAGGACAAATTATAAACAGGCATACAAATTGAAATGTATATAAAAATAACATCAACATTTATACTAACACAAAACTGCCCAGTGTCCCTTTCTGACCACAATGACACTGTGAAATTAAAAGCATAACAAAAGCTGTTATATTAATAAGTTTATGGTTGTGCCCCCCCCCCCATATTTGCTTGTCTGAAACATTCAATGGCTTTCATGTGTTTTTGTACCTCTCACGATGTGTTGTTTATTCAGTAAAAACTCGAGAAAGAATTTTGTAAGAAAATTAATTTATTAAATTTTTTTTGTTTGTGGGTGTGGGGCCTGGGTGTATTACTATGCGGTTGTTCATGACAATGGTAACATTAACATCTCTATTTTTAAATAGGTGACTCAATCAGTCATAAAGAAATTATCTACCTCAGGGTGCTCTATGAATGGTTTTTCCACAAAATGACACAGCTAATTTACAGATTATTTTGAGCTGATTATAATACATGAATGGTACTGACACCACATTAACATGGGGTAAAGAGTCAGCCTAACTTCTTAACTTTAAATACTTACTCAGGGACTAAAAAAATTAATTCTGATAACAGTCAGGGACTGAATGGACCTCTGATACAATGGTCCTATCTAACAGATTAAATATCTCAAGCCAATTACAATACATGAAAGGTCAACCTAATTCTTTGTGAAAATCACACTAAAGATTTTGCATTGGGACAATCTTTGGATTATTGTTTGACATTTTTGCAGTATTATATTTATTAGATAACAGCTTCAAAACTATAATCAAATGCAGATATTTTTGTCTTCTTTCTGATATTTTCTAAATTATTCTTTTGGTTCTGAAATGGTATCCTGTTCCAGGACTTTGTATTTTCTGCATGGTGAGTTTTATCAGTACATATAGCCGAGAGTTTTATTCAAGTCACTGCCATGCAATTTTATTGTGGGTGTACGTGATTTAGATTTTCTAATGCAGCTTTAAAACAATTTCAGTTATATCGCTATGATGTATGCAGTGTAGCAGTTTACAGCGATGTGTAACACTGGGGCATAATGCTGGAGACAGAGAATCAGAAAATGTCTTATCAATAAAGCATACTCTAATATGTACTGGAAAGGTGGAAAGAAGGACTCTTGTAACAGTTATTTGGAATGTGGAAAGAAGGACTCTTGTAACAGTTATTTGGAATGTGGAAAGAAGGACTCTTGTAACAGTTATTTGGAATGTGGAAAGAAGGACTCTTGTAACAGTTATTTGGAATGTGGAAAGAAGGACTCTTGTAACAGTTATTTGGAATGTGGAAAGAAGGACTCTTGTAACAGTTATTTGGAATGTGGAAAGAAGGACTCTTGTAACAGTCAATGAGAAGGTGGAACTCCTGTAACAATTATTTAAAAGGTGGAAACGAGTTCTGTAATAGCTATTGGAAAGGTGGAAAGAATGACTCTTGCTGAATTCCAGACAGTTGTAGATCTCAACTATCATTTTTTTAAAAGAGAAATATCTGCAGAAGTTACGAGTAATTTATTCATGTTCTTGTAACTAAAAGGCTATCTTTACAAGGGAAATCTTCAAACTTACAGCATAAAATTAAAAACTTTACAAGGGAAATCTTCAAATTTACTGCATAAAATTAGAAACTTTACAAGGGAAATCTTCAAATTTACAGCATAAAATTAAAACTTTACAAGGGAAATCTTCAAATTTACAGCATAAATTAAAAACTTTACAAGGGAAATCGGGGGCCCCGATTGGTCTAAAGCGTTCTCTGTTATGGATCACTGCCATCTCACCTCTGTCTGCGTGGGTTCGAGTCTAAGATTCGGCTAATGTAGTTATGTGAGAAAGCTTGCCAGCAGCTTCTCGTGGGTCGGTGCTTCTTACCAGGGGGTTTCCTGGATTCTTCCTCCACCAATAATACTGGCCGCCATGTATAGCCTATCATGTGCTGAAAAATGGCGTTAAACCCAACAACAACAACAAGGGAAATCTTCAAATTCACTGCATAAAATTAAAAACTTTACAAGGGAAATCTTCAAATTTACAGCATAAAATTAAAAACTTTGCAAAGACAGGCTTGCTTTCAAAAGTTTTCTGCTCCGAAATATATTTGAAACATTTAAAACAAACACTTAACTTGAGAAAATGTATTCCTGACTATGAAACTATTGTAAAATGTGCAATAACATAAAGCATTCACAAAAACTAAAAATTAGGGTGATTGGTTCTATTGTTCACTGCTATTGATGTGTGTATGTCTGAACATCAAAGCAATCAACCATACAGACAATAACCATGAGGGCTGGATGTAATGCAAACTGTTGATCACAGGATAACATTGTGTCCAGTCCAATTCAATGGTCTGTGATACAATTGGAGAATGACGCATGGGCAGATGACCATGCGGGTGACGTAAATCTGAAATCTAACTAAAATGGACCCACCTGCAATCTCATTAACAATACCTACATTAACACCTGCCTGACAGATAATAAGATTTGGGTAATTATTGCGGTATAATGAATGTATTCAATACACTGATAAAAACGAAAGAAATTTATGAATCATTGAATGGTAAGACTGTTTATAATAACTGGTATATACCCTATATTTATTCATGTAAAAGTTAAATCCAACTGAAGACAATATTGACCAAGATCTGCCATTCCATAACACATTGGCAGATCTGGGTCTATGCAGTTTGTTAGGAATAATCAGCAGAACAAACAAAACAGACAATGGCCTGCTACTGCATTATACAACGGCAGATCAAATCACGTTATTTAGCATCAGACTCAACCCACGCGTGAGTAGATACAGAACTTTACTATCGTGTTTGCTTAACATATTAACCCCAAACAATGACTTTACGAGTAGCCTACTTCCAAGGTCTGTAGCGTCAAGGCTATACATGATACACTAAAGTGGGTGGTATCATAGAAAGGTAAGACATATGTAGCTCTACAACGATAGCAAATAATATGGACATTTTAGTTGCACTACAAAATACAAAGGGAAAAATCGAAGTTTTTGGACCTGTTTTTTTTTCACCCAAAAATCGCCTATGGTCGGATTCCAAATTTGTGTCCAGATTTTAGACTTTATGGCCTCAGATCTACGGCAGACTGGTCTGAAGCGCACACAGACAGGTGAAATTGTGCAAAAAGAAGGATAAGGTGGACATTTTGAATAAAGAGTCTTCTCCATATGAAAATTATGGGTCCATTAAGCAAAAAAACCAGCAAACTAACCAATTGAAAACATTTTCTTAAACAAGACTAGCCATTTGTCTAATGGAATATTGCTTGGAAATCTATGTATTAAGATTTATTCAGAATTAGTCACTAAAATGTGTTTCCTCCTTGCATTTCATGCGAAAACAGCAAAAACCTCCAGGGGTTAACGTGTTAAAGCTTGCTGGAAAAAAAAAACAAATAAAGAAACACCTGAACATTAACAAAATATGGAGAAAAAAAAGTCTGGTCTCATCTGGGGTGGCATTAAGCAGAGCTTTTATTCATTATCTAAAGGTACATTACTTTTCAGTGTTGTTACAATATCAAATTCTATCATGTTTGAAATCTAGCTTGCAAAATCATTGACACTTACACTTTACCCTACTTCTAGTGGGTGTTGGTGATATAATCAGCCATGAAAAGTTATCTCTCTTAACCTGACGTATGTGCAGGATAATATGTGTCAATTTTAAAATTTTGAGATATTTTTTGAAGGGAATTATACAGAGTGCTTTATTTTTCTTCTTTCTACTTTGTTTTCTTACAGCACGGCATGTTTAGCAGCCTGACAATGGAAGCAGTCATTAAATAATAATCATACCAATTAGTATAGTATTAGAAAAAAAGTTCTTCATGCATTGATTTCATAATACAATTTTATAGTCTTCTGGATTATTTGACATGAAATTTTACTTTTGAATGCAGTTCATTTTCATAAAATATGCAACTTCAAAACATGTCTTTGCAAATAGCTACTCTTCTATTTTGGAGAACAAAAAAATTAAACCATTAAGTAGAACTTAAGTATGCTTGACATACACTGAGCGGATGTGCAATGTACCCTTAGCATGTAACTTTAATTAGCATGTAACTTGAATGACTGAAAGTAATGCATTATTGTTGCAAAGTTAGCAATTTAAGCACTGTATAATAATGAAAAATGAAAAACAATTCTTTAAAGCAAAAAATTGATGATAAATTTTCATAAACTTAAATGATAGTGAAAGAGGTCTCACAATCCATTCCAATTACCACATGTTTTATCAAAGAAATAAAGTCATGTTTCAAGTTACATGCTTTATTCTTGTATCTCTGTGAAAATTACGAAATTATGAAATAGTCACAATTAGTACAACTGGTATATATTCTAATAAACCATTACAAATGATCCTACCTTACATGTGTATCAATTTGTAATCAAAGGTTAAGGGCTGGAGACCTGCCTAAGCCAAGCAAGGTTGAATGCCTTAGTGTGTCCTTGAGAATGGTAATATAGCTTCAAATTTCCAAGTCATAATAACAGCCATCAGTGTATTTACAGTGCTATTAGATCCCCCTCCCCCATCACCACCAACTCAGGCCTCAAGATGAAAACAGAATGAAAAATATTTCAAAGCTGATCTCCTGGAATGCTGGGAGTTTTTACATGTCAAGGATGTATATTTTCTGCTTCAGGACAAAGGCTGTAAGATACATGTGTAATATACATGTATACTAAAATACTGGACTTTTCCTATGCTAGGTCAAGAGGGCCAGAATAATATTCTTGTTATGCCTGTCTTTATTTAGCCCAAGGGTTAAAATCATTTACACTGAAAACCCCCCCCCCCCACACACACACACAAAACCAAATCTGGACACTGACCTATGTGTGGACTGATGGATGGACATATGGAAATACTGGCACATGCATGGATGGATACCAGTGGCAGCTATGACCTGCTTATGCCAATACATATCTTACATACTATAGGTCCTTCACAGTAAATATGCATTTCTGACACTATAGGTCCATCAGCGTAAATGTGTATTTCAGACAAAATAGGTACTTCACAGTAAATGTGCATTTCTGACATAAAATGCCTATCACAGAAAACATGCATTTCTGACACAATATGTCTATCACAGAAAACATGCATTTCTGACACAATATGTCTATCACAGAAAACATGCATTTCTGACACAATATGTCTATCACAGAAAACATGCATTTCTGACACAATATGTCTATCACAGAAAACATGCATTTCTGATGCAATAGGTCTATCACAAAAAACATGCATTTCTGACACAATAGGTCTATCACAGAAAACATGCATTTCTGACACAATAGGTCTATCACAGAAAACATGCATTTTTGACACAATTGGTCTATCACAGAAAACATGCATTTCTGACACTATGGGTCTATCACAGAAAACATGCACCACTGACACTATAGACAGACTACCACCGCTTTCTTTATATCCTCCACATCTTTGAGTGGTAGGTTCTTTGAGAGATCTATAAACTTCAACTATTTGCATTCATAATGATAATAAATTCAAGGATCCTTTTTGTTTGAGTAATAATATATAATAGCATTCAATGGAGAAAACTGTTCTCCAACAACATTGTTGTTCAGTGGTGTATACTGCAAATGGATGAGCTTCCAAAAGAAAATGCAATATTAGATTTAGGATATAACAGGTCATCATGTGACATTTAGCCAACTGCAACAGTGCCTTCCTGAAACCAGTATAATTTGCACTGTAGAACATCCAGCCACCAACAAGACCACGTAGTCTTAGAATAGATCCCTAGAGTATGCCAATGGAAACTCTGGAATTTATCATGTGATGCACTGACTACAGATTTGTTGCTAATCAAGTTCAACTTTCAATTTTTTTCTTCTCCAAAGCTCAAGCTCAAAAACTCCAAATTCTGATTTAAGAGTTTTACAAATCCACTTGCTGCACTCCCAGGACAAGGATGAAATCAGAAAAAAGGAAATTTGATGAAGTTTCTACCTCCAATGAACTTGTTTTAGTGAAAAACAATATGTAAGATGATATGAAACATGCAAGTAGTTCCAATCGTTGTGGAAAAATGAGTATCTCTGACTATTGGTTATTGTTAATGGTTGTTGAATTTGTCAGTTCAAAGTCTTTACGTAAACCTCTAGGCTAGGTACTAAACTGGGTCAAGAAAAGAGCATGTCAGGTCTAATCTTCACAATATAGGTATCTAGTATGAATTTGTTTATCAACATGTCTAGCTCTCATTGTGATATCACAGCATGTGACATTCAATCCAGATTGTACTGGATCAAACTTTAGGTTAATCTCATCAAAAAATGTCCATGTACTTTAACATTCGATTTTGCCATATGTACTTCTCTGAGCAGGTAAATAATGACCTTGCATAGGAATAAGGATGCATGAGGATCCCAATAAAGTGAATAATTGCCATTTAAAGGTATGTAGAATCAAAATCTGAAAGATGACACCAATATTTAATGAAATAATCAGTGTTAAAACACCTACATATGACTTTTACTATACTCTTGTTGAGATATGATGTTTGGGGAAAGCTCCAATTTCCCAAAAGGCAAGTTCAATTTTCAAAAAAGGTTGACACAAGCAAGCTGACTTTTACAAACTTTGAAAATATCTGCCAATCTGACTCTTAGAGTGGATTTACATAATTTGACTTTGACAGCCTAGTAACTTTTGGTGGAATTTTTTAACATCAATGGAATTGACAGCCAAGTAGAGGAACCTAATTTTAGTGTGGATCCATGTAATTAACATTTGACAGATTTGTAGAAGAACATGACTCTGGGTGGATCTACCTCAAAAGAATTCAACAGTTTAGTAGAGGGATACAGGTTATGGTGAATCTACAATGAACTTTGACAGCCTAGTAGAGGAATCTAATTTAGGGTGGATCCACATCATCAAAATTTGACAGTTTAATGGATGGACCCAACTCAGGGTGTGTCTGCATCATTGGATTTTAGTACAGATATCCAACTTTGGGCAGAATTGACAGCTTAGAAATGGAACACAGCTCAGGGTCAATCCACATCAATGGAATTTGACAGCTTAGTAGAGGCACCCAGCAGGGTGGATTTACTTCATTGAAATTGGATAGCTTAGAAGAGGGACCCAAATTAGGACTGCATCTTAGTCACTAGAAATTGACAGCTCAGTAGTGGGACTGAAGTAAAGACAAATCTAAATTTTCAGGGACTGTCAATTTATTCTAATTAAAATTGCAGACATTCATGGTTTATGGACTCAAAGCTATGAAGTTTCTTGCTCTTTTAAAAAAAAATGGCCAAAATCTAGGATGTACAAAACTATGTGCACATCATACACAATGGAATGCAGAACTCACTTGAAAAAATCAACATGTCCTACATTCACCAATATAAGATATTTATTACCTACCCTAATTCATTCTATCACCTGTATGCAAGGCTGCAGTTGTGTGCTTTTGAATATAATTCATCTCCTAAACACATTCCCTTCACTGTTTTTATATGGTCTATGCAAATGCCAAGTTGTTTTGGAATAATTTATGACAACATGCCTGAGAAGCTGGTATGTCAGAGGGATTATAATCTTAATCATTGATTGCTGAAAGTGGCTGTAACAATTTAATGAAAATGCGGGAAATAGGATTTTATAGTTTTATTGCATTACTATAATGATATAATAAGACTAATTGTCCAAATGGTCTGTACAAGATAATATACAAAAAGTAAAGGTGCAAACATACAAAATCCTTTAAACATGAATCAAATTTGTTGAATAAACTGCATTCCCTTAAAAAGTGAAAAAATTTGCTTCCACATGCTTTACAAGAATATTTTTATACCTCATTGAACATTGGCATGGCATGCATTCCCATTGAGGTTCACCCTTCAGTATGCCGAGTCATGCATTTGTCTGACATGACTTTTTTTTCTCAGATACTCATTTAGCAACATCTAATTTTCATCAAGCAAGGTAATTATTAAACTGACAATAAGCAAGCTAATAATTAAACTGACAATTAGCAAGCTAATTATTAAACTGACAATTAGCAAGCTAATTACTAAACTGACAATTAGCAAGCTAATTAGTAAACTGACAATTAGCAAGCTAAGTATTATACTGACAATTAGCTAGCTATTTATTAAACTGACAATTAGCAAGCTAATTACTAAACTGACAATTAGCAAGCTAATTACTAAACTGACAACTAGCAAGCTAATTATTAAAATAACGGTTAGCAGCTAATTATTAAATTGACATTTAGCAAGTTAATTATTAAACTGACAATTAGCAAGCTAATTATTAAATTGACATTTAGCAATTTAATTATTAAATTGACGTTTAGCAAGCTAATGATTAAACTGACAATTAGCAAGCTAATTATTAAATTGACAATAAGCATGCTAATTATTACACTGACAATAAGCAAATTAATTATTAAAGTGACAATTAGCAAGCTAATTATTAAATTGACATTTAGCAAGTTAATTATTAAATTGACATTTAGCAAGCTAATGATTAAACTGACAATTAGCAAGCTAATTATTAAATTGACAATAAGCATGCTAATTATTACACTGACAATAAGCAAGCTAATTATTAAACTGACAATAAGCAAGCTAATTATTAAACTGTCAAAAAGCAAGTTAATTATTAAGTTTACCATTAGCAAGCTAATTATTAAGTTGATGATTAGCAAGCTATTTATCAAGATGCTACATTGACAATTAACAATCAACTGCAGCTCATTAATAATCCAATGACCATCGGTTTGCCAATGAACTTCACAACCTTGCATCAGAATTTCAAACAAAAATAACTTACTGTACACTACTTTGCAACATATACTTATTTTAATCTTGAAACCTTTGTTCTTATTAACTGTTTTCTGATAAATTTTCACTATATAAACAATTGAGAAGCATATTTTTAAATCATGTAAATAAAATCCTGAATTCTGTAACAGTGGATATACCAATGACTTATGTCAAACAGTCAATTTCTTCCTAGTGCTACCTGCTTAACAAAACCCTAAATTAGTAAAACAGAAGGGTACAGGTGAGAAAAATAATTAGGCAATTAGTATATTGAGAAATATATATATTCCTAAGTGATGTTCCTCTTTGCAAAAGACAGCATTCCTTACCTAGGTGTACCTATGTGACATCAATCAAACAGGCTGTTTTTTTGTTAAACAAACATTTGCAAGTTGAAACATTTCCCTAATATCAATTTCACAAAATACATGCTATTAATCCACATATGTTTCAGCATGAATGGCTAAATGCTGTTAAAAGTTTCCATTTAATGAATCACTTGACATCAGGACTGATAAAACCATACCATGTTTCTATCTTACTAAACACAATTTCCTTTTCCTTGATGCTGGTAAGTAAGTAGAGGATATGATCTCCAATCTGACAGGAATTTCACCTCTAGAGTGCCACATTGTAAATGTAGAGTACTGTACTGAGCAGTGTAGTGAATCAATAGCCACTAAAATATTCATACTCTGTTATTATTTTACAATTTTGTTACAGCAACTGAAAAGCAAACACTGAGGTACATTTCCTTCATCCTAATTATTAAGTAAAATATTCTGGTGAAAATAATATTTGATCTTTCTGACAATTAGCACCTGTGTGCAATGAAATCAAAAGGTGACTTCTTTTAGAGTTTCTAAGATGAAAGATTTTTTTCAGGGATCTAGTCTTATAATTGCTTTGGTTCAGTGCTATTCAGCATGGTAAAACAAGTAGGCAGTGCCAAGGCAAGTGGATTATAAAGTGCATTCATTGTTCATGGACATGCCACAGTAATTGACCAAGTCTATTACTATGGTAGGTTTTGAACCCACAACCCTATGGGCATTAATCCAGCATGCTTACCACTGTGCAACCCTGGCTCCTGCCTCCATATTACACCTCTTACATTGTTCAGGAGGGAATATCAAAGAATATCTTACATTTCTGAGCCAGCTGGGGATATGGTGTTTTGAAATAGTGAACAGCGGTGTCATTTGCTGTGGTATCAGAAATTGTGCTTCCAACGTAAAAATATTTCTGTAGCGTTTTTCATAATTGCGGGCTGTTTTCTATCGAACACTGTCACATAACCATTACATGTAAATGTAATTTTAAATTACATACTTTCTTCATAATTTATTTAATCTCATAGAACAATAGGTATAAAAACAATAGGTATAAAAACTATATATGGCCACATTTTATGAAAAGTAGTTGTACGATGTCGTAGGAAACAGCTCAAGATATCAAGTTGGATACCTTATCTGGCAGATGGGAAAGATGATGTTTTGGGAGATTCCATGTTTGATAACGCCTTGCATTCATTGTCAGGTACACAGTGAACGTGATTTTGGTAAAGGTCAAGTACAAACTACAAAGGTATTTAACATACTCACTAAAAAAGACAACAAATAATACAAAATAAAGATATGTAACTGTGATTACTAATAAACAGAACATTTACTGGCAAAATGAAAATAGATTCCAGGATGTAACTGAATATACGTCTATGCTGACTGCAGAACTAAATGGTTTAAGGAAAGATTGGTTAATAGAATATTTAGTTCACTACCAAAACAAAATGGAATGCAATGACATATCTATGGATATGCAATGATCATGAATTAGCTATTAGGTTAAGTCACAACTAGTGTGTGTGTGATTTGGAATTTTTAACATAGCTTTTAACAAATTTCAGTCATATTACAATGACATTTGCAGTTTGGCAGTTTATAGTGATGTCTAGCACTGGGGCATCATGCCGCAGACATGTAGCAATTGATGTCCCACCCAGTCACAATATCCTGTCACCCTGATGCTCCCAGTCCTAACACTGACCCTTGAATGCTGAGGGCCTAGCGAGGCAGCTGTTAGTACCATTTTGGTAAGTCGATGGGTATGACTTAGCCGGGTTTTGAACCCATGACCTCCTGCATCTGATGCATATGCTCTAACCACTAAGCCACCGGAGCAGTGCATCACACTTCTTATGTCACACTAATTTTATACATTTGTTATGAATATTATGCCAATTTAATTTTTATACTGCACTGTTGGATATATCTTTGTAGAACATTTCTAGAAATAAAAGGCAGCATTTCTGAGGTATACAACTTCTGTTATGTATATAATCATTTTTGAAGCATTATTTATCCAAAAACTCAAAATCTACAAGACAGTTAGATGCCTCAAAATGGCTATATACTTAAGACTCTGGTACATCAGAATGGGTATATATCAGACATTTGCATACCTTCAAATGACTATATACCTTACTGTCAGTGGTGTATATCGAATTGCATAAAAATTAGTATTTCCAGTTCAGTACCCACCAGGGTTACAGTTCTATTCTATTTTTTGAACATTTTTTTTCCTCTCTCATTTTGGTGGTGATATATGAGTTATATTGATGCATTTTTGGCAGGGATTTAAAGGTAATTGTTTATTCTTGAGAATATGAGCTCAGCGAATGGTGGTCGGTGCATATTTTCGTTACAGTGCACATTGAGTAATAAGGCCATGGCGATGATCTGGAAGTGAAATCTGTGTTCTTTTTACATGCTGTTCTGTTTACAGTGCAGCCTCTCAAAAAAATGCAGGTGAACCCTTGACAAGAATTTCACCATGAAGTCATCTTAGGGGGTACATGTATTTTAGATTAACATATGATTTGTATTGATTGTCACAGTGGAAATGTCAGTACTGAGAAATATACCTAGAGAACATATAGTAAAATTAATTGTGATGTATGGCCATATAGTTTTTTAGGGCATTATCTGATGTAATTGCTCTTGGGGGAATTAGACACACCAGTGTTTTTCTTTTCCACAGTTAATTAGTTCTACATGCACTATAGATGACCCTAGCTTATAATGGATTATAGTGGACTCCAGGACATTAAAGAAAGCATTTGCTGTAGACCTTACTAGACTGGATGTAGAGCTAAACCAATGGTCTGATTTTTTAAATGTACTCCTAGTACACATACAAAAATCTGCACTCTTCACTCCTTTATATGTATTAGAATTTCCAAAAATGTTATAATAAGTATGAAATTACTTGTTAAATATATTGTTATAAGCTAAAAAGTTGTAAAATTAAACTGTAAGTATGTAACTCTTCTTATAAGCACTTTACACCAACTAAGAAAGCTACAAATTTACAAGAAATAGTCACAAAACTAAATGATAAGTCTACAAGCTGGCCAATACAATGGTTTCTTTGTTTCAGTGGTCTTTCAGTCTGAACTGTAACCAAAACCCCATTTGTGTCTGAGTGGCCCAAAGATAACATTATATTTAACAGGAATCAGGTCAGGGAATAAAGATGTACCACTTTATCACAGACATACATACAATTATTAAATTTATCATGGCAGTGAATAAAGATGTATCCCTTTATCACAGATATACAATTATTAAATTAATCATGGCAGTGAATAAAGATGTACCTCTTTATCACAGACATACAATTATTAAATTTATCATGGCAGTGAATAAAGACATACCCCTTTATCACAGACATACAAGTATTAAATTAATCACGGCAGTGAATAAGGATGTACTGCTTTATTACAGACATACAATTATTAAATTAATCACGGCAGTGAATAAAGATGTATCCCTTTATCACAGACATACAATTATTAAATTTATCATGGCAGTTAATACAGACATACCCCTTTATCACAGACATACAAATATTAAATTTATCATGGCAGTGAATAAAGACATATCCCTTTATCACAGACATACAATTATTAAATTTATCAGGGCAGTTAATAAAGACATACCCCTTTATCACAGACATACAAGTATTAAATTAATCACGGCAGTGAATAAGGATGTACTGCTTTATTACAGACATACAATTAAATTTATCATGGCAGTTAATAAAAATGTATCCCTTTATCACAGACATACAAGTATCAAATTAATCACGGCAGTGAATAAGGATGTACTGCTTTATCACAGACATACAATTATTATATTAATCACGGCAGTGAATAAAGATGTACTGCTTTATTATAGACATACAATTATTAAATTTATCATGGCAGTGAAGAAAGATGTACTGCTTTATCATAGACATACAATTATTATATTAATCATGGCAGTGAATAAAGATGTACCACTTTATCACAGACATACAATTATTAAATTTATCATGGCAGTGAATAAAGACATACCCCTTTATCACAGACATACATGTATTAAATTAATTACGGCAGTGAATAAGGATGTACTGCTTTATTACATACAATTATTAAATTAATCACGGCAGTGAATAAAGATGTACCCCTTTATCACAGACATACAATTATTAAATTTATCATGGCAGTGAATAAAGATGTACTACTTTATCATAGACATACAAGTATTAAATTAATCACGGCAGTGAATAAGGATGTACCCCTTTACCACAGACATACAATTATTATATTAATCATGGCAGTGAATAAAGATGTACCCCTTTATCACAGACATACAATTATTAAATTAATCATGGCAGTGAATAAAGATGTACCCCTTTATCACAGACATGCAATTATTAAATTAATCATGGCAGTGAATAAAGACATACCCCTTTATCACAGGCATACAAGTATTAAATTAATCATGGCAGTGAATAAAGACATACCCCTTTACCACAGACATACAAGTATTAAATTAATCACGGCAGTTAATAAAGATTTACCACTTTATCACAGACATACAAGTATTAAATTAATCACGGCAGTGAATAAAGATGTACCCCTTTATCACAGACATACAATTATTAAATTAATCATGGCAGTGAATAAAGATGTACCCCTTTATCACAGACATACAATTATTATATAAATCATGGCAGTGAATAAAGATGTACCATTTTATCACAGACAAACAATTATTAAATTAATCATGGCAGTGAATAAAGATGTACCCCTTTATCACAGACATACAATTATTAAATTTATCATGGCAGGGAATAAAGACATACCCCTTTATCACAGACATACAAGTATTAAATTAATCATCGCAGTGAATAAGGATGTACCACTTTATCACAGACATACATACAATTATGAAATTAATCACGGCAGTTAATAAAGATGTACCCCTTTATCACAGACATACAAGTATTAAATTAATCATGGCAGTGAATAAAGATGTACTGCTTTATCATAGACATACAATTATTAAATTAATCAAGGCAGTGAATAAAGATGTATTACTTTATCACAGACATACAATTATTAAATTTATCATGGAAGTTAATAATGATATACCGCTTTATTACAGGCATACACTTATTAAATTTATCAAGAGAATTATGTACAGATGTATCTCCTCTTCTAAAACCAAGAAAAATGCATCATTGAATCTTGGAATGATCATTTCTCATAAGATGAACAAAATTTAGCGCCTGGTAAAGCGTTTTCAGCAAAAGCAAGGAAATAGAAAACATGTCTGCTTGCTATTATGTTGGCATCCCTCATCTGAAATTGAGTTCCTGGCTATTGTTAAGAACTGATGGTGCTGTATCATTACAGGAAAAGTACAACCACTATTGTATGATGCTGCTGCAGGCAAGACACCTGGAATCATGGCTTTATGTGTAAAGTTGTTGTTGTTGTTGTGGCTTTAACTCCATGCACTCTTTAGTGCAACATACCAGTAGGTTAAATATGGTGATCAATGTAATTGGTGAAGGACCTGCACACCTATATTTGGGAGGTGGGTGGGGGAAGATATGGAGAAAAAGACAAATTTGGGGAGAAAATATATAACAAAGGGATGTAACTATGATCAGGTTAAATTTTGGATGTGAATGAAGTTTATTTTCTAGTTTATGTTTGATTTAAACTGTACAGACGTAAACACTTACTTTTACTGACCTACCTACCCAATTTAAAAAAAAACATGTTACCAGACCCAAAAATATTTTCCTTATAAAACGATGACAGCATGCCCCCCACCCCACTGCAAAAGAAAGTGAAATAACACTCCATCAAAATAGCAGTATCCATTATAACAGTTTCTGTCACAAGGCAATTCATTATAACACAATTTCTGTTACAAGGCCATTCAATGTAACACAATTCTTGTTATAAGGCCATCTATTATAACACTATCCCTGTTAAAAAGCTATTAATTATAACAGTTCCTGTTATAAGGCCTTCATTATAACATAATTCCTGTTATAAGGCTATTAATCATAACACAATTCCTGTTATAAGGCCCTTCATTATAACAAAATTCCTGTTAGAAGACGAGCATGGTCATGGATCCCATTCCAATTAGGTGGCAGTAATCTTATAAAGTCACATTCAGAATAAAATGGCATACTCTGTGACTCCCAACGATACAATTAAGAGATTATTTTACCTATGTCTCCCTACTTAAATGAGAACAAAAAATCCACAATTAAAAAAGATATTTCATTTAATGTATGCATATTTTAATTATTTAACCTCCACAATGAGACTGAAACTGTCATCTTCCTTGTCACATAAGTCATTCAATTCTATACAATATAAATCATTACATGAAATTTATCATCAATACTATTTCAATATTTTAAATATACTGACATAAAACAGGTGCAACATTATAAAGTTTAAAGAAAATTCCATAGAATAACAAATACAATCAAATGTCATTATTGCAAACTCAACAAAAAGTACAACTGCTGACAAAACTACAGATAAAAAAGTAAATTTTGAGAGAAGATATATACCTATATATGGTTAAGGATATCCTGATAGGTTATCTCTAATGCACAAGTATCCGTATCTTGAAAATACAAGTAGTTTGAATTCTGCACACTATTGTGCACACAAAGCACTATGAATAACTCCTAAGTGAATGTATAAAACTGGTTATTGTACAAACTGCAAGTTACTGTTACCAGCAAAAGTATGATTCACATGTGAAATGCATTCAAGTGCAACTTGTCCAAAACATTCCTGCGGTACTATGAATCTATCCCTATTGTAGTACCCTGGCCTATAAATCTCTGCTCACTATAGTCTCCCTGACCTCTAACCTCTGCCCATTGTAGTCTCCCTGGCCTAAGAATCTCTACCCATTGTAGTCTCCATAGCCTATGAATCTATGCCTATTGTAGTACCCTGGCCTATGAATCTCTGCCCATTGTAGAACCCTGGCCTATGAATCTCTGCCCAATGTAGTCTCCCTGGCCTAGAATCTCTACCCATTGTAGTCTCCCTAGCCTATGAATCTCTGCCTATTGTAGTACCCTGGCCTATGAATCTCTGCCCATTGTAGTACCCTGGCCAATGAATGTCTTCCCAATGTAGTCTCCCTGGCCTAGAATCTCTACCCATTGTAGTCTCCCTAGCCTATAACTCTGCCCAATGTAGTCTCCCTGGCCTATGACTACCTATTGCAGTCTCCCTGGCCTATGAATTACTGCCTATTGCACTCCCCCTGACATATGAATTAGTCAACTCACCAATGAATCTCTGCCCATTGTAGTCTCACTGGCCAATGAATCTGCATATTGCAGTCCCCCTGGCCTACACATATCTGCCTATTTTAATCCCCTGGCCTATGAAGCTCTGCCTATTGCAGTTCTCCTGGACAATGAAACTGTCTAATGCACTCTCCCTGGCCTATGAATATCTGCCTATTGCAGTCCACCTGGCCTATGAATATCTACCCATTGCACAAATATCTACCCATTGCACTCCCACTGGCCTGCAGCACAAATATTTGACTTGATCAGACACCCAGTACATATATTATTACATCTCAATGTGAGAGCAAATATAGGCCAGTGGTTTATTGGCAGATGCAAACAATATGGTCAGTTTCACAAATTATGACCAGATTTGAACAGGTCTGCAGCCCAGTAGTGTTTCTTTACAAAACACTTTACTCTGATTGCCATAGCATGATATAACCTTTCATGTATTTTTGGAATCAATCAATCAATCGATCGATCGATCAATCAAACATTTGGTTATCTTCATGGCCAGATGATACAGGTTCCATTGCATTACATGGTGTGTTATACAAAATGGGTTTTAAAAAATTGTTTATTCCTATTAAAAGGGACTTTGGACAGTGGGCATTTTATATGTACCAACATAAGTTAATTTTTCTTGTGACCTTCATTCTTTTCAATAGCTTGTTAACACTGGTCAGTCAGATTATTAATTTAATGTTGTGTTAGAGAAATACACAAAATTATGGCTAGTTTGAAGAATACACTTTCAGAAATATTTAGGCTGCCATATTTGACAGGGTAATCAGAATGGCAACAAAATGTGATTTACATCATAGCGGTCTCTGTGAAATGTATCTGTTGGTTAAGCAAATCTTGAATCTGTTAATCAGGTCAGACATAATTTAAAATCATGCTGATAAGCATTTGGATACTAGGAAACAAATCCGGAAGCCCTGTTAAAATTACTATCTCAAAGAAGGAAATAAAATATAAAACAGTTGGCTTCAGGAACCCTTATTTAATAATACAACTCATTCAGAACTTATCTCCTGTCTGAAATATTTAATAATAATAATAATAATAATAATAATAATAATAATAATAATAATAATAACAATAGTAAATTAAATGATAGTAATAAGAACAATAATACTAATACTACCACTAGTACTACAACAACTAATAATAATGATCACAACAATAAGAACAATAAGAACAACAATAATACAATGATAGTAATAATAACAACAACAACAATAATGCTAATACAAATGTACTAATACTAATACTACTAATAATAATGACCCACAGTACTTAATCACTAAAAGCTCTAAGCACATTACAATATTGACACAAAAGGACACGTATATCAACTCACCACAGAATTACAAAGAAAACGTGACTAAACAATTAACGGTAAATAAACATCATTACCATAAATTTTCTTAAGTCTATTCTTGCAGTTGAAAGAGGTGAGTTTTTAGAATGCTCCTGAATGAGATCATGGTGTCATTGGGTCAAGGTACACGAAGCAATTGATAGCTGTGCCCTGATATGCAAAAGGATGTTGTCTGAGGTTATAACAGTGATAATAACGAGAATGTAAGTGTTAGAAGAAGAGCAATGTTTCTAGACCAGGAGTACACATGGATGAGGTCAGACAGAATCAAGAAGAGAAAATCTGTTTGATTCTGGAGCAAGTGGTTAGCCAGTGGAGGGTACCAAGCAGGAGGGATGAGTGCTCGGTTCTTAGTACTGTAAGGATGATCCAAGCAGCCGTGTTTTTATAGAGATGAACCAGAGAGACATGAATGATAATACCCGTCAGTCCAATACAAGTGATGATATTATACTCCTACTAAGGCAAAATAAATTCAACCTGAATCAATACAGCAGTCCCTTAATGTGACTCTATACAATAAAGATCCCATTATTGGGATTACTATTTCTTATAATGAATTTACCTCATTATAAGGTAACCTTACTTAAAACACCATTCTGTACGACTCCCATGAGCAGCAATATAATGCAGCAAGAATCCAGTGTATTATGTTGACCCTTGGGCTTTGATTATCCTCTTCATCAAGGCAGACCCTGGATAATCATGAATGATGATCATAACGCTGTTATCACCACTGCAAAGTTAAATATGCTGGTGAGACAATAATAGGAAAAGAATGATTGGCTGATTGCCCGACTGACTGATTGGTGTTTTAACAGAATGTCTATTTCACGCTCAGGTGATCAGAATAATGTGTCTTGCCTTGGGGCTCGTTATAGTGGCTGTCCAATCCTAGTCTGGGCAAAATATGAACCCAAACTCTCTGGTCACAGGTCGGGCACACTAAAACCTGAGTTACCAAAAATCAGTATAATACTAAACTTCAATTATACTAATGTCTTGTAAAGAATAAATTATAGAATGATCACATTACCAATTGCAAGATCAGTTAGTTGACCTTTAAATCCAAGTCAGCAACAGACTTTTTGTAAATATTTCTTCAAATACAGTAATTTTCATGTCTTCATCCACAACTGACACATTTTTCAGAAACAATTACCTTTATCTGCCTGGAAGATTTCAAGTGAAAAGATGGTTAAAGTCTGTTGATTAGCTTTCTTGAGATAAAGTTATTGAATTTTTTTGTATCTGTGTTAATGGTGGCCATGACTGATGGTGAATCAGCATCATCTGAAATCGCTCAATGCAATGGGGCCTTGCGTAAAATGTAGTCCTATTTTAATGAGTTGTTTTTGAGAAGAGCGCTTATAAGGTTTTTCTTTTTTTAGTAATAGCAGTCATATTTGATACTGAATTTAATATCTGTACCAATTCAAATTTCTTATTTCTCTGGATGTGTTATGAACTTTAGTTCAGTTCTGTTCTTTTTTCTTAAGAAGAAAACATTTTATTTTTTTAAAATTATTTTTAATAATGGCTAATATATCTGATACCAGATCAGCATTATTTGTATTAAAAAAATATCAATTTAGGACATTATGCTTTCTCTCATTGGTAAAGTTATGTTGTACAGTTTTTTATTTGTTTGGGTTTTTTTATTAGGATTTTTAATGTAGTTTAAAAACAATTTCAGTCATATCGCTATGATGTCTGCAGTAAGGCATTTTATAATGATGTCTAGCACTAGGGCATCATGCTGCAGACATGCAGCATGATGTCCCGCCCAGTCACATTATCCTGACAGCAGGCCGACCAGTCCTAACACTTATCTCCTAATGCTGAGTTCCAAGCGAGGCAGCTGTTAGTACCGTTTTTTAAAGTCTTTGGTATGACTTGGCATTGTTATTGAACCCATGACCTCCCGCTTCCGCAGCGGACATTCTACCCACTAGGCCACCAGAGCGATTAAGTTATGTCAGAAAACATTCTGTCAAGTTTAGCCAAAATTCATTATGGAAGAAGTCATTTAAAGATTTATACCTTTTCAATAATGGCAATCATATTTGAGTGTGGATCAGCACTAATTTTTGACCGCCACTTATTCCAGGAGACTATCAAAATCAGTTAAATTCTGTTGTTTGTTTATTTCAACTTGTTTCAAAGTTTTTTCTTGTCTATATTTTTAGAAAATGTGCCCATATTTAATAGCAGATCTGCATGATGTGCACATTTGAAAGCACTTTATGCTAGAATATGTTACATGAAAATATGTTCAATGAAATTTAAGACAAAGTTAATTAAAGCTTTTTCTATCTATTTTTAGTAATGGCAACCATATTTGATCATGGATCAGCATCATCATAATAAATCTTAACGACATTATACCAATACCATTACAATACAACTTGTTCAAATTTTGTTTTAGTGGATTTTTGAGACATTGTTCAAAGGTTTTTCTATTGTAGTAACAATGGCCACATTGGACGTCAGATTGGCACCTAACTAAAATTTGCTGGAATGATCATCATAAAGTTATCAGCAAATTGGTCAGGCAGTTCTTCAGAAGAATTTGTAAATATGAATGACGACAACACATGGCATTTTCTGTTTACAAAAAGTGACTGTTTTCCTTATCCTGTGCAATAAGTGACAATTGACTCATTTCTTACTGTGCATGACACATAGGTAAAACGGTTTCAACAGTTGCAGTGTGTTCTATTATCAAGTGTTGAATGTACAGACCATGTGTCAATGCTGTAGAGTATAACAACATTTTTCAGCACATGATAGGCTTATACATGGCGGCCAGTATTACTGGTGGAGGAAGAACCCAGGAAAAACCCCAGAAAGAACCACCAAAATCTTTCTCACATACCCACATTGGCCGAATCTGAGACTCGAACCCATGCAGACAGAGGTGAGATGGCAGTGATCTGTAATGGTGAGCGCTTTAGACCACTCGGTCACTCAGGGCCCCAACAGCAGCAATAAGAATCTTTATTTCTCTGATAGTCCTCATGGCTGCACATAACAAGAAAACTTTACTAGCTGTAAAATGTAAAAGTTATGTTACTGTAATCTATTAGCACAATTTGAAACTACATACCATCTCAACCATATCAAAAAGGTGCAGATGAAAAAATATATATTGTAAAAATGTCCACATTTAAATTTAATTCCAGTGAAAATTATTTTTCATCTTGTCAAATGTTTACTACATTATTCAGGTTGGTTTCCTCCATTATACAACAGGGCTTATTTTCTCTAGGTGACCAATATATACATGTTGGTGCATATTTCCCTATTATTATAATATGCAGTTTAAAATCTACAATCCTCTTCAAATGTCTTGTGTTTGTTGCAAAGCTAAACACAAACAAAAACAAATCCACCAGCCCAGGCAGGCAGAAGAGTTTGGTGGCAAGTGGATTTTAAAGCAGCATGCAATCCAGGCAGAAATATTCTATTTGCTTATAAGAAAAGTCAAACCGCAAACAATGCAGATCTGCCATAGCAAAACGTGCCTGCAGATCAGTCTATATTGTTTGTTCAACTGAGTATTCTTAACAAAATGCACAGACCCAGATCTACCGGTGCATTATGTGATGGCAGATCTTGGTCTTTGCAGTTTGCAGTTGTGTTGGTCTCATATGCATGTTTATATGGTAAATTAAAAAGTGAATGTTATTTACATGTCATCAGAATCTCGAATCTTGAAAAATATATCTTTTTTGAACTTTTCTGGTGATGGGAAACAATTTTAAATAGTAAAAGTAGTGTCACAGTAAACTTGAATTAATTTCATACATTACATACCTTCCGTCATACTGGACAAGAAGTTCAGCGTCTAAGCCTACAGATGAATGAAGCCTTAGATAAGAGTCAGGAAGCTGTTCTGCATCGATGTACTCACTTTTATCTTTCGTAATATCTTAACCAGTTAAGAAAAAACTCTAATTTTGGAATGCAAAGGAAACATTTTCTTGGAACAATTTGAAATCATTTCTCCCATGCAATATATTATTATGCATACATCTCACGATGGTAATTGTCCAAATATGATGTCATTCCCCCTGTGTAAGATTTAGTGAATAACCAACCTAAATCGATGCCCCTTTAAAACATACAAAATCAATGTAGAACCAGTCAGACAGAATTGAATAGGAATGCATCTGATGTGGCTGTGTGCAGTACAAATAATGCAACACTTACAGTATGGATCAATTGTTTCCCTTCTCCTACATAAGCGGCTCTCTGTTAGTAACCGAAAACAATATTTTGAATTTCAAGATATGTTATTAGGCATTGATCATAAAATGTCATAGATAACAAAATGAAGGCAATCATGTGACATATTTTTTTTATTTCTTAAACTTGTGAGATAACAAAATGATGGCAATCATGTGACATTTTTTTTATTTCTTAAACTTGTGAGATAACAAAATGATGGCAATCATGTGACATACTTTTTTATTTTTTAAACTTATGAGATAACAAAATGATGGCAATCATGTGACATTTTTTTTATTTCTTAAACTTATGAGATAACAAAATGATGGCAATCCTGTGACATTTTTTTTGATAACTTATTTTACAGAGTACTTTTAAAATTGAGACATTGCAAACTAAGAGCTATATCCAGTTCCAACTGTATCCAAATATCTGAATAACGATAGACTCTTTGATCAAGGAAAAAATCAAGTTAGTTAGCTACAAATAGCATCCCAAGTAAACCATATTAAATAATACTAAACATTCGAATGAATGTTGTTTACAAAAGCATGTGTGGTAATAAAGAAATGGCAGCTTTTCTAAACAATTATCCAACTCCAAACAGCTGGCTTGGATCAGAATACAATAAATAGAATGCAGCCAAGACGATAATGCCAAATGCATAACAGAAACCAAATGCAATTTCTATATTAGACACAAACAAAAGCTCTGCCGAAAGTGGCCTGGATGACGTACTTCTACTGTATTTTGATGGCCAAGAATTAAACATGAACTTTTAACTCAGAAAAATTATAATGTACTAGTTTACTCACATGAAATTCAGGTCCAAGAACAAAAAACATGCACTCTGATATCCTGGCATTTATTATATGCCTTGCAATGTCTTCCTAATGCAGGAGAGACAATAAACCAGAACAATTTGGTGCAGTGTTCAAAGATCCTGTGCAAAGAACAATAGATCCTCAGCTGACTGATCTAATTATTTTTAGAATCGATGGGAAAAGAAAAATATTGAACTAAATTTCCTTGTAGAGCTCAGTATCATTCAACCCATTTCTCTTTCCTGTTTTCTTACATAAATTAAAAGACCAACCATTGTAAGATGTCTTGTTTATGCAGAATGTAATAAACAAGATAAAGTATAAAAACAAAAATTTCTTTTTTAAATCATGCCTTCATAATAAACACTAAAAAAAAATTATTACACTTATTCAAATATCAATGAGCTATACAATATGTACGATTATGTACCATTAACATTTCATATCAAACAATATTTGTAATACAAGAGTGCTTTCAAAACTTGTATCCTTGTTCTCATATTTTGTCCTACACCCTTATTCTGCACCTCTTTAATTGTCTTACACCCTTAATCTGCATCCTCTTATCTTTGTCCAACACCCTTAAACTGCGCCCTCTCAACTTAGTCCTACACCCTTAATCTGCATCCCTTTAAGTTAGTCCTACAGGTTTAATCTGTGCCACTTTAATTTTGTCCTACACCCTTAATCTGCAACTCCTTAATTTTGCCCTTAATCTGCATGCCCTTCATTTTGCCCTACACCCTTAATCTGCATGCCCTTTAGCTAAGGACACTTGAGCTAAGGCTGGAACCAAGGGGCTAAATATGTGTATTAATTGAACTATTTTTTGAGATTTAAACTGCAATAAGGACATCCTAATAAGGGAGTACATTATTTGCCTCCCACGAGGCTCTGCCAAAGACAAGTAAAATAATCCCATGTCTGGGATTTCCTTGTCCAGATAAAGAAAAAACAAACTCCAATGTAGATATTTCTTACCCAATTTCTTCAACTTAATTAATTAAAAAGAATCCAAATTATTATCATTTTTTGCAACACAGTTTTAGCACATTCAGCCCATACAGTATTCATGAGGTTACTACAATGTAATCAACTTTTTATATAGGTCATTCAGTCCAAAAACACTGTATGAAAATCAAAATAATTATTTAAGTTGAATCTGCCATTATTCCAAGCAAAAAAAAGGTATATTTTAAGAGTTATACATTCTAGGGTGCTGTTTTTATTGCAACAAAAGCATCACGAGTGCTAATAGTTTGTACACATATCGCACTAATATGAATATATTAATGAGGGCAACGTGAATGGTTGATCTAAGTTCCGAGAAAATAATCATATAAGAACGTAACACAGTATTGGGATATTATCACATTAATGGATCTCGTATGAAAATAACAATAAATAATTTTGTTAGAATGATAGATTTTAACTTCTGAAAAAGTAATTTAAAAGAAAAACTTTAAATCAGGTTATAAGGTAGACATCATAACAGTTTACAATTTATGACACTGGGGCCACATTCTGGGATGTCTAAGACTAAAACCGCCCTACCCTCCATGGCCTCAAGGGGATGGATATGCAATCTAACTTGTAGTTTCTAAAATTAGGTAATTACATGCCCTTTCTGTCAATGTCTTTGTGACCTGGATGAATGTTCTACTATTTCAATCAATGAATTCAGCACCTGTGGTTTTCATTGGGTAGATTCTTCATGCTTGGGATAAAAAAATGCCAACAGCTGCATAATATTGCCATAAAAATTCAACCAGCCCTACCCTTGAATTCAACCAGCTCTACCCTTGAATAATCTTGACAATGTTAATGACAATAGAATGGAAAACACCTGAAATCTGTATCTCTTCATTTGGTTGATCATAAAGTATTTGCAGTTTAAGTTGTAACTAAAACAAAAACGTTTGGCTGAAAAAAAGCACGCAAAATTAAGATGACACTTTTAGAAGCACGCGAGAGGAAATAAAGAGTTTTGAAACCATTTAGAGGAGATCTTCAATTCTGAAAATAATTAGAAGTTCTCTGATTAAATGACTTGCCATACAGTAAGTAATACAACTCTTCCTTGTTATAATGTGTTAGTCAGAGTCCATTATCACTGATATATATTCAGAAATGTGACATGGCGCTTGCACCGAATTCAACTTTTTGCTGACAATTTACCATGACATCACTGTGTCCGGCTGCTACCATATTGTTTTTGGACAAAGCACCAAGTGATGCTTAGAAACACGTCATAATTCACAATATAGAGACAACAGTAAAGTTATTTTTTATTTGCTCTTCCCACACTTTTGATATATTCTACTATAATATATGAGTGTGTACAGTAGTAATTGTGTACATTTTATGTCTTTGTCATCCTTTTGCATGGTTTTCAAATCTAAAGCTGAGTAAAGCTGTTTGATGTACACACTAGAGGAAGATATATAGTGGGGGCCATTATTGGGGGGCTGGGTTAAATTGGGGGCCATTTTATAGCAGTGTCACTGTGTTTTGCAAAATTATCAACCTCACATGGCCAGACAGATGGAAGTCCATAAAAGTCCATACTAAGCTGAGCCTTCTCCAAGGTGAGCTCAACAAAATTACCTGCAGACGCAATTATCTCCTCAGCTTCACCAACAACCATCAATTATCTCCTCAGCTTCACCAACAACCATGACAGGATTTTATCTTGAAATAATACACATAAAGTATTTTATCAGTGGAAGATTCCCACATTCTGAATTGGAGATGCAGCAAGCAAATGCTAACAGAAATAAATTCCTAATGTCAATAGTTCATTTGGCTAAGGGAAGATCAATAAAACAAACAAATCCCAATGTGTTTTACCCCATCAGTACTACTGATGTGTACAGACAGAATAAGCAGAATATAATTGATGATAAGAGACTAAAATATTAATGATATATCTTTGCTGACCACACCCAATGGTGTCATTATAACCTTTCAACTTTACATTGGATTTTATTCAAATGAACATTGCAAGAATAAAACGAATAGAAAGAATTTGGGTACCTGTCGTTAACTCTGAAAGCAAATTAAACAGTGCAAATGCACAGATATAGATCTGTGGTGAGTAATTTTGTTCATATCATCACAGTCAACGTAATAATTCTTTGAGTCCTCAATTGTAAGAGTCTCTGGTCTTGATCTGTGGCTGACAGAGTTCTCAATAACAAGAGTGTCGGGTCTCAACCTGTGACTACAGTGTTCTCAATAGCAAGGTTCCTTGCTTTCAAGATGTCCAAATTTGGCAACCTAATCTGCGTATACAATATCCATGAAGATTCCATGTTTTTCCCCCATGAAATACTGTCCACAGGAAAAAAAACAGAATGTGGACAAACTTTACAATTCTTAACATTGAAAATCCCTCACAATGATAGGTTGGAAAACGTGTCCATAGAATAGGTTAGTCATTTTACATCGTGCCCATAGAAAATGACTTAACATTTTTACAAAATTCATTAACAGGCTGAAAGATATTCATGCTAAAGTTATGCAGGCTAAAAGCTGTGCTGATATTCTGTTAGAATTTCTACAGTTATTAAGTTCACATTCATTTCTACAGTTATTAAGTTCACATTCATTTCTACAGTTATTAAGTTCACATTCATTTCTACAGTTATTAAGTTCGCATTCATTTCTATCTATATTTAAGTGAAAATGACTTACTGTGTACAATGACAAGCAGCGAGACCTCAAGGTAATTCGTTTCTGAGTTAATAATAATAATCATGATTTTAACAGAGGCAATATCATTTTTGTTATTTCACTTATAAGGAACTGAGAGAAAAAGTGCATTAATTCAAGACTGGATTGCTTTCTACTGTTAAATTATCTGTTCATGTGCAATTTCTTCTGCTCCTTAAAAATTCATATTAACTTATTTTGTGAAACTGGCATGAATACATTATGGTAATAACTGTAGTTACCAGCAAAGATAAATATTTGTTGAGCATTATGCATTTCCAAAAGATAAGACAAAATATGAACAAAACTCACCATAATTATCCCCTGGCACAACGTATCTCTACATCTGCTCAGTTTCCATGTTTTACTTTCAAAATTATTTGGCTATTCTGTCATAACTAAGTACAAAAAGGCAAAGATGGTGAAGAAAATGTCTGACTTTCCTTCTGTTCATATCAGAATTAACTGGATTAGATTAGATGTCACATGACTTTTTCCCTTGCTTCGTAACCTCAAACATAGTTGCAGGCATCCCATTTGTAATGAGATCAATGTTTATATGGCAACTCTGTTTACCTGTGTTTTTCCAGATTTAAAGAAATAACATTAAGCAAAAACCTTGATAAAAATAAACTAAGTTCATGTTTTCCACCTACATGTGTTTGCCATGGTACTCACTCACATTCCATGGATAAAGTCTGTCATGTCCATGGACAGTGAGTATTGGAGACATGTTCTAAGGATATCTAGCTATTCCATACATTTTTCAGGGTTTCCATTCTTTATTCAATCTGTCGCTGGAAAATGTAGACTCTCAGTTTTTAACATGAAGTTCTATTTTTGAAATAATAAAATGTCTGTTTTTTTTGGTTTTTTTTAAATGTAAGGTCCCAAATATCTCAATGTCTGACATTTGGCCATGAAAATAACCAGAACAGTACCAGTTTACATTCTGTAGTTCAGAGGGTCACTTCAATATAAAAATGTTAGCTGTTGGACTTGCCTGCTTCCTTGCAATATCTCCCTCATAATTCATTTTCTTTGTGAAATATTTTATATTATTTTTGTACTTCAAAAATATTTTAAACAATAATTATAACTTCAAGTAGCCCAGATCCAGTTATCTGGTAATAGGGTCCTGGGCTCTGGGCCCAACCCTTAAAGACAGACTCTGAATTTGGCCTTGCAATTCCATTTTGAAAATTTCTACATACTGGGTCCTATAAATCATGATTACAAAGCATATGAACAGTCAGCGTTACTTCAACTAAAAAGTCTGACCACTCCCCCACAACCACAATTATTGCTATCCTATCCTGGAAGATTGACAGATCATAGGTTTCACTATCTTGAATACAAAACATAACAAATGCATGTTCCAATGAAAAACATGCATAAAAAATGCAACAAACTTACCATATAAACAGCAGCAAAATGCACCTCTCCATAAGAACTGACCTCCAGAGATTCAAGTGTTCCTACATTCTGTACATGGATCAAGAGCGGCATGCATGCATGAACTGGATTCCTGTACAGTGCTTTATATATATATATATATATATATATATATATATATATATATATATATATATATATATATATATATATATATATATATATATATATACCACTGGTATGTAAATTATATATAAATAAGTAACAATGGAACTATACCCTGCATCTCTAAGGTTTAAATGAAGGTTAGTTCACTGGATCAATAAAAGAGATAATTCAAAATAAATCTGTCAAACAGTCCCCACAGTTTAATCAGACTTTGATATGGACCACAATACATCTATCCAACATCAACTGGTGCTAAATTGAGCATTTCATTGATTAAGACTGGTTACCATGCCTGGTAATTTTGAAAGGCATTGCTCTGTTTTAGCCTTTCCCTAGTTCTTAAAACCACAGCCACATAATCAATGGCATCCAAATGTTTTATTGCATCATTCATTTCATTAATTTTTTTTTATGAACAATAAGTTTATATTCCTGTCCAATAAGTTATGCAAGCTGATTTTGAATTTTTCAAAATCTAAGAATTTTGTGAACCACATTAAAATATCAGAGTACTAAATTAATGATATAGCTTGGTGGTAAAATTGTACACCTCCACTTAACTTTTTACGATATTTGAGAACAAGTATGAACTGCAAGAAAGACATATATAGTTAAAAAATGGGTAACAGGGACCTTTTTCTGTGTTATTTAAGAATCATGTAGCAACATCATGATCTAAACTAAAAGAGCATGCAAATTCTTGGAACTTAGATTCCACCTGTTTATTGTTTCCTTTATGAATACTAGGCTGCCTATAATATTGGTCCGAGTCCAATAACAATTATGCAAGTTACTGTATGGAAACAAAGTGAGGATGTCTGACAAATGAGGACTAAAAGTCCACTAAATTATGCAGAATGCTGTCAAAGTCAGCTACAGCCTCATTAAAAAAAAAAAATTTGCATACCAAATCAGTCAAACCTAATAAATAAGAGAATTATTTTTGGGAAACGAAAGTGGGTGGGACAGACAATCTATTGCTATATCCAGCTCCCCAATGAAGGAAAAATTCCAACAGATTATCTTTCAAGCTTTTTGTTTGTCTCATCAATATCAAGAAGCAAACTAAATCTGCTTTAAACTGAATAATAATCAAGAGATTTACTGTGTGGGAAAGAAAGAGGGCGTGTATGATAACAAGAGACTATAACTCTGCCAAATGATGAGAAAGCTGACAATTAAATCTACCCATAGGCTCATCAATATCAAGAAGCATACTAAATCTGGTTTAATTGAATAATAATGAAGAGATTTATTGTGTGTGTAAGAAAGTGGGTAGGTCTGTTAATCAGGGGCTATAACTCTGCTAAATGAAGAGTAGGTGGCTGACGATCAAACCCAAACAAGACCTAACAAATATCAAACATATACTATATAAGGTTAAAATCTAAAAATAATTAAAGTTGATTTAATGATTGTCCCCCCATGACACAAAATGTCAGGGACAAAACCAAGCAAATAATGTAAACAAAACAAAAGGTTCGGTGTTTACTTCTGGGGTATCAAACACATGTCCCATGGGCCAGACTAATCAGTCCCCACCACAAACCACGTCTCTTGTTAGTGTCAAATGTGAATTTAGAATACATAGTTCTTGATAAGTATGGCCTGAGCTAAGTACATTGATATAAAATCTGGCCTGCCATAGCAAACTCGTTTGACACCCATACATACTTTTATCAACAGCTTATTTTTTATTATTTAAAAAAACATTAATAAGATATACAAATGAATCAGTTTTAAACTGAATTTAAGTGTGAATGACTATAAAGTAGATTTTTAAAAATGGCACAATTTTCTGGAAACCACCGAGTGTAAGACATCTTCTTAGAACAGTTATCATTTGACAAATTCACATAAAAAACAATAAAGAACTTTAAATAATGACAGGGCACCAGTCAACGCTAAAAATAACTTACTGTCCAAGACACCTATTAAAGACCAATATGATGTCATGTGCCATGAGTCATTCTTTCAAGATAACTTAGTAAATTAATACTTAATTTAACATCATTACAATTTTTTGTCTTTAAAAAGGTAATGTTCCAAGCTTGCAGATATATAAAATTATATATTAACAAAATGTTGATACCATCCCAAGTAACAAAGTTTTGTTTAACACATTAACCCCTAGCGACAAGTTTACGGGGCATGAGGTAGTAGCCTACTTCCAAGGTCTGAAGCGTCAAGGTCATGCATGATATGCTAACGTGGGTGGTATTATAGAAAGGTAGACAGATTTAGCTCTACAATGATACCAATTAATCTGGACATTTTAGTTGTACTACAAAATACAGAGGGAAAAACCTATATTTTTTTATCTGTTTTTCTTTCCACCCAAAATCAACCCATGGTCAGAATCTGAATTTGTGTCCAGATTTTAGACTTTATGACGTCAGATCTATGGCAGACCGGTCTGAAGAGCACACAGACAGGTGAAACTGTGCAAAAAGTTAGGATAAGGTAGACATTTTGAATAAAGAGTCTTCTCCAAATGAAATTATGGGTCCGTTAAGCAAAAAAAAAAAAAAAAAGTCCAAATTTTCATCTTTTCCTCATGTGCTAGCAAACTAACCAATGAAAACATTTTCTTTTAGCACAACTAGCCATTTGTCCAATGGAATATTGCTTGGAAGTCGATGTATTAGGGTGCAATCAGGAATAGTCCCCAAAATGTGTTTCCTACTTGTATTTCATGCGAAAACAGCAAAATCTCCAGGGGTAATGTGTTAATTTATGCAGAACTAATCTTTTTCTACAGAAATTACTTCTTTCAGTCCTTCCAACTCAAAACTGACAGGTTTCTTTCTTGTGTAATGCCTGTCTGAAGCGCACACCGACAGGTGAACCTGTGCAAAAAGTTAGGATAAGGTAGACATTTTGAATAAAGAGTCTTCTCCATATGAAATTATGGGTCCGTTAAGCAAAAAAAAAAAACAAAGTTTGTTAGCAGCAGATGATGGAGTGGTCAAGGTCATGAAATGGAAAAGCAATAAGAAACACACAGATGGACATCATAACATCACAGACTCCACCTTATGGTGGGCATCCTTAAATTATCATCAATTGTGTAGGAGTCATTCTCTCAAGTGTGGGAATAATTCTCTGAACTGACTATATTTTTTTGATCCAATGCATTTACTGCAAAGCTATCTATCTCTGGAAACATTAGCTCAGCGTTATTCATGAGGAGTATATGCTAAAACAGTCTCTGTCATGGAAAAGCTTGGATTGAAAGCACGTAGAGTTTTATCGCATGCTACATAAGCCAACGTGAAACTTGTATTGTGAAAGAATGTTTAATTATTTATTCTACTGCAGTATAAATGATGTTTGTCCTAATCAAATCTTTACAAAGGTCCTAAAGCTGCAAATAAATTGAAATTCTCCAAGGATTCAAACTTCCTTTAACATGTGCATAAAAATAAATTTTATTGCAACAATTGCTTGAATAATTTAAGACGGAAGAATCACTGGCAACTTTGTTCTGGAAGATTTCAATACATAAAAAACAAGACAGGTACCATCAATCAATATTACAGCAAAATTAAGACTGTGAGGGGAAAATTGCAATAAATGAAATATTACGACAGTTTTTAGCATTTTCATTCGAAAGGATGTAGTAACTCAGTATCAAAATTGATGGAAATTAATTAATTAAACAATAAAGAATCCTGCAGGGGAACATTTTGGCAGTCAAATGATCAGATAATCAATTATCAATTTTCTGTGATTTCTAACAGATTGGTTTGGCTGACACTGAAATCAATTAGACCAGTCCACTGAAAATCAAATACTTCCTTAAGATTTCAATTCACCATGATTGAGATTTGTGGGTATACGTTAAAAGCAGAACATCATGCAACACATGCACTGTTAACAGATTCTAGAAAAGATGAAATTATATTGTTCATTATATAACTGAAATATTTTCCTGATTACGGTAAAAATATGACATGGATACATGGTTTCTGTACAAAAGTAATAAATTAATTTTTTAAAACTTCTGGTAACCAACAAAATATTTAAGGTAACCAACAAAATATTTCAAAATTTCTTCATAATCAAGAATGCTTAAATCGGCAAAGTGGATGGAATTGTTTTAAATATAATTTGACTGCATTACATGAATCTCCTCCAAAAAACCATTTTAAATATCCTATTGCAAGTGATGCGTTTAAAATTGGAGATTCAAGATTAGAACTGGAAAAATTCCCAATGATAAATTATTTTATGTACTAATTAACCTATATGGAAGGTACGAAAGAAAATTAAACTGAGAATATTATCTGAAAAAGGTAAACAAACATGCTAGTGTATACACAGTAAAACCTCTCTTGAAACACCACTGTTAGGTGAGAGCACCTGTCTGGAGAAACCTTACTCTTAATGCACAGATTTATTAATGATATCCAATTATCCTGTTATAGCCTGTCATAAGCGACATAATATTTTGGCAAAAGCAGCAGTCTTACAAGACAGGTTCTACTGTACTTGCTTGAAAACGGAGTCCAACTGCAAACAGCACAATCTAAGATCTGCCATTGCATAATGCATTGGCAGCGCTGGGTTATTATTGGTAGATATCAGCCATTAATAACTTGGACCCTGATCTTCTAGCGCTATATTTTATGTTGTTTGCAGTTGGACTCGTCTTATAAAAGTCTGTACAGTATTCCTACTATTCTAGGCATAATCTTGAGAATATCCAACTTAAAGACCCTATTCAATAATAAGTATGATGCCAACATTTCAGCCGATCTTATTTTAAGTTTTCTTTTATTAAGGAACAAGACCATGCCTATCTTTTCACCAAATATATAGATCTGTTGGTTTATGTCCAATATAAGTACTGTGAGAATTATTTCATACAATGATACTGACTGTATCAATTTTTGGGCACACTGGTTTGGCTGACAATGAAATCAGCTTGGACTTTCCTTTTGAATCATGTCTGAAAAAAATATCCCTCTTTCTGAAGATACAAATTTACTGCAATTCATGTCTTGAAGGACCACTATCATGAGAGACCACCTATCTTGTGAGATGACATTCTCAATTCACAGATTTAATAATTATGTAGTACAGTAAAACCTGTCTTGAGAGACTTCTGCTATGAGAGACCACCTGTCTTGAGACCAGGTTCTCTATGTACATATTTATGGATTATATAGTGTTATTACCTGCTATGAGATACCACCTGTCTTGAGAGACCATTATGTTCTGGTAGAAGGGGTGGTCTTTCAAGAGAGTTTCCACTATTTTGATCTGTCATAAGACAAGACTGTCTTAAGAGACCATTTTGTGAGCAGTAGATGTGGTCTTTCAAAACAGGTTCTACAGCATTAGAAGCAAATGACTGATACATCACAGCAACACACAGAAATTTATTCAGTGTCTAGTCCAGTGGCCTTACCCAAGAGCATACCATGATAGCCATCCCAGGCTGATCTGATAGTAAAATTTGAAACTAGTCCTTTTTCTACTGAGAGATGGGCACATTCATGAATGAGCCACAGTGGCTCCTGCTTCCACTTGGCTTCCCTTAAGACTGTGCCTATTCCACATTCCTGAATGCACAGGAGAAAGAAAATAAACTAATAATAGGTCATGAAACACGAGTCACAAAAATGGACTTTGGGGGCATACTGAATGACACATTTTTCAATTACAACCAGCCAGACCATGGGATGAATATATGTATAAAGTTTAATTGCAACAGTCCAAGTAGTTTAGAAGTTGCAATTAACAGTTGTGCTAATGGATAGATAGCTGACACAAAATAAACCATTCATAAGCTCTTTTGGTTTATGATCAGTACCGCCAGAAACTACCTGGATATTGCTTATGCTTACATGTGCTATCAAGGTTTTTGTTTGAATTTTTTTAAGTCCAAAACATTCAATAGTGGGTACAAGTTAGATAAATTACTTAACCTGAAAATCTAATTAGGTCATCTAAATACAAATATACCTACAAAATTAAATTTGTCTACCTCAAGTTGATTTAGCTTAACTGTCTGATTGATCCAAGTTTTTTGCCAACAAAAAACCAATGTCCAAAGGGTGAAAGAAAAAAAACGTTAAAAATTGAAAACTGGTGATCTACTTACAACCATAACAAAATGCTAAAAACTGAAAACTGGTGTAAGGCTTCAAAATCTAACAAGGTCATCTACTAATTACAAGCACAACAAAAATGTTAAAAACTGAAAACTGCTGAAATGACTTCAAAATCTAACAATATGGCCCCTTCTGCTATTGCAAGAGGAAGATGCAATTTTAACACCAACTAGATTATTCTGGCAATGTGGAATTAAATACAACATTATTCAGGGATAAGTGTTGAGTGTAAAATCTCCTTCAGTAAACCATTTCCAATGTTACTGCTGCCCCCCCCCCCAAACCTTATATCCCAAAACTTCAAGAAATATATGACAGATGGACCCCTGTGGGATTAACATAGACCAACAGTCTCTTTCATATGCATCAGTGTAGAATAGAAAACATACATCTGAGGAACTAACTTTTTCTGATGAAAAATGTCTCACCCTTAGGGGATGGAATTTAACTCTCTGATACTGCTGATTAATGTCAGGATATTAAATGGTACCTATCATTATGTCCCAACCAGACATATTATCCTGACATCAGGCTGTCCAGTCCTAAAACTAACCTTGTAATGCTTAACACCTAGGGAGGCAGTTGTTATGTTAGTACCATTTTTAGGAGTCTTTGGTATGACCCGAACCCATGACCTCCCATATCCAGGAGTGGATGCTCTAACCATTAGTCTGGGAAAATGAAACACATCCTTAGCTACCAAACCTTTATTAAATGGCAACTTATTGAATGAAAACATTGGAGAATACTACAAGTGTGTTTTTGTTGCACAGTTTTCCGGAGCACAAAATTGCATTAAAAACTATCATTCAGGACATAAAGATTATAATGATCATGGAATTCTATCAGAAACACATTGTCTGACTGCACCACACTAATATGAACAGCACTGAAGATGTTTTTTTAAAAGCATTTTGAATACATTACTATTGCAAACTAAACAAATTTTAAAACAAAATTTATATATAAACAACAAGTCTCATATTTTAATTCTAAACTTTTAGCCTAAACTTTATGACATTTATTACATTCTATTACAATTTCAACTTTACTTTTCAGGCAATTCCTATTTCTAAGAACACATCAAAGAAGAAAATCTTTCATGAAAATAATTGCACTGTAAAATAGTACTAAAGTTGACTGCAAACTGCACAGACCCAGCTCTGCCATCACATAATGCCCTGCCATATCTGGGTTTGTGCAGTCTGTTAGGAGTATTAAAACAGAACAAAAAAGATAGATCCTGGTTTGCAGGTGCATTATGCTATGGCATATCAGGATCTTTGTGGGTTTTTTCAGTTTGACTCGACTTATAAGCAAGTAGTACTGCAACCAGTACTCTGGATTCTTTTATTTGTGGTAGATCTATAAAACATGAAAATCTGATATTAAACGGTTTGGAAAGAAATCATAAGACATCTGACAAAAAAATGGAAATAAGACTATTCAGGCATACAGTGCATTGTAATATAACAATATCAGCCAAACATATTATTGGAATGTGTATTTTACTGGAAAAACTACTCCAAGTACACTGGTTTAGAAACTGTGACAGCAAAACATGGTCCAGGCATAGTCATAGAGCTTTGAAATTGGCAACGAGTCATCTATTAGTCATGTCTAAAAATAGCTACAGAAAAACCCGTACAACACATAGCTGTCAGAATTTATCAGACTCTGCAGAATATTACCTGCTCCAGTGTAAGAAGTACAAGGTGATGCAGTTCCTTCTGGTAGGTATGTGTTTAAGCATTCCACACCATTAAGAGATGGTCATAATTTATTTTCCCATTTACATGTTATAGTTCTGACACTTCTTGAGCATGAAACATTTCCAAGCAATGAACATGAAGAAAAATAAACCAAACTGCAGTGTTGACAACCTCAGGCAATTAATGCATGATAACCTCATTAATATGCCCTTATCTTGTTTATACTGGTAACTGTACCTATGACCTTGCTCATACTGGTAACTGTACCTATCTCTGACCTCGCTCATACTGGTAACTGTACCTATCTATGACCTTGTTTATACTGGTAACTGTACCGATCTATGACCTTGATGATTTAGGTCTTACTTAATATCGGATCAGAAAAAGTCTCAAGAGTTTAGCCATTCAGATGCAAGATAATTTCTAAATATGTATCTCAGCCTCAGCCAATAAGATGTAACACTGACTCGATATTTTGCATGGATCTTGTTCTTTACTGAACCCACCTGAGACCTTGAAGATATAAATATATATTTGAAATGTGATCCAAATCAGATCACAAATAAGACCTTTAAAATAGTAACAGGCACAGCCAAATCTGATGCAAGGCTACTTCTTGTTCATAAACTTGTGAACGATTTTTTTGATGAGGCAAGCCACTGTTCCAAGTTTGATCAAAACTGGATCAAAAAGGTAATGACTCCAGCATGGTAACAAGCATCTGTTGACATGGATAACACAACGCATGACAGATTCATGGCCCTGTAGCCAGATGAGATAACAACAAATGAAAAGACTTAATTGTCAACTAAATTTGTATTTCTCAAGAGTATCCCATAGGAAAGCTATTGGCAAACTTTCTCATATACCCATGTTGACAGAGGTGAGATGTCTGATTGGTAACGTCACATGACCACTTTGGGCCCCAATATTTAGTAATGGTATCAGCTGGTATTTCTGTCACTATAAAAAGCAATGATTCCTATTTAATCTTGAAATTCTAAACTTAAAATATTCACAGCTACTTGTGCAATAAAAACTGTTTTCTAGCTGTAACACCAAAGAGAGCGACCTTTCAAACATTGAATCATGTAATTATGCCAGTGCTATCAAAATTTATGGCTTGCTTTTTTTTTAAGGGATTAGAACTTCCAAAAATACCAAACTCAAGGAAATGACTAATTGCCAATTAGCCTCAAGTCAAGAAAGCATCAGAAACCTCCCTTGTGCATTAATTTGCTTTTCCCAAGAGTTAAACATTCCAGGCCCATGCATGCAAAACACAGGCAAACTAATCTGATAATCCTCTTGCCATCCTGTCTGTTATCTTCATATGGATTTGTTGAGTAGATGAAAAAATGAGTAAAAGATTTTTAAAATGTTATTTTTTTAACCACAGGAATCGAGTAATTAACCAGTTTGTTGAAAATACATGTACCGGTACCAATAATCTAGGTGAAGTTGCTCTAAGTGAACTTTCTGTTTTCGGACCTGGCTTCAAGTCTTAAAACAGACCCCAAAATATAATGCTATGGGTATACTGTTTCCTACATTAACCCTTAATCATCTCAAGCTGACCATCCCAATGCTATGTAAGGATAAATTGACTAACTTAATTATCTACTTCTCTGGTCTACTAGCTCCCCATGCCATCAGCAGATTTTTCAAATTATCTTTCTTCCTTGTTAACCTCACCCCTTTCTACTTGATGCACCAGAATCTTGGTTCATTAACATCATGCCTATGTCTTTCTGTCTGTCTCTATGTATGTACATACATACATACATACATACATACATACATACATACATACATACATACATACATACATACATATGTACGTATGTACATACGTATACATACATACATACATACATACATACATACATACATACATACATACATACATACACATATGATGCAAATCACTCTAAGTACATTTAAACAGCTATATATTATCTATCTATCTCATAGCCCTTTAAAGTGGTTATTACAAACAGGTGGTCTTTATAGTATTACTGATCTATGTAAGAATGGATATAGTGCATTTGACAATCAATCACATATAATGATGTGCAGGTGGATGTTGAAACAGGTTTGACTGTATATTGATATAAATCGGTCTAGTTATATATTGGTCAAGTTATTTCTGCAAAATGATATTTTCACTGCATCATTTTTGTCCATTGTGGAGTACTGAATCTTAGTGAGGATGAAGTAAGCTTGGCACTATCATTTTGGGTATGTGACAATGTATGCAAAATAACCCTGGTATGGGTTTGAGAATTTAAGTCCAAATATCTCATTTACCAATAAATGTTGAAGCTATTTAAAAGACACCAAAGCTTGCTTGTAAGTATGTTTTCAGACACAAAAGATCATCACTCAGTAAAAAAGACAAACCACGTGGTTAATTTTGGTCACAATTAATGTTCTCTTTGATACTGTGACATTGCACTTTAAGGATGTATGCAATAATCAAAGATAATGTCCTACATACACGCACACACACACACACACATACATACATACATACACAGACAGACAGGCATGCAGTGTTGTAGCTTGTCAAAAAGAAATCCTATTGTCAATATAGAACAAATCTAAATGATTAAAATTTCTCTCAGGTTGTTGTTGTTTTAGGGTTTAACGCCATTTTTCAGCATACGATAGGCTATACATGGCGGCCAGTATTATTGGTGGAGGAAGAACCCGGGAAAAACCCCCGAAAGAACCATCAACCCACGAGAAGCTACTGGCAAGCTTTCTCACATAATTACATAAGCCGAATCTTAGACTCAAACCCACGCAGACAGAGGTGAGATGGCAGTGATCCATAACGGAAAGCGCTTTAGACCACTCGGCCACTCAGGGCCCCTTCTCTAAGGTAAGTTATGGTTGATCAGTGACCAGCTAGCTGAATTTTCAACATGTAGGATGCATGTTTTGAATTCCATCGTAACAATTTTTGGAGGGATGTCTATGGTGTGTCTCTGTGGAAGGCACTTTACACCTATTGCCTTGATATGGAAAAAAACTTTCATATGTTGATATACCACTAATGCCAATAAATCAACTAATCAATTCAAAGAAAACAATTAGCATGATGTAACAAGTCAGCAGAATTCAGCCTAATAACTAAAAGGCAATGAAATCCATTTGACATCAGTAGAACTTTCTCTGTGTGCACCAGTTATCTCATTTCTTATTTTTTATTTCTTTCAGTTTGCCGAGTCTCATGTTGTTCTTTCGTTAAAAGAACATACATGTACATAGTGTTTGGCTTTATTGATTTTCTACAAACAGATGAAAAAGAAACAAATATAAGCTTTCATGGAATTAAGACAGCTCATGTTCCAGGTTTAATAGTGTCAGCAATAAAATAGCTCTGGCAATAATTGGATAAATGTAGCTTGTACATCTTGCAGGATTCCAACCCCAAATATGGAAGCCAATATTAAAACCCAAGTCTGCATGAGACCTAAATGGTTCCCTAAAAAATGGGATGCAATTTACAGTCGTGTGCATGCACACTTCCATTTCTAGCAAATATGAACTTATTGGGTCAAACACAGGCTGAAACCTATAAGTTTGCATAAAACCAAAAAATGCCTTAGATTACATTTAAAAAAATCATGTTCCTGATGTTAATTTGTGTAACCACAGCAACTGACGTATCTATAATGGCGACTCTAACAAGACCCTTTTTGTTTTGTTTTTATTGGTTTAAAAGCTATCTTTATCACTATGCGGGTGATATCATGCTGAGAAATTGGAAGCTAGGTGTCTTTCCCATGGACACACCAAGGCTGCAGAGCTGACCCTGGCTGGAATGGGTGGGTGCCAAACCCATGAACTTTGGATTACCAATCTGATTCTCAACAGCTGAGTTACTGCAGCACCTTGATGAGATGCAAACATATTTATCACATACACAATGCCAATAGTACAGTGCCACATGTCATAGACACCTAGATATAAAACATACCTTTTTATAAAGGACAACATTTTTCAAGCCCCTAAGTAGACCTATATCTTTCATCTAAGTATAAAAAGGACACCTGTCCACAATGTACACACATGGTGATCTCTTGTGTCCTTAATATACAGGTTTAATTGATACTGTAGTAATAAAGAAATCCCTTATTATAACACTGTTCATAAATTAAATAAAAGTGGTTTGACTTATAAATACAGTTTCCCAATACTAAGGTAATTGATAATACATAATACTATTATATAATAAAATCAGATCAATTAGCAAACCTACCTTACAAAATGGACCACCATGCAAAGAGGCACCTTACAAGTTTCACCTTATAACCAGTAAAGAAGGTAATCCCCCTGTTCAGAGTTCCATAAATATAGATTCATTCAGCCAACAGTGTAATCTTGCACTTTATAACTTTAATCTTTGTTCAACAGTTTTTAAAGAAAATATGGAAAGAAATTAGTAGCAGTGAATGATTAGCACTGAATGATTGGCAGTGAATGATTGACATCTGTCATACAGCTGCACTAACAGTGTAAAAATGGTGCTGCATCATTGCAACATTACTAGAGGGTCTGCATCAGTTGCTCTTGGAAACCAGATACTGCATGACTGTTATTTCCTGGTAATTTTGATTCTCTGCAGTATTCATGTTAGATCCAGTTCAAAATGTACCTTACATTTAATTAGGTGTTAATTAATGATGTGCTTGGATTCAATTAGAAGTAACAAGGACATTTCTTTTTTTCACCCTATTGCCAGCAAAAATAAAATCAATTTCCTAGCCTTGATGAGTACCTTGTCAATATCTAGTCCCTAAATGACCATTCAGTAGCAGATGTTGTCCAGATCAATTAATTCCACTATTCCAGGAGGACATGCCAGCCTTGTGAAATATCTGGATGGACAGCAACTGAACCTTGGTAGCTCCAGGCAAACAAACTAAAAAGTCCCACAGTCACTACTATAGAAGTTGCCTTCTGGGATAAATGCCATAATCTCTGGTCTACACTAATTAAAAAGTTGTAAACAAAGAATCATCTACATTTTAAAAATGGTGAAGACATTTGTTGTATTTATAATTGTTAAAAAAGTTCAAACTTATCTCTACATTCACATGGTAAAGCAAATTCACAAGTGCCAAGAAAATCACATAGTTCATAAAATTGACTGCAAAAGATGAATAAAAGCTTTTTTTTTCATTAATTGGGGATTTTCAATAAAATATTAACAGCGATATCTTATAGATCCAATTGTTCTGGCAAAATTGGTGCTTGTATTCGTGTGTGTATGCAAATTACCATGTATCCACTCATCCGACAACATTAATTATTGTGCCCTCATCCACAGCTTTGACATTTTAAAGCGCAAAACGATAGGCATCTGCAGTATGCCGATTTTCTTCTTCATTACTGGTAGTTGTAATAAAACTGCAAATTATTAATGGCCATCAAATATCTTGCTCTACAGCCATACTCTGAAGATTGGGCATCATGGAAGTTATTAACTGAAGTTACCATAGACTTTTTTTTTCACAGCTTCTTAACAGTTTGTGAAATTCTTATAGATTTCTTTCTAATCTGGATTCCCTCCTTTTCTTGTGATTTTGTACATCAAAGGACAAGGTTCTCAATTTCCAAATGGCTGGCTGTGAATGCTATACCTGAGAACTGGTATTACACTTATTCCAGCAGGCTTTCACAAGGTATCGTGTGATATGTGCTGTACTAAATCTGTCATTGCCTTTGTCCTTAGCAAACTGCCCCATTCCCTCTTCAATGCTAAGTATCAAGGCCTCACCTAAATCGTTAACCCAGAGAACTATCCTCCTACAGAGCTGTCTTGTCAAATATAAAGACCTCACCTGAATGATTAAACCTGGGAAACTGTCCCCCTACAGTGTCTTGTTACCTCATCTGAATGGTTAACCCAGGGAAACTGTCCCCCTACAGTGCTGTCTTGTCAAATATAAAGACCTCACATGAATGATTAACCCAGGGAAACTGTCCCCCAAAACAGTGCTGTCTTGCTTGAGTATAGTGCCTTCACCTAAATGATTAAATCAAAAAAAAAATTGAAATCAACAACTGATCCTAAAAATCAATAAATACAGTTATGTCCGTCAAATTTGGTCTTTGAATGAGACACAGCCAATCAGAATGAGTTTACACATGTAAATGAAATCAAAGAATGGACTTTCTCAATATTGTCCTTTGTGATCAGGTATATCTTGTACAGCAGAGTCTACTATGGCTGGAATAACAGTAAATAAATTTTAGAGGATATTTTCTTTTCCTATGTTAATACCTGACACGTTAATCATGTGGAACCAATAAATGTGATATATGAAAGATTGGCAAAGCCATGAGTTACAGTGTATCATGTTTGATACCATATGACAAAATATTAACATAGAAGAAAAATATAATTTTATTACAGTGGAACCTGTTTTGAAAGACCACCCATTTTGCTCAAACATAATGGTCTCTCATGACAGATGGTCTCTCATAAAAGAGCAGAACACTATATAATCAATAAATCTGTACATAGAGAACATGGTTTCTCAAGACAGGTGGTCCCTCATAGCAGTGGTCTCTCAAGACAGGTTTTACTGTATATACCAAACTTGCTCCAGAATTTCTCACTTACACCGCCTTTCATAATTTCACTTTTCTTTCACAGGCTGATCATATAAATATATGTGACTTAAGAAAGTGGTATGATCGGATTGACCAAATCTTTCATAATAAATTCAATTTTTGTCATTTTGTAAAACATTAAATCAATCTGAAAACAATGCATGGTGTCAGGATAATGTTGTTGGATGGGACGATGCTACATGTTTACTGCATGATGCCCCAGTGCTAGACATTACTATATACTGCCACACTGAAAACTGCTGTGTTTAATTTGCTTTGTTTTATCCTGTATGTAGGCTGTTTGCACTCATTAGTGCCCATTAGTTTTCTGATCTTAGTGTAAGATGGCCCCTAACTCCTCCAAGTTATTATTTTCATTGATAACTCTGACAACTGTACACAGACTGACCTATTATGTCCATCAATAAATGCAATCTATCTTCTCTGTCAATAGCAATTAAATGCAGTTTGCTTTACCTGATATGCAATATCTCAGAACCATTGACCACAAAGCTGTATGCCAGCACTGATTTACACCCTACTCCCAACATCAATGGGGGTTCTGCCCACATTATTTGCTAGGAAGATCTGTCCTCCTCACTTCACCTCTGTTCAATGACCTCCAGCATATAAGATAACAGGTCTATTTTCCAACCTATTGCCCCACAAACAGGATCCAGCCAGGGACAATTGTTTGAACACTTCAGATGATGGAAAACCCATCTAACCTGATGGTTTTGGTTTGGTTTGGTGTTTTACAGGACAGCAATACAAGGTTAATTAGTGCCTAGGCAATTAGAATAAAGTCCCTTGCCCAAGGACAACATAACTGCAGCAATTTGGCTGATAAAGATTCAACCTGTAACCTTCACCCTTCTAGCTCAAGTCAACCACAGTAACTAAAATAACCCAATGTATCTTTACACAATCTACAAGCAATATACATATATTTATCCCAAAATTAGATAATAAAAACATAATCTTGACATAACTTCTTTTAGTACTGTAGCTCAAGTTCATTGGCCAAGACTGAATTCATTAGCTGCTTATCTCCTCATGTTCAATGGCAATTAAACACATGTTGCTTTCTCTGATATGCATTATCATAGAACCCATTACTACAAGACTGTCTGTCAACTCTGATCTGCACCATACTCAATTCTTGTGGCAAATTTAATTCATTAGCAACACAATGAAAGTGTTTCAGATGGAGAAGAACACATGCAGATGCCTTTTGTTTTATTCACTTCTTCCAACTTTACTCACTTACTGCATGTCGCTATGGCAATTACCACTTTTTGTGAATTTTTTTGCCAGATTTGCTTTGATCCAGATGACTAGGAAGTGTGGAGGCACCAAACCCAAAAACCTCAAACACTTATTTCAGTATTGATCTCAAAGTTTCTTTGCTAGTTTATTGAATTGCTCATGAAAGAGATTTTTTTTTAAAAAAAAATATATCATACTGTTAGATTTAAAAGAAAGACCAATATCTGGCAAAAAAAAACAACCCAAAACTAGATGTATGTTTGGAGAAACATATGTTCCCCCCCCCCATCCCACACAGATAATCAATAGGACCCAACTCCCAAATACTCATGGATAAAACCAGGAAATTGACCCAATGGCTGGAAGGCTACAATAAGCAAGGGAGGTATCCGATAAAGTTTTACATCCCAAAGAGAGTGTAAACAAGATGAAGAACGTTTGAATGTTACCAATGGGGGCAAAAACCAAACACTCTAACCACCCCAAAAATGTATCCTATTTTTCCATCCAACGACTACATCTTCTCTATATAACAGGGAATGACTAACTTTCTTCAAGACAAAAAAAAAGTATACCAATTTATTGATGTCACAGTAAATTGGGAGAAACATTATTAGAGTATTGGGGGGGAAGGGAAGCATCCTTCCTTTCAACCTTATTTCCATCCAAGGATAAATAATGGAAGAAAAGCTGAAGGTTACTATTGTTTAAGGATGTCTCATTTCCTGTTACATTTATCATATTCACCCTCATAAAAATCTTGTTAGCACCCCCAACCATTTCAAAATGTCCAGGATGTTAACATAACTTGAAGTTAAAGAATTTATTTATCACGAACAAATTCTAGTGGGAAAAAGGTTTTTATCTGAGGACTGTTTTAATTTTGTTATGTATGTATGTATGTATGTATGTATGTATGTATGTATGTATGTATGTATGTATGTATGTATGTATGTATGTATGTATGTATGTATGTATGTATGTATGTATGTATGTATGTATGTATGTATGTATGTACTGTAAGTAGTATCAATGACACATCAGCACAATAAGGGTAAAATGGCAGTGATTAAAAGTAAAGCTCTAAAGATCTAAATATAAAAAAGCCTTCAAAGTAAATGAATACATGCAGTAACATGAAAATAGTAAAGATGTTAAAGTTGTGCAATGTACGTTGTGTATGTTTTGTTTGTTTTTTTTGGTTTAACACCATTTTTCAGCTCAATATAGGTTATACATGGTGGCCAGTATTAATGGTGGAGGAAGAACCTGGAAACCCCCTGGTAAGAACAACTGACCCACGAGAAGCTACTGGCAAGCTTTCTCACATAACCACATTGGCCGAATCTGAGACTCGAACCCACACAGAGGTGAGATGGCAGTGATCCGTAATGGACAGCGCTTTAGACCACTCGTTGTGTATGAATAAATGAGATATATAAAATATAATAAACTTAAAATACCAAGTCAGACAGACAGACAGACAGACAGACAGACAGACAGACAGACAGATAGATAGATAGATAGATAGATAGATAGATAGATAGATAGATAGATAGATAGATAGATAGATAGATAGATAGATAGATCGATCGTGAATTACCTCAAAAAAGTCAACAATTTTCTCAGGTGGTACATCACAGCATAGTTCCCCCAATGGAGTTCAAATTAAAAAAAACTTCAGTCTCACATAGTGGAAATAAATACACTCAAACTTTTACAAGTTGTGCAATTTTGAAAATACATTTATACAAGGTGACAAGACAATTTACTTGCGTATAAAGGAGTTGCTGGTTCAAAATAATTGACATAGCCAAATATACAAAGTGTACTCCAAATGACTGACATGTTACCTTTGTTCAGAGGCTTTTGATGCCATTCATGTTATTAACAGTACACTAATTCCATCACAAGTTTTCATCATTACCGTAATGTTCTCCCAAATTACCTGAAAATTATTTATGATCCAAAGGATTATTTTAAATAACACAAAAACTTATGCTGCTCCTTTATCTTTTCTTGGATTAAAACGGCAAACCAAAGTAGTAATTATCTATAAACAATATCATGGTGTCAATATGCTGAGTTCTATCTTCCTTATACCAAGCGCATGTCATTGATAAACGTAAATGATCACAACTTGAGTTATTTGTAGAAGCAAATTTGGTAACAGAAACACTCTTAGCAACAACGTAATATGCTCCACCATCTGGTGTGTATACAAATTATCCCTGGATATTTAATGAGGATTTGGTATGTACAATCACGCCTGTTCTTTTATTTGACTATTTACATCAGCTCAAAGTGCATTTTGCATTCATATGTTAGCCAACTTTTCAAAATAACAGTAATTTTCTTTACTCCTTTTAATTATTTTTACATAAGCTAACAAGAGTACCATAAATGGTGCATTATACTCTCATCATGTGGTAAATAGTATTATACTTTTATGTCAAAAACTTTCCCATTTGTGAGACACTTGAGGTTCTGAATCCTCAATCAATAGGTTCTTTCCTAATAATATATGCAATTAATCCACAAGCTGTCATCCAAGAAAAAGAGACAAACATTTAGTTATTTTGGATAAACCATTTTTCTTCTTTCAGATTTGGTGGCCTTGACCTCTAACCTATTAAACCAAACAATGAAGGTTATTTCTAGTCTCAAAATGCAGACCATCACAAAGTTTGGTTAAGGTCTGTGGCATTGATTTCAAGTTATTTTGTGTGAAATTAATTCTCATTCTTGGGAATCCTTCTGATCTTGAACTCTGACCTTTTAACAACAAATCAATTGGTCCCTTCTTGGTCTCAATTGCAAGTTAACTACCAAGTTCAGTCAAATCATGTGGTACAGAATGAAAATAGTTTTAAGAAAAATTGTTGTTCCAGCATTAGTTTTCTTTGAATGAGAAAGACTTGACCTTTCAACTCCAAAAGTGAAAATCGACCTTTGTTGCTTCAAACACAAGCAATTCACAAATTCTGGTCAATGCTTGTAATAAAGAGCTCAATATATCAACAGAAACCAGCGTCCCCAATCAGTACTTGCCTTTTTGACTCAAATACAAACCATTTACCAAGTCTGATCAAGGTGTATAATATACACATCAAGTTAATGTGTGGAAATATTTTCACAATTTCAGTTCCTGTTCCTTTGACATTTGACCTTTTGAGTCTGAAATCAATAACTTTCTTCATCACTTGGAAAGCAAACTAAACATTCGGTGATGGTACATTATGGTGAACTGATGTTACTGTGCAGCAACCTATTGGTGATGATGGATGGTGCTGATTTAAAGTTGCTGAGCAGCGACCTGGATAAACAGATGGACATCATCATAACAAGATAGGCTTGTTATAGATAACCTATATTATGAAACCCTTATCAAACACGACACATCAATAAAATCCTTGACCTTTGAGGCAACTCCCACGTGATATTGTTATATCCCATGGTAAACATTTATGCACTGTCACATAATAACTATATACTGATATATTCTACATTTAAACGAACCTATTCTATGATTCGTCATGGTAGATCCTATGCTTTTTTTTTTATTAAACCTGACAATAACCTTGATCCAGGAGTCTCTATGAGCAAGCACAGTTCCTTATCACAAAGTATGCAATTTAATCAAAATGCACATATTCAAAAGGATTGCCTACATGGCTGCACAATGTGAAGAACTAGTATGCATGTGGATTAAACAACCTTGCTGCTTTTTGAAAGTCATGGGGTTAATGATAGCATTGTGACATTGACCTGTGACCTTAATGGCCTTCTATTTCTGGAGATGCTTCTATTTAGGCCATATGCACTTGTGTGCAAATTTTGATGATAATGCAATGATGCACACTGGATATATTAACCTTTAAACAAAACATTTCCATCAAAATGTTGCAAGATGTGAATTATTACTGCTAAAATGTAACACTGCTTTCTGCAACATTTATTGAGGCTGAACAAAAATGTATCTGACTTGTAGTACTTAAAGTTCATGAGCCAAACTGCACTCATTAGCCACAGAATGTGTGTGTGTGTGTTTCTGGTGCAAACACACATACACAGACAGATAGATACCTGTTACTGTTAATCACTGCATGTGGCAAAAATAATTGCCTCCTGCATATTTTTTCTGGCATTTGTATTTTTATGACACTGATATGGGTAATGCATCAAGAGTACTATCTGGCATTTGTATTTTTATGACACTGATATGGGTAATGCATCAAGAGTACTATCTGGTAAAGACAGATCAAGAAAACAATGAAGGCTTTTTGCAACATTATTTTTTTTCTTCAAATGATGGTAAAGACAGTTACACCATGAATTTTGTGTCTGCTTTGGTCCAGTAATATTATGGTTAACCACAGCTTTGGTCCAGTAATATTATGGTTAACCACAGCTTTGCAAACTGCACTTGTTAGAAATCTTAGTCATAGTTATTTATTCTTCAAAAAAAAATCCCTTTAACTTTTTAATGTCATTAAATGTATAACATTGGTATAATAACAGGCAACTTTTCCAATTTTGTATGCTCAACTTTTCTGGAAATGTTCAGAAGAAAAATTTATTTCTTCAACAATCAGATTTATTCTCCTTTCTCTAATGCACAAATAGTCTGTGATCCACCTTTGCCAATAATTAACTTTTAAAATATGATTGTAACAGTGACATCACAGAAATGTCTTGAACTAGTGAAATCAGAAGTCTCAATGGTTGACTTGGCAAGAAACTAATTTATGGATTTACAAATGTGTAAACTGTATGTACATTGTTACACATCTTTGTTTTGATAGTTTCTGGGTTGGTTACTTTGCTTTAGCAATCTGGGTTAGTAATTTTGCTTTAGCAATCTGGGTTAGTAATTTTACTTTAGCAATGTTGCAACTTGATCAATTTGGATGTGTTATTTCTTGCTAATACAAGTTACAGAACAGAAATTCATTCAAATTCAAATTTGAATTAACTGCAAAAGAGCTATAAAGGGCAAATCAATATTTTTTTTATATAAAAAACAAAAACATTTTTTTTACAATCAAAACAACAAAAAGTACCAAAAAAATTGAAATTATAATTTAATCAGTTTTTATTAAATGCCAATAAATTCGCAACAATACAAAGATGCAGAGCAGTTAATAATATTATTCATTTACCTGAAATGCAAATATTTTCAATCAATCAATCAACCAATCAATCAACAATCAATCATTCAAATGCAACTTGACAAGCATGGCAAACTCAAGAATTCCTAACTATTCCTCATTCTTGATTAATACTGCATTGGCACAAACTTTCACAACTACAAAAATAAACTTTTCTTCAATTCACTCCTTGGCCTGGTGGAATCTTGGACATTCCAAATTTCCTCCCAGAACAAATACACGTCCTGAAAAATCCTAATCATCAAATTTTAAACAAAGATGAAAATTCAAGTGTCATTTTGAAAGAAATGATGCTCCAATGGCTAAAAAGAATTTCCAGGAATCCAAGCTCAGACTGGAGAAAATGTTCAAACTCGCTACTGCTTCATCCATTTTTGGATCATACATATTGTCATAAGACTCAAGAGGTCTTTTGATATGACCATCAATTCAAGACAAGTAGTAATAATAAGATTTCAAGATGGGTCACCATGATGATCAGATCAAATGCCCGAATGATGTTTTCATTTAACTATATATAGTCATATCAACAAAGGTTCTTCAGCCACTAGCCTATCATGTGTGTCTTACAGGCTAGAATGAAATAACAGTGTATGCACATGCGTGCAAAAGAGAGAGAGAGAGAGAGAGAGAGAGAGAGAGAGAGAGAGAGAGAGAGAGAGAGAGAGAGAGAGAGGGAGGGAGGGAGGGAGAGGAGAGAGAGAGAGAGAGAGAGAGAGAGAGAGAGAGAGAGTGTGTGTGTTACTGTAATAACGTTTTATGGCACTTTAGAGGAATAGTGGTTATATTGTGACCAGTTGCGGTAAATTTTGAAAAGTAAAATTGGTTTGCACAATTAACTCTGGAGGAAAAATATCCCATAAAGAAATGTAAATGCCAAGCATAAGACAAATTCTGTAAAAATGGCAAATTTTACCCCCAAAAATGAATTTAATATTAAAGATAAAGGTAACACAAGCAATACGTTTAAAAAATATCTTTACTGGGTTATTGGTGCTACAAGTTCAGATTCTTGGTAAGCCATTCAACTCACATTAGTCAGACAACCGTTATGTGAACAATTCAAGTGTTTCACATAGTAAACACAGCTTTGCCTCCCAAAAAAAATGTGTCCAGACTTTTTAATAAAAAAAGGGGAGGGGGATTTTTAAAAAAACATGAGAAAAATCTCTTCTGTACAACATGGAGAGACCTAATCAATATCATTGATGACTTGTCAAGTCTAATCTGGCATAACCATCTGTTTTCCTTCCCAGATCATGCACTGAATGCTGTTCATCAACAGTATTTATATTAATGAAGACAAAGCCCATCCAAGATGCCAGAATTTATGAGGGGAAAAAAAAAGAACAGTTTCTGGAAAGGTTTTGTCTATTATTAACAACTACAAATCAAAAGTTGGGAATTTCCATGCAATATACATGTTGATTACTTATACTTTCTCGAATAATCTTCTTAAAAAAATGTAGATCAAAAATATAAGAACTTTGACCACAATCACAAAAAGACTGCTACTCCAATTGGACTATGTGTAATATGTTCCTGGAGAGTTGGCAGGGCACCAGAGGGAGAGACTGCATAGCTGTTATACCAGCTTGAAACAAATTATTATTATTATTATTATTATTATTATTATTATTATTATTATTATTATTATTATTATTTAAATATTAACAATATTATTTTTTATATGCAAAACATTTTTAAAAAATGTCATTTGTAGACCATACCTTATCTGATGAAAATGGAAAACATTCTTGCAGCTCTGGAAAAATACCGTTCCCATTACCTCATCAGTGCTATTGTTCGAGACAAAAATATTTCTCAAATGGGAAAACATGTGAGATAGAATGAAATAATATCCTGTTTATGATTATACTTTATACTTTACGCTGCCATCTGGTGCAGACAGAAACCGCAGGCTCTGTGAGATACAAACAGGGAAAAAGTTGGGAGAGTTTACACAAGTTTTGCAAAATCATAACATCTTACAAACTATTATCAGTAATTCTGATTACAGTCTGACAAGGTATTTCAGCAAGAACAGCTGGTGCACCTGTGATGAGGCCAGCTTTCCAAATTTTGGTTCTAATGGAAGAGAAGAAGTAAAGCTGCCATACACATGATAATTCAACACTGACGATGTTTCACACATTTTTACAAACTTTGTATTGAATTATATGTTACTTTAATTCATAGGATACCAATGTTTGTTAATTGTTTTGGTTTCTACTAACCACAAAATTTAATAACCTAGCAACCATTCCAAAAAGATAAACCAATGAAATAAAATATTTATTAAAAAAAATTCTACCATATCCACAAAATGAATGCATCAAATCCACAAATTTAAGTACTAATCAAAATGTCTTTATTTATCACAAGAAGTCTTATGGTGGAAACTCCATGTCAATATGACCTTCCTTTCAGTTTGGTTGTGATGTTTATACTGGCACATTTTTATGTCAAGAAAATGGGAGCTAAGTACCTTTTCCAAAGGACACAATGAGGCAATCAAACAGACATCATAAGAAATCGTTTAGTGAGCATCCCATGTTGCTATGAAAATCCATGTGCAGCAAAAACAAGATTTTCAAAGATGTCCATGTGGTGGCCATACTTAATGTTTAAATGGTACCATTTAATTCAGTCCAATCAAAATGGGATGAATGTATGTATAAAGTTTCATGACTACCCTCCCAGAAGAAATATGATAACAAACTTGGTTTCCAGATGGTGGATTATGGATACCACAAGAAATGGATAAAAGGCAATCACATACCTTCTTCTGGTCTATGACCACTACAGCTAAAGTTGAAAGAGCTTGCAAAAACCATGCACAGTTGATTTCCCAAGAGTATAATAAAATCTGTAACACTCATGTAGTATCAACAAAGCTCAATCAACTAAGTGCTTGATTTCTAGATCAACCACTAAAATCATGCACTTACTGAATTTCTGCAACTGAGCACTGAGATGCTTTCATTGATTATCTAGTTATGAAAAGCATTTTACTTACTGTACTTGGTGAGTATGTAAAATGGAAGACATGAAGTTTAGGGTATTTGGTTGAAATGTATACTTTTATATGCACTAATAAAGCAAACAATGCAGTAATTATCATACCCCTATATTAATATTAACTGATATTAAGTTTCTTTTATTCATGAAAAGTTATTTATCACACATATATCTACTGAAACAAGAAATGGGTATATTTATGCAGATACATTTTTATATTTATAAAAAAGTACCCCCTCCACCCCTTATGACATGTAAGAAAGGGAATTCACCCTCTGTCAAAGTCATGGAGAAATCACTGAGGAACTAGACAGTTGGGGTGATTCATTGGTTATAGAACAAACTTTGAGCATGCCAAAATATTTTGTCCAGATACAATTTAATTGGGACTATTTTTGCTAAAATGCATTCAAGCCCTTTATTCTTGCTCATTAAAAGCTCATGTAAACTGGGATATATGGCATGTCTATTTTAGACATTACCACTTTGTTGCTGTCTTCTCACATTTTTCTTCCTTTTGATAAGGCAGTGTTTAATATACTTTATACTACCCAGCTTTGGCAACAGGAAACTTTTTTACTGTAGAGCAAGTGTCAGAAGCCAATTAGCCCTCAAAATTATTACAGCCATCATGTATAAAAATAATCCACATACTAAAGTGCCACTGCATATAATACTGAGTACAGCATGATTCCTCAATATAACCTCAGTACAGCATGATTCCTCAATGAAACCTCAGTACTGCATGGTTCCTTGATAAACCACACCAATAAAGAATGGTTCATCCATATAACACCTCAGTACAGCATGATTCTTATATATAACACCTCAGTACAACATGATTCTTATATATAACACCTCAGTACAACATGATTCTTATATATAACACCTTAGTACAACATGATTCTTATATATAACACCTCAGTACAGCATGATTCTTATATATAACACTTCAGTATCACGTGGTTCCTCAATACCATTCCTCAGTGTAGGATGGTTTCTCTATACAACACCTCAGTAAAGTATGGTTCTATATTACAATTCAGTATTACATGGTTCACCTATATAACACTTCAGAATTACATGGTTCATCTATCCACCATAATATCACATGGTTCTTTTGCTTAATACCTCAGTATTGCAGGGTTACATTACCTCAATAAAGCATGCTTCCTCTATATAACACTTAAATATCACATGGTTCTTTTGCTTAATACCTCAGTATTGCAGGGTTAAGCAATACAATGCCTCAATAAAGCATGGTTTCTCTATATAACACTTCAGTATCACATGGTTTCTTATTATAACATCTCAGTATAGCAATGTTCCTCTATATATTTACACCTCCTTATAGAATAGTTCCTATATATATAACATCTCAGAATAGCATTTTCCCTCTATATTACATCGGCAGGATCATGGTTCCAAGTTTTGCTGCCATACAAAGTGTTCTGTCATATTACTACTGAGATTACTTTGGCTAGAGTAATGATGAAATGAGCTTGTTTGTTATTATTATAAACTTTAATGCAATCTCACAACCACCTTAAGTCATTTATCCTTGAAAACTGACTCAAATCTACCAGAATATGTCATGTTTATATTACCTTGATGCAATTAAGTTAAACACTCAATTATCAACACAATTAGGAGTACCAGTCATATTGGTGCAAATGGTCACATCAGAGAGCTATACAGATGGATCAGAAACCCTATTTGATACATACCATCAACATTCCCTCTAAGCAAATGGTTGATGTGCGTGCAGAGCTCGCTGCATTGCGCAAGCATTATGGAGATGAGAAAAATTTAACGTTGGATTGAGCAAAATATAACGTTGTATTGACAATTCAGCTGCGCTGGGATGCATGAGCCGCTGCGTGTGCGCGCAGCTTAAAGGGAACATTGCATACCATATATAAAATTACTTGTAAGTCGGTTCTGAAAACTACACAGAACCAGATCTGCTGTCACATAACTGGCTGGCAGATCTGAGTCTAATCAGTTTGTTAAGACTGATCAATAGAATAATTCCCATAGACTCTGATATTCTGGCTCATTGTGTCAATAGAATAATTCCCATAGACTCTGATATTCTGGCTCATTGTGTCAATAGACTAATCCCCATAGACTCTGATCTTCTGGCTCATTGTGTCAATAGAATAATCCCCATAGACTCTGATATGCTGGCACATTATTTGATTGCAGATTTGGGTCAATGTTGTTTGCAATTTACTCATATATATCTGGTAATCTTTTAGCAATAAGGTCAGCAGATCTGGGACATGGAACATCATTGTTGTAATTGTACGTTTATATATGTAAGACACCTACATCAGAGTAAAGACACCTATCTCAGAGTAAAGACATCTACATTTGAGTAAATACACTTACATCAGAGTAAAGACACCTACATTTGAGTAAAGACACTTACATCAGAGTAAAGATGCCTATCTCAGAGTAAAGACACCTGTCTCAGAGTAAAGACACCTACATTAGAGTAAAGACACTTACATCAGAGTAAAGACACTTACATTTAAGTAAAGACACCAATCTCAGATACACATACATGAAAGTAAGGACAGCTCCATAAGAGAAAAGACACCTATCACAGATTAAAGACAGCTATCTTAGCAAAGACACCTACATCTGAGTAAAAACACTGACATCAGACTGAGCAAAGGTGACATCACCTAAAGCTCATGTTACATGTACTTTAATGACTTGCATAAAACAAATGCAATCTAGGAGGGGAACATGATTTATTCCCATTGAGAAATGCATTCCAACAATCTATGCTATTATCTTTTGACTATTTTTCCTGATGAAACCTAGGAAATTAAAGTTTACGATACATATGTTACTAGTTACTAGATACTTTTAAAAATGCTGTTCAGATGTACAGACTTCCATGAAGACAATCTACCACAATTTTCCTGTGACAAATAATTGGGATATGTCAAGCAATAAAATAGCTATTGAAATCAGAAATTTATCTTTCCTGTCAATAAATTAAATTTTCTAAGATTTATTGAAATATTATACATCTCATCTGAGTATTTACAAAAAAAATTCCATGTAACCACAAAAGCCCAGGCAGAATCTATTGGAGATTTATGGCAAGCAATATTATGTACAATTCATATTTATGACAAGCTGCAATTCTTTATCATATCTTTAAAAAAAAATTGACACGAGGATAAACTTAAGTGATTTACTGTGTCAAATTAAAAGTTTAAAAATAACTGAATTAAAGTAAATGTTGCAAAAATAGATTTTCAGCTGAGTACACAATTTTCATTTCTTTATCTTCATATGACAAACTAAAACAAACTTTCTCTTTTGTACTTTATCATAAAAATAGTCAATAACGACAATCGGATGCAAATTCCTAAAACCAACAAAAGCCTGGCATGATATCTGGAAACAAGAAAAAAATATCCTGAAAATTTTAGGTCTGGTTTGCAGAAATCACAGCAACATATGAAGGTTATTTAGTACCAAGCAAATTGCAATAAAGTGCCTTTCCCAGAAACACACCATTGTGGCTGACCCAGTCTGGTTTAGTGGCAGTATTTAAACCTGCACCTTTGGAATTACAAGTCCAGCATGCTATGAAAGTACACTCCTGCTATACAAACATTAAAAATATGGAAAGTGTGCTTGCGTAACTTAAAAAAGATGCACTTCCATATAAAACATGAAGGGTACACCACGAATGGAACATTATATGTCCACACAATGTCTGATGTTATGCATTTAGTAAATCATTCAAAAGTTACTTCCCTTTCTGCAAAGTTATTTGCCCCAACACAATATGTGGCTCAAAGGGTATATTTCTAAGTATAAGATAAACAGTTGTCAATCAACTGATATAAATCTTGTACAAATACACAAGTCTTTATAGATTTGACATGATATTTTCAAAAAATTTTGCAAATATTTTATATTTTTTTTTACTAAGTGCTACACGGAAATTATTTTGGGAGCTACTAAATATTCAAACACCGCCCAGAAATCTAAAAAAAAAACAAATGCACAAAACTTAGTCATTTTATTCATCAGTCGATAATTTCTAACCTTATTATCATGAAGGTGTCCCAACACTGTCAACTTGTTGGCATTTTAAATGAAAAAGGAGTTGCTTTAGTAATTTGGTCAGAATATTTGCAAAGACAGGTTAATGTTTTCAAGCAAGAGATGTGATTAATTTCACCGTCTTTGATAATCTCAATAATTCCATAAATTTTAAGTTACATCTCTATGAACACATGAATACAAGGGTTCCTCTTTTTTATTTGTTCAATTTGTTTTTAAAATGTTAAAACTAGACAATGAAAATATTTGACACAGACAATACAGTTCATGCTGAAATGGACTGTTCTAGAAACCAGAAAAGAACAGGATGCGGATGACACTGTTTGTACTGAAATGGATTGTTCTGGAAACTAGAAAAGGACAGTGAGCGGTCTATCTGCTTGTTTACATTGAGTTTTAAATGTGAAGAAGCTGACAGTGTTAAGGATCCCCTTGCAATCTTTTAGGCAAGAAATTATAAATTGATGAAACAAATAACTAAATTTTTTGCATTTATTACATCCTTCATGCTTTTCATTTTTAAAATTCTTTCGTTAGTACAAACAAAATGCGTGTGTAAATACTTTAGATGCAAATATAACGTGAAGGACATGTATGTACTTTGTACTTCATACAAGATGTGTTAAACTATATACATTTCAAATATTAGCTATCTGCATACACCACTCCCTCAATAACTTGCAAACCCAATTATAACACATACAGCATGGAACCCAGTTTTTAAACCAGAATTTGATTCCTATATTGTTTAACTTTCAAACAATTTCAATCAAAATTGGTATCAGAAACTTTGATACATTGCTTGTTTTATCTTCTAAAAAGGTAGATAGAACCTGGAAAATTTAATCAACATTGTGAATTATCACTTTTAAAAATTGGTAATAAATTTTTTTTAACATTTTCTATCCAAAACGACATTTTTAGTACACCCCAAATTAATGATATGTAAGTCAATTTCGATCAATGAAAATGTTACTTACACCGAGTGAAGGCATTACTAAAAAATTAGGACTTTGCAAAATCCATATATCAGTGTTCAGATCAGGTTTCCTCTCAAATATAAAATTTTGCAAGTAACATAATTTTAGCCAAACTCAAGTCATATATATGCACAACAACTCTTTCATAACTGTGATCAAAGATAGCAAAGCAGCCAAAGGAAATGATTACTTCATAAAATAAATAGCTTGATTTCACAGATACAGACCATTGTGGGCAACTCTAGTCATATATTTGCACTTTGGCTACAACAGTCTTATCTTGAATTCCAGGAAATTCCTATCAACCAGTAAAGTGTCCAGCCCATCAAGAGAGACTTGTTCATTTATAAAGCCAACTCATTAACAATTCAGCATATGAACACAACTGAAATATAAGTGCATATAGAAAATAATTTCCAAACCAAACAAAGTCTTGATCTGAGCTCAACTTCTCTCTTGACCTTTCCTAGTGACCCTCTCAACATGGCAATAAAAGAAAATAACAGCTATTTATTTTCATAGCATGCCACTGAGCCTGGAATGAGGCTACATGCTTTCAGATTGTTTCAGGCATTAGCAGATATTTGTACTAACAGACTATTTTATTTGGGCACCAGACAGTGTATTAAACTGTGAATTTTTTTTTTATTAAGTTGACAAATATCATCAATCCATAAGCCAAATTCATTTGCTACCTGGCCAGAACAGCTGGTAAAAGAGACCACCCCAACTCTGCAACTTAATTATGAAAATATTAATTTAAAAAAACTTTTTTTTATTTTTTGACAAATCTGGACCTTTTCAAGTCACTGTAACCTTGACCTGTTTGACCTTATGAACCAAAATTGAATTGGATTCTTTTTGTTGTTTAAACTTGTGTGGGAGGTGGGTGTGGGCTCATTTACAATCCAACATGTAAAGTATCCTTAAGGCAAGTAATGAAAAACTCAAATATTGACAAATGTCAGTGACCTTGACCTTTTAACCCTAAAGTAACAGATGTATTTCATATCTCTGAATGAAACCATCCACATGTTTGGTCAACACAGCTGCTGTAGAACTGAACTTATTGTAAGGAATGCATTTTTCAATCTTCAGTCACCATGACATTTATCTTTAACATCAATATCTTGCCTCAAGGTTAAATGGCATTCATAATTTAGTGTGGATCTTGGATAAAGTGAGGAAACAATTATTCTATCTTTATTATCACTGTGACCTTGAACTTTGACCTACTGAACCACAAACAGATATTTTTCTTATCTCAAGTGCAAATCAATTGCAAAGTATGGAAACAGCTGATCGTGTAAAACAAAAGTTACTGTGCGGAAATGTAGAAAGGAACAGACAGATTGATCAATAATATGCACTCTACCTTTTTGCCAGACATATAAAAATTCATCAAGTCATGTGACAAATTTTGTGCAAAACTATGTTTAGTAAAAGCTTAGAATTAAAAAAGTACACAAATTTTCGATTACAGAAGAAGTGAACCTACCACAGATACCCTGGAGTTAAAGCATATTTTTGTGTTAAGTCTGTAATAAAGAGAGTGCATCATTATATAAATGAAAATCTGTATACAGTGGAAACTGTCTTGAAAGACCACCCCTTCTACCAGAACATAATGGTCTCTCAAGACAGTTGGTCTCTCATAGCAGGAAATAACACTATATAATCAATAAAAAATGTACATGGAGAACCTGGTCTCTCAAGACAGGTGGTCTCTCAAGACAGGTTTTACTGTATTGCTATTGTAAAGATTTGTTTCTGCTTACTCTGCGGCTGATACCTTTTTAAATGCTTATTCTGAGACTGAGCTGGATTTATTTTGACAATGTTCATGAACTTAATTGTCTTTGGCACACAAAAAAAGCTAGTTAACAGATTAACTGTCTAGCAAAGTTCTATGACTGCATGGTGCTTGTGAGCCTAATTTCTTACCAAAATCTCACACCATGTATGAACTTCAACGTTTTGTTTTGCCTTGGGCCAATCTATGGAATGTACTTCAAAACATCCAGTGATATATACTTTTACAAAAACTTGAAAATTGTGCTAAAATGCTCGTTTGCTTTGGTTGTTCTTTTCATATCTTTTCATATCTGCATGTAGCATTTCAGAACTGTGCAAATATCATGCGTTTTAAAAAGTATTAAGGATATGGTGCAGTCTGTCATTGCCAGATGGTATAAATTAAATTAAAACTGCTTTCTTGTGGAATTCATAAGTACAAACATACTGATGGATTTGACTCCAGTGAATTATAAGTGTAATTAGTTTTTTAGTCATTGATCTATAAAGGGGAGCAACTCTTACTGAAAAGGAAAGCAACTCCTACTTAATGGACACAGAAGTTATTACTATACATCAGTTTAATTAATACCAAAATTTTCTTGATTATTTATTAACTTTATCTGACATCTAATATTTTTAGCTATTAAACCCATTAAATGAATATTTTGTAATGGTCAAAAGAGGTTAAAATTCTCATGTAACATTGAAAGTTGCTATCACTGCTGCCCCAGTACACCAAACTTTCAATCTCCTTACCATGTTACATCCTGACCTATGTTGTGATAGATATTCATGGACCCAATTGCTTGCTTGTGAGTTAATGAGGGAGATGCATGACTTGCTATTTTATGATAAGTAAATCAGTACCTATTCTGAGATCAAGATAAGAATTTAATGAACTGGACATTTTTACTCCCTGGTTTGGAACAAATGGCATTTTTATACAAATTTTATTTGTTTAGTTAAAAAGCACTGCAGACGATAAACATATGATATCAGGCCATGTCTTACTCCAGAACATGTCTTAATCAAAAAGATGCTAATCCTGCCTTGTAGATAGCGTAAAATGGCTTAGTGACTAAGACTAATTCTTGGTGCATTCGATTATATGGCTCTGAGCAAATGTTTTCAGTCATCCAGTACTATCACTTGAAACCTCCATGAAACATTACCAACTTGTCCTGATAGCGCAGTTTATATTGATTGACTGCACCATACTAGAACATGGACTGTGGCATTGGAAGGATCAATAATACACTTAAAACTAAAATGTCCATGTAATTTGAATAAATTAAAAGCTTTCTTAAGGCATTTTTAGTCCATATTTGCTTGCTTAAATCCATAAAAACACTGATATCTAGATCTATGCAAAGTGACAAAAAAGTGGTAAGATAAATTATATCACAAGAAATTAATTCTCTTAAATAACGTCATAAAACTATCATAACAAGAGAGATCACATCAGTAAAGCTAAGACCCTATTGTCAAGAAATTATCACTGGTAATTAATTAATGTATTAGTATATACTTTAATCTCCTTTCAAACATCATGTAAAATCAAAGAAAAGAACACAAGACTCCAGTTTATGTTTAAAAACAGCACAGACAAGAAAAGAAATTTCATTATAAACCTGTGTTCTTTATGCCTTCCTATATGCTTGTATTGAGTCATTAGAAATAATTCCCCTTTAGATATTATTTTTAAAGATAAGTTATGAAAATAACTGGAACGACCAACCATATTGGTATGGTAATCCAGAGGGCAACCAGAATTCAAAATATGGTAGTCCATACTCAGAATTCTAGAATTCTCAAGGCAAGCTGGATTCAATATATGGAAGTTGAGACTTTGCATTGTAGAACTCCCTGGGCAACCTGAATTCAAACGTGGTAGTCCAGACTTAGAACCGTGGAAGCCCCTGGACAACCTCTCCCATAGCCCAGATTTTGCATTATAAAAGCCCAGGGCCTCTAAGCATAATATTTATATAATCCTATTCTATCATTATCCTGAAAAGTGCTTTTCCCAAATATTTCTTCAATGAAAACTAAATAACACTTTAAAATGTATTCATCAATATCCAATATTGTCTTTTTTCCAATTATTAGCTTCAGGATTTTGAGACTATGGATTATTACACATGTTCTAAAATGCATACATCTTCAGCAAGAACTATCAGGTCCAAAACTTGATAAATATAAATATGAAATGACTTAAAAGATTCAGTCCTTACCTGTACACACAAAAGACCATCTTCACCAAACCACTTAGTGAAATGAAACAAATCAAGCTTATTCCTTACCTGCAGCAGTATGTGTGGTGGAGTCTAACTAAAGCAGCTTTTGGTCTTGCTGTGAAATCACACCCCAGACTGAACATCAAGCTTCCTTAGTACCAGAATTATTCCTCAATAATGTCTACCTTGGTCCACACCTATTGGCTCATTCCCTGACCTAGACTGCCAGAAGGACAAATGACCAGTCAGATTTTAGACACAGTAATCCAACAAGACTTGCCCTGAAAGTATAGATAATACAACAGCCATATTCCCAATGAAATCAGGTCCATTTATCAGTCTCAGAAAAATCCTTTGATTGAATGGGACACCTAGGGATTTTTATAAGGGATCCAATTTTAATACCATAAAAATTCATTTTCTTTTTTTTTTAAAAACCAATGAAAAACAGAATTACTACTTCTCATGGGCAAAGGCAATAATGTGGAACAGCAATATAAAGTTGAACCAAACTGCATTATAAAGCATGCAGTCATGAAACAGGGTTTACAGAAACATTTGCATACAGATGCTTGTTATTGTTGTTGTTGTAGAGTTTAACGCTTTTTTTCAGCATACGATATGCTATACATGGCGGTCAGTATTATTGGTGGAGAAAGAACCCGGGAAACCCACCGGATAGAACCACCAACCCAAGAGAAGCTACTGGCAAGCTTTCTTACACAACTACATTAGCCGAATCTTAAGACTCAAACCCACGCAGAGGTGAGATGGCAGTGATCTGTAACGGAAAGCGCTTTAAACCACTCGGGGCCCTTACAGATGCTTGTTTGAACTTTCTTATTTGTGTGGAGTTAAGTGCATCACTATAAATCCATTGTAAAGTTAATCGCTCCAGTGGCCTAGTGGTTAGAGCATCCACCATGGAAGCGGGAGGTCGTGGGTTCGATCCTCAGCCGAGTCATACCAAAGACTTACAAAAATGGCACTAACAGCTGCCTTGCTTGGCACTCAGCATTAAGAGGTTAGTGTTAGGATTGGTCAGTCTGGTGTCAGGATAATGTGACTGGGTGGGACATCATGCGTCTGCAGCTTGATGCCTCATGCAGTGCTAGACATTACTATAAACTGCCTCAATGCAGACATCATAGCGATATGACTGAAAAATTGTTAAAGCTACATTAAAAATCCTACTCAAACAAAACAAACCATTAAAAGGCCATATATTAAAACACAGTTTTCATTTCAAGGCCATATATTACAACAGTTTCCTTTATAAGGCCATATATAACAACAGTTTCCAGTATAAGGCCATATATTACAACACAGGTTTCATTTTAAGGCCATATATTATAAGTTTCCATTATAAGGCCATATATTACAACAGTTTCCATTATAAGGCCATATATTACAACAGTTTCCATTATAAGGCCATATATTACAACACAGTTTCCATTATAAGGCCATATATTACAAGTTTCCATTAGAAGATCACTATGGCAATGGATACTACTTTATTAAGTCCTAGTAAAATTATAGTAAATTAAATGTGTAAATATGTCTAACAGACTTATTTATAGAGCAGAATACTCTATGTGTCTATTGGATAGTGTTATTTATAGGGCAGAATACTCTGTGTTTATTGGATAGTGTTATTTATAGAGCAGAATACTCTATGTGTCTATTGGATAGTGTTATTTATAGGGCAGAATACTCTCTGTGTCTATTGGATAGTGTTATTTATAGGGCAGAATACTCTGTGTTTATTGGATAGTGTTATTTATAGGGCAGAATACTCTCTGTGTCTATTGGATAGTGTTATTTATAGGGCAGAATACTCTCTGTGTCTATTGGATAGTGTTATTTATAGGACAGAATACTCTGTGTCTATTGGATAGTGTTATAATGAGAGCTCTTCTGCAGTTGTGAAAGGTCTTATCTTATTCTCCAAACAAGGTCCAAACAAATTACCTTACCAAAATTAAGCAGATTTTCAAGTCATACAGCCAGATGTTATGTAATAAATATGCAATACAACAATGTAAAGTGAACCATAACCATTTTAAAACTAAAACTGAAACTTAACTATGTCAACAAAATGACCCTGAAAACCAAAATCTTTAATTTGGACGGTGGGGGGGGGGGGCCTTATCACATAGAGAGATCTCACTGCATAGCCAGACAAAAGAGTCTTCCCACAATGCCTCCTTGGATATTGGATTCTTTGACCTCCATGAATTCTATGCTTCTGACTCAATCTGAGTTAACAGAGATAGGTCTTGCTTTTGTCTTTAAAAAAGAAGTCTTTGTTTAGTATGGATAAACCTTTCCCATGCTGTTTGGTATGTCTCATATGGCCATCATATTTTCAGTGCCATAAAACCTCCTTGACAACATCTCCAAAATAACACATTCTTCAATCACTGCCATCTTCAGCTGTGTCTTATTTATTACATACAAGAGAAAATTTACTGTAAATACTGATAAATGAATCAGTCTAAATGTAAATGGCACAAACCATGATCAGCTTTCCCATAATGCACCAGCAGATCAGGGTATATGCCGTTTGTTATAGCGATTAGTCGTAATAAACTGAAAAAAAATAGATGCATAACATGACGGCAGACCTGGTTCTGTGCTATTAAGGATTCTTGGGAGCATTTATCACATCAGATACATAAATACATGTGCATATATGATAGCATCAGAAGATACTGGACATTCCATAGTTTAAACCACTGTTTTTCAGTCCCTTTTGGGTATTAGTTTATTTTCTCTAAACTTTTCATCTCTATAAGCTTTTGTTCATCAATATTTTTGTCTTCTAAATATTGCTAGAGATTTACATTCCAATAACAATTTTGCAAAACTGAATTACCTCCAAAACATATATATGTATATAAATAGTATGTGAATGTTGAATGGCAAATACATAATAAGCCTACCCCATCTCTTAAGTCCATGTAGATAAATTAAAATGTCTGTGCAAAAAGACACTTTTTTTTAGTTCAGTCTGATGATTAAAATCTTGGACTGCTAAATCAAATGATTTCATTCTCTAAATGTAAGCCTTCCACAAAGTTTGGCCTTGGTCTATGAGTTAGAATTGTGCAGAAACCTTTTCTTCTTTTAGTAAGTGACCTTGACCTTTGACCTTTTGAAAAGAAATTTATAGAGTTATTCTTTACTCCTGTGCTAAAGTGCAAGTCTACAAAGCCTGATGGCCATGAATGATAAAGGAGTAATGGTTTGATCTGTCCAAGCAACCTTGACCTTTGGATAAAAAAAAATTGATAGAATTCTTCATTATTTTACTTTTAAGTTATGCACAATATATTTAAACTGTATTTGATGAAAAACTTTGTGCAGAAATAAATTGGTCAGACATGCATCCTAACATAATTATCTGCCTTACGGCAGGTTTTATAGGATACAAACAATTACACACATTGCTAGAAGGGTTTAAAGCAGGGGTGGGCGAACTATGGTCTGCGGGCTGCATGCGGCCGCCAACGGCTCTCATGTGGCCTGCCAAGAGTTTTCATGTGGCCTAGGAACAAGTACTATGTTCACGCTATTTAATTTTCTCAAGGGTAAAATTTATTTCTAATTTTGAGAGAAATGTAACCACAGAATGCCAAATACCCACCCAGAGGTTAAAGCCAAAGAAATTTCAATAGAACTGTGTTTGGCTTGTTTCGCATTCGATTGATATATCCATGATTTTTTTTCCCACCGGGCAGTAGTGAAAGCCACTGAAATTTCAACAGAATTTTGTTTACCTTGTTTCACAATCTATTCATATATCTATGATTTTTTTTTCTCCCACCGGGTGGGTCGATTTAAGTGCGCTCACGCATGCTTTGTCTTTCAATGTTCACATGCTCATGATTTGCTGAGTGCATCATCAGTGTGTCTTGACTGCGTGTCATCGGAACCATCACGCTTATGCGCTAAAAAGATATTTTTAAACAGTGAATGCACCCGTCATGGCAGACGAGTGACTCGCAGTCAACACAAAATTGCTGAAGTGAAGAATTTACCAGGATTGACAGTTCCGTATTGATCCGTACATTTAAGAAAGCGTTTATTATCTGCCAAAGTTTACACAAAATGAGTTGTTCGAGGATATCTAGAAAGCGAAAAATTCAAGATGAATGACATGTGTTTAACAATGAGTGGACTGACAAGTATTTCTTTACTGATGTTAGAGTTAAAGCTGCGTGTTTGATTTGTCAAGACACTATTGCCGTTTTCAAGGAGTTCAATTTGAAACGTCACTTTCAAACTAAGCACGGTAACTTTGGGAAAAAATTATCAAAACAAGAACTGCAAAAGAAAGAATCTGAAAGAATTTGCCAGAAAGATGGTTGTTGTTTGCATCAACCTACATTTGTGAGCAGACTTTCTCTACTATAAAAGTCAAAAAGTCAAAAAATAGATCGTTTCTCACAGATTCAAATATTCATTCAGTTTTAAAGATCAGCACATGCAACTTGTCACCAAATTTTGACAAACTGGTCAATAAATGTGATCAGCTGCATCATTCGCATTGACTCTGTTTATGTTACTCTGTTTATCCAATAAATGTGCTTCTTTTGAATTTTAAGTTTTCAAATATTAACAACTGAAAATTAATTCTGATGTTATTTAGAAAAACCTGTTTGTTTTTGCTATTTCAAATATTAACTTTTTTACTTATGAACTATGCGGCCCACTAAAGTTGTAAATTTGTGTATGTGGCCCTTGCACTGGAAAGTTTGCCCACCTCTGGTTTAAAGGATACATTACACATGTTACTAGCAGGGTTTAAAGGATACATTACACATGTTACTAGCAGGGTTTAAAGGATACATTACACATGTTACTAGCAGGGTTTAAAGGATACATTACACATGTTACTAGCAGGGTTTAAAGGATACATTACACATGTTACTAACAGGGTTTAAAGGATACATTACACATGTTACTAGCAGGGTTTAAAGGATACAAACAATTATACATGTTATTAGCAGGGTTTAAATGACACAATTACACACATTACTAGCAGGGTTTAAAAGTTTAAAGGATACAAACAATTACACACATGACCAATTGTCAGGTTTTTACTGCTTTTTCACATCTATCCACAAACTGTATTATAGCACAGAGTTTGCCAAATATGTGTGTATAAAAAATATACATAAATGCAAACTGAAATCATACACAAAAAGGCAAATAATATTGTATGCATAATTTCATACAGAACTAACACATTTTACTATAGTGGTACAATTTTCACACAGAACTTCCACGTGTCCTAATATAGTGCTATAACATACCTAACCTAAAGAACAACAAACTTTGCATATATATATATATATATATTTACTTTTCTGTATTGCAATGCCTAAAATTGCACTTGTATGTTTTTTGGTGTACACTCTACTCCAACTGTTTCCCCTTTTCTGACAGCAAAGAAAGAACACCCATTCTTTTTCAATTAACTACATGACCTTCTGGATGTGAGGTTTAGCACTCACTGACCTGAGGGATTAGCTGGACAGCATGGACCTGATAGATCAGCTGGACATACTCAGACCATGATTGGAAAAGTAATGAAGATCCTATATATCAATATTTAGTTCATGTACTAAATCACCTGATTAAACAGATCCACATGACTGATACTCTGGTAAGTTCTATTTATAATGAGTATCGAAATGCAAGGGATATTAGGGGCCACACCCCTCTGCCTGCACCCATTATCTGATGTGATAAATGCTCCCAAGAATCCTTAACTCCATTTCTTCCTTCTTGTATCTACCATTATGGATGCCAAACAATTGCTTGTTTGCACACACAAGCACAAACACACATACACACCATGGTGGTGCTTTATATTTGAGACCAAAATGAATACCCTGGAACTGAAATGGTTGTACTGTATTTGGCACTCAAGAGGCTTTATCAATAGGTGTGTTCCTCATTCTTCAATCCTGTGTTGCTAAGGGACCTTGCTTAATGATAATGTTGGAAAAAAATTGATTGACCCATATTAATTGGACAAACAACACTTCCATAGAATTAACCCTCTTACAAACTCTAGCCCCTGCAGATCTTAATTGATTGGGCTTGGTATCTCTAGAATTTCACAGCAAATTTCCTCCAAGACTGAAAATTAAAATTATAGGTCCACCAGTGCAAGTATACTGTGTTTTTGAACATGGACAGTTAATTTAGTAGAAATAAACCGGTGAAAACTGTAAGCTACTATTAAAAAGGGGTGAAATTATAGGTCCACCAGTGCAAGGATAGTGTTCTTGAACTTCAACAGTTAATTTTGTAGAAATAAACAACAGAAACTGTAACCTGCTATTTAAAAGGGGTAAGTCTAAGAGACTGCACAATCCTTTCACTATTGTGACTGCCTATCTTGTTAAAGATTTCAATAAAAACATATGGTAAATGTTGATTGTACAATAAACAAAATTGTATAATGTAACAATAAACTTTTACATATAGCACAAGTTTTCTCCATGCTATACCCTTGCAAGATTTTAGCAAGAAAATTTCAATGGATACATGTTTGTATTGGTAACACTGATTAAAAGGCACACAGTAAAACAACTGTCTGCATTTTTTGCAATGCTGTATGTGGCAATTCCTCTAAATGATCAAAAGGCTTGACTATACATGTTCAAACTATATGTCAAGGGTTCTCAGTGATCAAAATTACCTAATGTTTTAACTGACCTCTGCGCAAGCAAACTGCAAGAAAATAGTGAATAACAGTGAATAACTCTGGTCTGTGAAGTGAAACAGCTGATAATCCAACATAAATACAGATACTATGTATTTTGTAACTGTAGGAAACAAATGAACTGAAATTAATGGCTTCCCCACCATCTAATAAAATACCAGAAGTGATAGCTTGGTCACTGAAGAATAAAGAATGCACAAGAAAATACTTCCAGTAATCCAAAATAAAACTGGGCTCATAAATGAAAAATAAAATAAAATACACTTTAATAATCTTATTAAATGAACAGCAATTCAAAAGAAAGAACCTATGATAGTTTTGTATGAAGGTACTAAATTATCTGTCGTATAAACACAATAAAATTTCAGAATATAACATGAATATATTAGAAATTTTAAATAAATATTTAGAACTGTATCATTGTAAAAAGCAAGTAATATTTATGATAAATCATAACGTAATAGGCAGGGCAGTGGGAATTGTGACATAGGGTGCCCTCAGAGCCCCAATTTATGAAAAGCTGGAGAAAACAGAGATACCAGACATCAGAAGATAAAAAAACTTTAAATGGCTATACTCACGGCTATGGAATTTTTTTAATCAAGCACTCATCCAAGGAACAAGTGACTTACAAACATTACATGTCCCTGTCCTGATTTTACTAAACTCAGTCCATTTTTCTATTTCTACTTTGCTAACACTTTTACTCAACAACCACATGCAAGCTTAATACTAAAAACCTTGACAATATTATATATTAATACACAGCTCCTTAGATAAAATGTAACAAGTGGTAATGTTTGTAACTTGAAATTTTTTACATGTACATACTTTGATTTCTTAGTGGTATTTTCATTTACAGAGAAACCCTTCAGTAAATACGGTGTCATAATCTTCCTTGTCAACAACCTAACTCTAAACACTAACCCTAACCCTAGCTATAAGACCTTTTCATGAGTTAGATATGGAGGAAGTTAAGGGGCAGAAAATGTAAAATTTATGATTTTTACCTAGTCAAACATTGTCATGCTTACTCCACCAGATCAAATGAATTTCAGGACTGAAAATCTTTATTATTACACTGTCATGCCAAAGTTAAGATGGTAGATATTTATATAAGTATGAAATTACTTTTCAAGAAAAAATGTTGGTAATGTTTCCGGAAACTTTCATATTATTGGTAAATGATCCATTTTGACCAAACCTCCATTTTTGAGATACACATGGGTGCCATAAAAAGGAATACATGTACTTCTGATTGGTCAAAATGAGCTGAAATATTTCTAGGTCAATACCCCAATTAGATATGAACCAATTAGCTTTAAGAGTGAACACTATTAAAACATCAAGGTCCAGGTGTGAAGCTTACATTAAGTTAATAATTAAAAGAAAAGAAGTGGTTCCATTTGTGGCCTGTTCTAGACTAACAATAAGTAGGCAAATTTGGCAATGGTTATTTATAATTGATGCATGCAAAATGTAAACCAATGCTGACCTTTGACACTTGTTAAAGGTAACAAATGTACTCAGACTTTAAATTCAAGTTGTGAATCTGCCTTTAATCGGCCATGAGATGAGCACATTGTAAAGTATTACAGAGTCCAACCAATGTTTACCTGGTCCGGATGAAAGAACGAGTAGTTTTCCTAAGACCCAACACTACAAGAGTTAAGCAAAACATGTGCCTAATTTAAATGCTACTCCAAATTACAAATAAATAAGCAAAATATACATGTATTGACTTCTCTCTGGTACTTAGTCAAACTTTCAATGTTAAACTTACAAAGTATCCTTTTGAAATCAATTACCTCTACCATGTTCACCCAATACACAATGCACTGCTGCCGCACGCAATTGGTTAGTTGGCTAAGGGAGGTAACTCATGAAATCCAATAGATGTAACTAGGACAAAGCACTAAAATATTAGGTCCCCGAGTGGCTGAGTGGTTTTGAGTCTCAGTTCAGCCAATGTGGATATGTGAAAAAGCTTGCCAGTAGCTTCTCGTGGGTTGGTGGTTCTTTCTGGGGGATTTCCTGAGTTCTTACTCCACCATTAATAGTGGCCGTCATGTATAGCCTATCGTGTGCTGAAAAATGGCATTAAACCCTACAACAACAGCAACAACTAAAATATCTGCTTGATCCACCAAGTTGTTGATAGGGCTAACATATAGTGAAGTCTGTGATATCTATGTCTGAAAAACTGCATGGCAGCAAAACCAGGCCTGGCTAAATCAAAACTTAACCAATACCTAATTTGATCAAAGCAAGCTCCATATCTCAAGAATGACTTGATCACTAAAATTTAACATGCTTTTAAAAGCAACAACCAGTAAAAAGGCCCACAACTCTTCCATATTCTAATTTTATCAAGGTTAAAAATAACGACTGTCATTTTTGTTTTACTATGAGTGTGAGCAGTTTCATAATCATTTCCAGAATAAGTACCAGAAGCTTATGAAATGCCTCACAAAAAAGTACCCGAAAACTGACCCATATGACTGATGAGGGGGCTAAAGGATAGATGGGAGGGACATGGGTACTATACCATGCATGCTTTTACCACACTGGTGTTTGGGCATAATAATACACTGCAAGTTTAATCCTCCCATCAGGATATGGGTTCTGCATAATACAGAGACAGCCACCTGACAGTCAAGTAGAAACAAGGGTGTATTTAAGTAATTGGAAAAGGTAATAAAATGGGGATGGGGTAATCCCCTAATCAATTATCAAGTCACTTTTATGTGACTAACCACCTGTTATATATTTTCACACAATTGAACCCTGGTGCATTAAACAGCCCATAATCATGCAAGATTAAATGATAATTGATTGAAAGTGGCAGACAGATGATCAAAAGGAAAAGCTTCATGGTAGATGTATGTATTGCCTCAAGGCAACAATAAGTACTTGTGTTAGATGATTGTGGACAACTGTAATTGGCTTTGTCCTTGGAAATGAAAAGTTAATGACTTACACAAGAAACAATGTCTTGAAATATTTACATACTGAGGAATCTTTATTTGGAGACCAGTATCAGTAAGAAATCTATCATGGCAATAATGCAAACCAATTAAGTTTTTCAAAGATATACTAAACTGAGTGGAGCAAGTGAAGAGAACCAATTATATTCAACTTCTCCAGTCAATTTTGCTTTTAATTTATAATTATAGTAATTATAATTACCTGGATAATTGATGATTATTTAAGTGTTAGTGGTAATTAGTTACAGAACTTGGTAATTAGTAAATCTCTCTCTCTCTCTCTCTCTCTCTCTCTCTCTCTCTCTCTCTCTCTCTCTCTCTCTCTCTCTCTCTCTCTCTCACACACACACGAACACTTACCTCATAACATCAAATTTATTTTAGTAAGCTGAAACAAATTTATATACAAAATGAAAATGTAAAGATAATGTTTCACTCCCAGACTATTCTTTAAAAATATGCTTTAAACAGGAATTTAAATTAATACATCTGTCCTTGATGCAGCCATTGCTTGTACATGTACCACAGATTTGCTATTCCTAGATTGACCCATACTTTATTCAACAGTTTGAAGGAGTGTTTTAAAGCACCACAGCACAACAGTGGCTATATGATGCCAAATAAAGCTAAACTTATATACTTTATGCCAACATGTACACCATTGCAAATATATGAACCCTGTTTTCTTCCTTGGACAGGTCAGGCACAGGTTTACAATGGAAACTGAGTTAGTACCATGAATCCTTAGGGTGGAATGAATGGATAGACCACATGCAAAAACAAGCAGGGTATATCTATGTGTGAGCAAGTGCAGCCTTTTTCACTATATACAGATTTGTTAAAACTAGAATTTTTGATTAAGCTAAAATTCAAACAGGTGGATCCAAATAGTATTTGGTGGGGATGACTAAACAGGTAGGCAAAAGGTATATCTGCCTTAATGGTAGGTGGGGGCCCAAGGGAGCAAAGCCTAGAAAGCTTTTGCATTTCAAGAGTTTCCAGGACAAAAAATTTGATCATCTATCTGTAAAGAAGACTTGTTCTATATACCATTCCAGCTGTTACACTAGATTTTTTTTTTTTGGGGGGGGGAAGGGAGGTGAGGAGGAGGTGCCAAGAAACTCCAAATATGCCCTTGATTCTTGCCAGTTCACATTCTGTGCATTAAGTGTTTTCAACTGCAATTAACTGGTTCCAGTTTTGGTTAATGTCTTAGGAGTAACCAATTAAAGTATTTACTGACCATTTCAACCCTAATTTATAAACCAATAGAAATTAAAGATTCTTTCAAGTAAAATCAATAACCATGAAATAACCATGAAATTGTTTTTCCTCTTCCCTAAGACTGGGTCATTCAAAAGTCACCAGTGCACAACCTTTTATTGGTACCTGTCAAAGCAATTATTTACACCATTTAAACTCATAAATTAAAGCAGCCAAATAATGCACTGACAGGTCATGGTGTATCTTGTCTGTTCTACTTAATAACAAACTGCACCAAGACCATACTGGTGCTTTATGCGATGACATATGGGTCTGAGCAGTTTGCAGTCAGACTTTATGCTTAGGTGATTATTGCATATACTTGGTTACAACTCTAGTCCAACTACAAATTGCACAGACCTAGATCTGCCATCACATAATGTGGAGGCATATCTGGACTTCTACAGTTTGTTAGGAGTAATCAGTTGACCAAACAACACAGACCCTGGTCTACAAGCATATTTTGCTATGGCAGATCAGGATCTTTGTAATTTGCATTTTGACTTGACACAAAAGTGGGTATATATGGTAAATAGTAAATATTAGTACACATAGTAAATCTATTTCACAACCACTAAATTATTTTGGTGGAATTATAGTCATATGTAGGACATGCTAATAAAAGGGCTAAAATAAGTCTTTATTTCCAAGTGGTAGTTGATGCTGGTGGCATAGTTGTGAATATAACCTTTATAATCGGTGGTTCCATCTAAACCAACCAATGGCAAAAGATCAGATGTTCCATATGATGATGCTATAAAAATGATCAGTGTCCATCACTTTCTGACAGAAACCAGAGTCAGTATCCTGAAAAATATTTCTTATCTGCCCTCTTATCAAGACCCAAAATACACCAGCCACTGATGGAAGACAGAATAATACAGCCCTAATCTTTATGTTTTATAATTTCGTGGAAGCAGCAATCACAGGCTTTGTAATTTTCACACAGGACTAACCAGTAGGCTGCTGCCCAAACTAGTCTAAGTCATGATGTGTCACTATAAAAAATCAATTTAATGCCGTTGCCAAGGTACTAATTTGTCTTTCACCCAAAGAGGTACCTTTAAAAAAATAAATTCAAAGTAAAAGGACTGGATTAATTTATTTTGAGACAAATCCAGAGAATATCTATAAAAGATTTTATAAATTGTATTTATTAAGAACATATTTGAGCAAACATAATAATAAAATGGGTTTTTACAATCTAGCATCTTATTATCACAATTCCAGGATGCCCCAAGTGCATGTTCTGATTATATTTGTTCATGCATGAACCCTTCCTCAAAAACCAAGAAAAGAACTTGGTCCCAATCAAAAGACTGTGTCACAGCACATATTCTGATTACTTCCTCTTTCCTTGGACCCAAAGGGCATCAGAGCTGGGTGGGCTGAGGGAGTCTTTGTAAAATTGGAAGGTAAGTATTTTTAAACTTAAGATTTACACACACACACACTAATAATACACTGCTTAATTTTTAAGTTAGGTGGAAGGCTGATGCCATCAAGAAAAGTGGTACATGTATTAGAATTATTTACAACCCTTGTGATAGAAGTGCTCCGCGCTACCAAAAGGATTTTGATTCAAGAATTGTTTGATTTTTAACGTAACTTAATCTGAGTCATCTCACTATGATATCTGCAGTTTATACTACTGTGCAAACACATACGATTTTTCACCTCAAAAAAAAGAAGAAAGTCAGCCCCTGTTCTTGAAACAGACCTACTGCCTAAACATACGATTCCATTTTGCACTATAAGCCCTAAAAGTGGACAGCCTCTTATCCTAGGTAATGAACTTTATGACCCTGCTATCAAACTAGCCTGGTGGATATTTCACTAGCGATGAAGCAATAATGTATATGGAGAATCTTTAGGTGATCAGGATAAGAATGCTTCTTGGTCATTTGCATTTTGGCGAGACCATACTGCAGTGGACCAATGGCATTGATGCCACAGAGTCGATGATGCCCCCATTTGGAGCATCTCCGCCTCAAACAATGCAGACCATAGTAGGTGCTGGCTATGATCCAACTAAAACCCTGAAAGTCTCCAATGCAATATTCCTGCAAAAGGTAAAGCAGCCCTGCAAGAAATGTCATGGCCACTGACAACACACATCCCAGACAATAGTAACCAGACTCCTGCCCCAGTAACCATGCCTCCTTGACTATAACATGGGGGAGGGCTGGCAGCTTAAGGGGCCATGCATACAACAGACATTTGAGCTGACAGCCCAAACCAGTGGTTGAAGCACTGCCTGATGAACTCCTTCCCAAACAGAACAGAACAGAACAGAAAACTTCTATGAAAACTCCATGACGATATGTGGCAACAGTATAAGATATGGATGCTAATGCACCCTGAGAGTCTCTCCCACAAAAAGGAATCCCGTTTTTACTTATTTTCTGAGTCAACTCTTGGAGAGTGATGGGATTGCCCTTATTGCTAGCTGGCTTTTTAGAAGAACAAGAATGCCTCCCATTCTCCCATGTTCATCCACCTTGCTCTTGTTTGAGCTTACTTGAGCATATAAATCAGACACACATCATGCAATAACCAATCTGCGCAGGCAGGGGCTGGGGTGTATCAAGATGACCTGCCACCCACCCCAGGTCCACATGGAGAATATTAGTGTTGGAAGACTGGTGACCAGTGACCAGCCAGTGACCAATCAGGTGACTCTGATCGGATAGAGATTACTGCTCTTCCTTCTCAGGATCTGCTTATTGTCATCACCAGTCTAAGGGTCTAGAGACAGTGTTGTTTCTCACTCTCCAGGGAGCCTGACAAACTCTCAAAATGGTGCTTGCTGCTCATTGGTAGGTGCAGGTGGGAGTGTGATATCCACAACTGGTATTTTCTTTTTTTTTTCTTGAGGGGGGACTTTGGATTGAGCCATATGCAGCAATGGCTAAGTCAACATCTAAATCAGGAATCACAGAGCATTATTATTATTATTATTATTATTATTATTATTATTATTATTATTATTATTATTATTATTATTATTTTCAAGAACAAAAACAGAGATCCCATACCATCCAAGAATCTAACAATGACAACCCTGAGCAAGTTTTGCAACTCTTCTGGAGCATTATGTTTCATTACATCTTGACAGACCCTGGGATCAAGGAATGCCTACCCTAACAGAGTTATGTGACTCTTCCTGAGCATTACATTGAGAGATCACTTCACTCAAGACAGACCCCATATGCTCCTGGGATCAAGCAGTGCAAGAAAGATCCCACACTCTCCTAGGACCTAGAATTTATGATCTGAGCCACACAGACTGAAACAGTCCCTCTGGGTCAGTACTCTTCTCTATGGAAGAGAAAGACTCCATACTCTCATGAGATCAAGGATTCAGGAGTCAGGACATTCCTGCCCCACAAGGGATGTACTCCCCTCCACCATCCCCCAAAAAGAAAACTATATACTACCATTGAAAGTATTCTTTTAAATGAAAAATATAAAAATATTTTAAATCAGATTACGTAATGCTAAATTGAGTACTACAAAAATGTTCTATTTTGACCATATTAAATGTACTGTTGATACAAGTAATTATACTTACACAACTAATACCATATTTTCCCAGCTGGACAAAATGAGGAAATAAACTCTGGAACAACAACTAGGGAGCAATATATAGTTACTGTATACCCTACCTTTATTACATGAGACTGCCATTGCAATGCAAGAACTGATGAGTAAAGAGAATAAATTTCCTAGGTTAAATATAGTTAATACTTACCTTATCAATGAGCAAGGGAACAGGATAATTAATGGATAATTAATGGGTCAAAGGCCGACTTCCTGCCAATGTCCCAAACCTAAAAAGTTCACAAAGAACAAAACAGACAACTCTTCATAGTACATAACCTATGGAAAATTACAAGTGATCCCAAAGACATGGAGTAAATCAGCACTGACTTTTATCGACCAAGGTGATATATTATGTTTAAGAGTCCCTTCAAGGGGATAAGGATCTACTGGGCAAAAAGACTTTCCTGGAATTAAAGAGAAGACCTTTTCTTCTTTTAACTGCCGAATGTTAAAACTATATCTGATTTTCTCCATCAATTACAAAATTTTCAAGATGGCTGCCCTGAAAGTCATACTGGATGTCCAACCATTTTCATTTAGAACTAACTAGGTATGATAAGTAAATCTTTTAAAGAAAACGACATCCTGATATGAACAACCAATTAGAAGCAGCAGTGATAACAAGATTTTAAAGATGGATGCCATGGTGGCCATGTTGTACAAGAGATCAGCACCATTTTTATTTTAGAATTAGGTAAGATACCATAAGAAGTCTTTCACTGAAAAACCCATGCTGATATAACCATCCATGTAGGAGAAATAACTACAACAAGATTTTCAAGACAGCAATGTGGTGACCCATAATTGATGTCAGATTGGTACCATTTTCATTTTGGCATTATACCTGTAAGTCATTAGTGAAAACCCATGTTGATATGTTGATATGACCATCCATCCATGTAAGAATAGCTTTTAAAAGATTTTTAAGATGGTTACTGTGGTGGCAATACTTTATGTCAAATTGACATCATTTTGATTTCGGACCAACATAATCAGAAGTCTTGTAGTGAAAATCACATGCTGATATGAACATTCTTTCAGGAGGATTAAAATAACAAGATTTTTAAGAATGTTGCCGTTTCAGCCATTTATACATCATTTTCATTTAGAACCAATTAGATATCATGTAGAAGTCTTGTAGAAAAAAAAACATTTTGTCATGACCATTCTTTCAAGAGGAGTAGCAATAACAAGTTTTCAATATGGCTGCTTTGGTAGCCATACTGGATGTCATGAAGTGATGTCATACTGGATGTCATGAAGTGATGTCATACTGGATATCATGAAGTGATTTCATACTGGATGTCATGAAGTGATTTCATACTGGATGTCATGAAGTGATTTCATACTGGATGTCATGAAGTGATTTCATACTGGATGTCATGAAGTGATTTCATACTGGATGTCATGAAGTGATTTCATACTGGATGTCATGAAGTGATGTATATTAAGGTTAAGTAGTTTAGTGTAGCCATAACAAATTTGTGCTAAAAGATGGACAACACATAACAGACCAGTAATGTACAAAGAAATTTGAAAGAATATTAGGTTAAGTCACAACTAGTGTGTGTGTGTGATTTGGAATTTTTAACATAGCTTTTAACAAATTTCAGTCATATTACAATGACATTTGCAGTGTGGCAGTTTACAGTGATGTCTAGCACTGAGGCATTATGCCGCAGACAAATAGCATGATGTCCCACCCAGTCATATTATCAGACACCAGGCAGACCAGTCCTAACACTAACCTCTTAATGTTTCTTAGTTCTAGAACCTTCCATCATAACAAGAAGAATTAATCATATATGATTATGGATAATTTGTAGCTTGGACAAAGGAAATGGTATAGTGGAAGGTGAGCAATGCAATATTGGTAGGTAATTGCAGAAAAATCTTGAAAGACCACCCCTTCATAATGCTAGTAATCAATAAATCTATGTACTGAGGATCTGATTTCTCAAGCCAGGTTGTCTTACAAAGTTTGGTAGATAATGGAAAATATGTTATTCTGCAAAAGCCTTTTTCTTATTTTAGTCAGTATTCTTGACCTTTGACCTCTTGACTATTAAAAACAAAGGCGTTTTCCTTACCCAAGTTCAAGCTAACCAGAAGGTTTAGTACCTGTAAATGGCTGACAGCTTGAATTATTGTGTTTAAAACACACACACACACACACACACACACACACACACACACACACACACACACACACACACGATCTATAATGTGCTCTATCTTATAGCAAAGAAAAATACAGGCCAATAATAATAACAATGAAGACAACACCATTTGAAAAATGAACTCTATTTCTTTCCTATGCTTGGCAGACAAGAAACATAATTGGTGGCTTCCATTATGACAACAGAAAGAAAATATGCACAAAATAAATTAAACACCCCTTCCATTAGTGTCAGCAACCATAAACTCCCCAAGCATCCTCCAATCAAGACATAGTTGGATGAGTAAATTAAATAGATGACACCCTGGTAAATAAACACTAATAAGAAGCTGGTACATGATGCATTATCTTACTGATAAATCTTACCTCAGAAAAGCCAACCTGTCATGTCAGATATCAACAACATACAAAGCACTAGACCTTTCTAAGCTAAAAATGATGGGTAGATAAGCTCTGACTGTAAGAACCTACTTACACACAATGTATTTTATAGACAGCCCAGCTCATGACTTCTATATTCTTTCCTACAGCTGCCCCTCACTGTCTGTCAATCCTGGAAAATTCTAAATGAAGGTCAAGTAAGGACAACCTGCTTCTGAAATCTTACTTGCACACAATGGACTTTATGTCTTTCAACTGCCATATGCACCACTACAGTGACTGCTGTCAGAAGTAGCTCATTCTTGTACATCAAATGGTGAAGTCTAATTGAAGTAAAATCAAGACAACTGAACTACAGCTTAAAGACAATGGATTTTAAGAAAGGAATGCTTCATGGCTACCATATTCTTCCCAATACAAGTTTGAAACATGCATAAGGCCAGACATGTTTCATGACTACCATGTTCTACCCAATACAAGTTCAAAACATGGCAAAGTTCATCAGGGCGATGAAAAATACTTTTGTTTAGCAGCTAGGCAAGCAGAAAATTATGCTTGATTTTTATACATTAATGGACAGTGGATAATGAATTCTCCCCTAAAGCAGTTCACTGCCTCACAAAGTCCACCAGGACTGAAAAAGACTCCCTCATCTGGCAACATATGGTCCAATAACATTAGAACTGGGCACATAACACTCAAAGAGAACTGAATTAAAACAATGAATAAAAAAACACATTGTCTTATTAATATGCAATATCATGAAAATCTCAAATTTGGTGTCAAAACAAGATTTTCAAACTTTTTAGTCCCAGTTCATTCAAGTCTATAGCAGTGCCTTACCCATATCAGAAGTACCTTTTTAAAGTTTACTTACAAAGTTAAATAGAGGACAATTATCTATAAAAGACATTTATGAGCTATCTTTCTCAAGTTACTTACATGTGTAAATATAGGAGACCTACCACACAATACATTTAAAAATATTTTTTTTAACGTTTACTTAAATACGTATATAAAGTACACTTTCCCATAAGGGACAACTGCCTTATAGGGAATATAAACAAAACTTAACGTAAAAGATTAAAAAAAAACATTACTGTCTTTTTTAATCTTTACTTATATATCATATAAAGGATACCTACCTATAAAGGACACTTCAGAACTACCCAATTATGTTACTCAAATATGCACATAAAGCTCACTTGTCTATTAAGAACAATATTTATTAACAATCTTAAATTGAACACCTACCCTAAAGGACATTTAAAACTACCTTTTTAAAGTTTACTATATATAGATAAAGAACACTTACCAATAAAGGACAGCATATGTCAACTACATTTCTTAAGGTTACTTACATATGTATGTATATACATGTTAATAACAATGACTCACTGGTTCATGATCAAATGACTTGTTTTCCATTTAGCAAATATTCTGAAAATTTATAAAATGATATAAAATCTACCTTATTGATATATTTCTTCAGGTTTAGTATAAGCATTTCATCACTGTCATTATCTCTTAAATGCCATATCTGCCTCACTGTAATATGAAGCTCTCTATGGTGAGATACAAAAGCTCTTGGGTCTGTTTTCTAATACAGGAAGAAGCTCTGAATGGGTCAATAACAGCATTGGATAATAAATTAGACTGGTCTACAAACTCTCTGGTTCAACTTTTGTCATCACAATTCAGGACTGATACCTGAGATATACATCAATAATTAGTCTAGCTTTTTCGGAACCAGAGAGACATGTTGTTAAGGAAACTTTAAATTTCCTATTTTCATGCCTACTGGCCAAGTATGTTTTTGTCTGAAAGGGCTAACCACATCCAAATCATGAAGACAAAAAAAAACAACAACCGTAAATTACAAAATAAAGACCATGCCCTGCCTGTCAAGCCCACATGTTCAGTGCAATATGGCATGCAAACCTATTTATGCAACACTTCCAATTTTGGCAGTTATGTCAAACTAGTGAGAGAGAATGTTTTGCAGAATAAATTGTGATTGTTGTGCATTAACATATCTAACCTACGATAGAATCTGTCTGTGACAATGCCCCCAGTGTCAAAGAGTAAGTTAGCATGACAAAAGCCTACAGAACTAATGTTTCCAAGTTTCAGGCTGTGACTGCCAAAAGAAACAAAGTTTTGGGGGAAGTAATTCCCACCTCCCAAGCTTTGACATGTAGAATAAGCACAACGCACCCTCACATTTAAAGAAGCCATTAATGTTGGCAGTGCTATGGTTACGATGCTAAACTAGTCACAAAAATGGTACGAGTTATTATCCAACCATTGCATCAGCGCAAGTCAACAACCCTGGTGTGTCCAGGGTGGGGTGGAGGTGGGGGTGGTCCTTGACAAGGCACTTAACTCTCATTGACTTGGAACTAAATAACCAACACAACATACTGTAAACCAAACCAAACCAAGCCAAGCCATTTACAAAAACTGAACATGGCTGAAATGATGTATATTTATTTCTTGCACAGAAGACCTTGCCAATATCACTTATGAACACGAATTTATAAGATAGTTAGATATGCATCCTCCATGTAAGTACGTAAATAAAGTATTTGTGTCATATAATTGGTAGTAAAAATGAATCTGGCCATAACCTGCAAACATCACATAAAGGTAGCCCTTACTGAACTGAGTCTAAGAAACACAATTTTTTTTTAAAAAGCCAAAAAAAACCAGTAATTATTTTAATGATCTAAGTCAAATCATGATGAATAAAATAAAATCCTGGTACATGTATAAAAAACCCAAAAATGAATAAGAAATTTCAAACAAAAAATAATTTTCTTTGTATAGTGGGAAAATATTTCGAGGCCTGGGAGGCAAAAATAGGAAAGTTGGGAAACCAGAAAGATAGTAAATTTCTTTAGAGCCTTAATAAAGTCTTTTTTTCTCAATAATAAATGAGACATACCACTGAATATAAAAAAAATCCATCAAGGGCAAAAACAATACAAACTGACTTAAAACTTAAAAGTCTTTATAACTATACTGATGTACCTTGATAAATAATTGGCTGCTGCCAGAAAAGTGACTGCTATGTCTCACTTTTCTAATGAGACACAGGGACTCATCACCAATGCTGGACTCATCACCAATGCTGGACTCATCACCAATGCTGGACTCATCACAAATGCATTTCTAATGAGACACAGGGACTCATCACCAATGCTGGACTCATCACCAATGCTGGACTCATCACCAATGCTGGACTCATCACAAATGCATTTCTAATGAGACACTGGGATTCATCACCAATGCTGGGCTCATCACAAATGCCTTTCTAATGGGATAAAGGGACTCATCACCAATGCTGGACTCATCACAAATGCTTTTCTAATGAGACACAGGGACTCATCACCAATGTTGGACTCATCACAAATTCCTTTCTAACAGGATACAGGGACTCATCACAGATGCTGAACTCATCACAAATACCTTTCTAATAGGATACAGGGACTCATCACAGATGCTGGACTCATCAAAAATACCTTTCTAATGGGATACAGGGACTCATCACAGATGCTGGACTCATCACAAATACCTTTCTAATGGGATACAAGGACTCATCACAGATGCTGGAATAAATGCCTGTCTAATAGTATAATGGTCTAATCACAAATGCTTTTATAAGATACATAGACTAATCACAAATGTTTTTTCTAATAAGATACATGGACTCATTATAAAAGCAATAAAATCAATAACAAAAAAAATGTTACAGAAAAGAGACAAACAAATTGTGTCAGTAGTTTCCATATTGAGAAAGTACAGTTTCCATATTGAGAATTAAGATATATAAACAGACCAAGAAACTGTCAGTACAATTTCCATACGGAGAATTTTGTCAGTATATTTTACTTATCAGATGTTTTTTGTTTTGTTTTGATTATTTCATGCATGCATATTCAACTAGCAAGATGATTTGAGTTCACTATTTCAAATGCAGCTAAGTGGGGGTGGGGGTCATATAAGACATATTATACAAAGATGCATGGATGGATTCTATTGCTATATACGCATTGATGAATGCTCAAATTATATCCAAACACATTAAATGAATATTTGAATAGGAACATGTTTTTAAAATGCATCTATTTCAACTGCAACAACAAACTTAAAGCCCTATATTAAATATTTTCAGCATGTTTTTGTTTTCTAATTTCATTGTGGGTTTTTTTGTCTTTGTTGTTTGTAGTCATATCATTATATATGTTGTAAAGTGCTTAGAGCTTCTAAAGATGTGGCCTATACAAAGTCATCCTTATTTTTATTATTATTTGTTTTGGCTCAACCAGGTCTTGATTCATGTAATTACATTTTGCACTGCTGGCAATTTAATAGTTCTCTAGCAATTAGAGCTGTCATTGATTGACAGGGGTGATTATGCAACACTAATCCCATGCATGGAAAAAAGATAAGCCCCCAGCTGTTAATGACTGCAGCAAATTAAACTAAAAACTCCAAAAACTGATGAAGGAAATTATCATATTTATGTTGTCACAATGTCATATTTACAAATATTTTTAATCCATGAGAGAAATGAACATCAGAATCTGTTCAGATTAACTTGTAATCAAATATCTCTATTTCCCCCAGTGATTCAATATTATTCTGTAATGCTGAGAAGATTAAATATCACGAATTGTTTAATAATGTTTTACAGTGCATAAAAGACTTATCGAATGGTTCTTGCATTATCATTAGCAGTACAATTAGTTATGGAACAAAATCTTTTAAAAGCCCTTACCACCCACCATCTGATGAAATAACAAGTTTCAGCAAAAGGCATTTTGCAGTCTAGAATGAACAACTGTACAACAACCCGTGACTATTAAGATAACAGATTTTGAAGACTGGTTATCAATTTAAATTCCAAACTGTTTTAGCACAGCTTGATACATTACATTAAACTGCAACCATTACCTCAACTTTATTCATTAGGTCTAAGCTAACAGAGTAATTTATGTACATAAAGTGTCGATAATTATTAGTATGTATGGGAGTTCTCTGAATAAACTAAGTAACAAGAAAATCAATTAGTTCACAGGAAAACCAAATACTTATCAAACATTCATATTATGGAGAGACTATCAATTCATTTACTTGATCTATACATGCTTACAATGCGCAGACAAAAAGAAATTCTGATTAAACTTTCAATGTGTTTTGCTTTAAGCTTAATTTTTCATTCTGTAACCATAAAACAAACCAATACTTTTTTCTAGTACACCTATAAACTACACTGATTGTACAAGGTCTATAATTAAAGTGGCTTCTTGACCTTGATGATCTAAGTGGATTATTATGTTAATCAAGTGCCAACTGAGCTAAAACTTTGCTGAGCTAGCTTCAGCAACACTTAAGCATTTGGGAACAGCTACAAAATAAGCCTCAACAGTTCCATTTTCTCCAATTTCTTTTAAAAGCATACATTTTCTTTCCGAGTCTTCATAGTATGCAGTATAATGTGCATATTAAGATCTTGTTCATTATTAACAGGTGTCTCTTATACAGAGTTTTAATATATTTATGAACTACATGTAAAAGAAGAGGCTTCAAAAAGTTGTTCTCAATAAACAAGTTATATTTATATCAATATGTGCACAAAGAACGATCTCATGAAGAACGTAACCTGTCGTTTAAATGAAGACTGGTTACATGGCTCTGTTGTAGAAGAACTTTTAACACATTACTCATTTAAAGAAGCTGTCCCTTCCAAGTAGTCCACTCTGGTGCCTATAATATAGTGGTTCAAGTGTCCGTCTCAGATGCGGGAGGTTGCGGGTTTAAACCCAGGCTGAACCATACCCAGACTACCCACTAACAGCTGCTTTGCTTGGCGCTCAGCATTAAGAGGTTAGTGTTTGGACTGGTCGGCCTGGTGTCAGTATAATGTGACTGGGTAGGACATGATGCTACATGTCTGTGGCATGATACCCCAGTGCTAGTCATCACCATAAACTACCACACTGCAGACGTTATAGCAATATGACTAAAAAATTGTTAAAGCTATTTTAAATCAAAATCACACATACTTTCCCCAAGTACAAAGTTAGCCAGCAAAATCTGGGCTGGCCTGGGTAGGTACTGAGACTGCAAAACTCATGGATTAGTGTTCCACATTCGAACATGTGACCTACTGCTGCTGTTCACTTAAAATGACAAATGAGATGACACTTGTATTTTTTAAAATAATTCTAATTCACAGTAATAATGACAAAAATACTGCAATATTTATTATATCAACCACACAAAATTTACATCAACAATCTTAAAATTCCAAATTATTTTTTTATCAATATAAATGTAACATTATTGCTATCTTAGGGTCAAGTACAAACACTACAGTACAGTGGAGTGCACTTGTTGATAGCATCTAACCCTGGATAAGTAAGATTTTTTTGGGACAGTTTACACTGATATGCTTTCTTATAAATGGCTTCCTATTGCAAACTGCATAGACCCACTTCTGCCAATGCAGCATGTACTTCTTCCATCTAAGTATATGCAGTCTGGTAAAGAGTAATCAGTAGGAGTCAACAAAACAAATCCGGATCTGGTGATGCATTATGCATTAACAGATCAGTGTCTATGTTATTTACAGTTGGATTCTGATAATAAAAGTTTGATATATCATGCCCATGTTACTCCTCCTCACATCTAGGTCTATGCAGTTTGTTATTATATCATGCCCATGTTACTCCTCTTCCCATCTAGGTCTATGCAGTTTGTTAGGAGTAATCAGGTGCATCATGTGATGGCAGATCAGTGTCTATGTTGTTTTCAGTTGGACTACCGGTATCTTATAAGTGGTAACTGAAATAAAATTCCTTATAACATGCTTTGATAGGACTCCTCCTATTTGCAATCTAACATAACTTGCCCTACCTCATCTATTACTCAGGAGGTGATCTAAAAATAACCCTAAGAGTGCCAGATGCAGATAGCATTAACATAGACCATTTCATGGAGACTTTGGCGAACTTTATAATATGCTCGGAATTTTTATCACGTGGCAGGTAGTCAGCTGACCGCAATAGCCCAATAGCCACTCGATAGGTGGTGGGCAAAATATGGCAGACGCTTCAGAATCAGCATCAATTTTCAAACTACGTCAACATCGTTTATCGAGTTGTAAGATGCCTATTCAACAGCGATGCTGCCGCAGATATTGACAAAATTTAATATTGGAACCATCCTCTTATTTTCTGGAAACCAGGGTGGATTTCAAAGCCATACAAGAGTAGTTTTGAGCTGTTTTTCATCTTTATTACAAATTACATCCTGACAATCAAAGAGCAGGTTATTCAAACTATTTATATGCATCCGAAACGTCACTGCAATAAGTGAATTTATAATTTTGTTTTTGAAAGTCTGAATAATTTACATGTAAATTTCAATCATTTAATTAGCTCCACTTGCTGGATTTGGAAAAAGCTGAAAATATCGGTGTCACCGGTATTTGATCTCTATAACGTTCATGGACAAGTACATAACTATTTATCAAGTCGCAATACTAATACATGTAAAATCATCTCTCCATGGCAGATGATGGAAAGTAATGCTACATCCTTGATTGGAGCGACTTTTGCAACCTCTGACGATACAAGTAGCAGGTTTTTCTTAACATTTTATCTCTGAAATATTTCTAAACAACAATGGACGATAATTTGGTATGTACATGTACCCACCAGCGTTTGATTGGCAGGAGTATAAAGTGACTTGGGAGGTTATTCGGATAATTACGGAGAAATGGTCTATTCTGTGAACATAAAGGAAAGTATGATAATGATTTGCTATATTGATTTAGGGTGTACATTATCATATTTTATCCCAACACTATTTGAAAAAAAGGCAGAGACTTTTTGGTTAGCGCTGTGTGTGTGTGTGTGTGTGCGTGTGTCTTCATACATGCATTGGGGCTTCACAACAACTTCAACAGAATCCTAGCTAGAGACCTGAAACCTATGTCATGAATGAGAATGGTCAGCAGAAGTTTCCACTGGTTTAAAATTTGTTTCCAACCCCAGGCAGGAGGAGCTCATTTCAATTACCATGCAACTCCTCCATATCATGCAACTCCTCCATATCATGCAACTCCTCCATGTAACTCCTCCATATCATGTAACTCCTCCATATCATGTAACTCCTCCATATCATGTAACTCCTCCATATCATGTAACTCATCCATATCATGTAACTCCTCCATATCATGTAACTCCTCCATATCATGTAACTCATCCATATCATGTAACTCCTCCATATCATGTAACTCCTCCATATCATGTAACTCATCCATATCATGTAACTCATCCATATCATGTAACTCATCCATATCATGCAACTCCTCCATATCATGCAACTCCTCCATATCATGTAACTCCTCCATATCATGTAACTCCTCCATATCATGTAACTCCTCCATATCATGTAACTCCTCCATATCATGTAACTCCTCCATATCATGTAACTCCTCCATATCATGTAACTCATCCATATCATGTAACTCATCCATATCATGTAACTCATCCATATCATGCAACTCCTCCATATCATGCAACTCCTCCATGTAACTCATCCATATCATGCAACTCCTCCATATCATGCAACTCCTCCATATCATGCAACTCCTCCATGTAACTCATCCATATCATGTAACTCCTCCATATCATGTAACTCCTCCATATCATGTAACTCCTCCATATCATGTAACTCATCCATATCATGTAACTCATCCATATCATGTAACTCATCCATATCATGCAACTCCTCCATATCATGCAACTCCTCCATGTAACTCCTCCATATCATGTAACTCCTCCATATCATGTAACTCCTCCATATCATGTAACTCCTCCATATCATGTAACTCCTCCATATCATGTAAATCCTCCATATCATGCAACTCCTCCATGTAACTCATCCATATCATGTAACTCATCCATATCATGTAACTCCTCCATATCATGTAAATCCTCCATATCATGCAACTCCTCCATGTAACTCATCCATATCATGTAACTCCTCCATATCATGTAACTCATCTATATCATGCAAATTCTCCATATCATGGAATTCCTTCATATCATGCAACTCCTTCATATCATGCAACTCCTCCATGTGACTCCTCCATATCATGCAACTCCTTTATATCATGTAACTCCTCCATATCATGTAACTCATCCATATCATGTAACTCATCCATATCATGTAACTCATCCATATCATGTAACTCATCCATATCATGCAACTCCTCCATATCATGCAACTCCTCCATGTAACTCATCCATATCATGCAACTCCTCCATATCATGCAACTCCTCCATATCATGCAACTCCTCCATGTAACTCCTCCATATCATGTAACTCCTCCATATCATGTAACTCCTCCATATCATGTAACTCCTCCATATCATGTAACTCCTCCATATCATGTAACTCATCCATATCATGTAACTCATCCATATCATGTAACTCATCCATATCATGTAACTCATCCATATCATGTAACTCATCCATATCATGCAACTCCTCCATATCATGCAACTCCTCCATGTAACTCCTCCATATCATGTAACTCCTCCATATCATGTAACTCCTCCATATCATGTAACTCCTCCATATCATGTAACTCCTCCATATCATGTAAATCCTCCATATCATGCAACTCCTCCATGTAACTCATCCATATCATGTAACTCATCCATATCATGTAACTCCTCCATATCATGTAAATCCTCCATATCATGCAACTCCTCCATGTAACTCATCCATATCATGTAACTCCTCCATATCATGTAACTCATCTATATCATGCAAATTCTCCATATCATGGAATTCCTTCATATCATGCAACTCCTTCATATCATGCAACTCCTCCATGTGACTCCTCCATATCATGCAACTCCTTTATATCATGTAACTCCTCCATATCACATAACTCCTCCATACCATGTGACTCCTCCATACCATGTAACTCCTCCATATCATGCAACTCCACAAATATCATGTAACTTCTCCACATCATGCAACTCCTCCATATAACATAACTCCTCCATACCATGTGACTCCTACATACCATGTAACTCCTTGTACACTACTAAAGCGCAAGTCATGGGAAATGAATGATGATCTGTAGATGTGCATGGTAGCCCTGGAATTTTAATGCACTCCCAGGGGGTGGGGATGTGACCCCATTTGTGGTAACCATGTCCATGACACTACTGACATAAATGCAGCGAGAAACCAGAGTGTAATCTACAATCACATATCTCAAATCTACAACACTTTTCATAGTGCCCTGCAACCAATGCAAACATTAATTATAATATGAAAATCAGCTCAGACTAAAGCAACCTTAACATGAAAGTGCTGACCACTTGTCTATCCAATGCTTGGGGGTTTTCTCACTTTATATTTAGTTTTAGTCCTTGAAAAGTGTAAAATTGTAACTGTACCATTATATAGAGTGCATTGTGCTGACTTACCTATCTACCTGCTTCCCTATGGGGTATGAAACATAAAACAACGAAAAAGAATATTGTTCTGATGCTATTATCAATGTCCACACCTAGAAGCCAGACTGTACTAAGAAAGGGTCACTGAGTAACCTTGGAGTGATAGGCATCAGTAATTACCTAAATCATCCATGCATCAATAATTACCTTGATTAAATACTAGTAAAGCATGAAATGTTGGTCATGGTGACCTTTATCAGTTGTAAGGCATGGGTCATCTGAACAAGTGGGTAACTAAGTAGCCTAAAAATTTAAACTTCATCTTGTTCTGTTCGGAAAGCCCAAACAAGTTTGCCATGTGACATTTTAGATGAACAGTGCCAGTTTCATTACTTTTGAGATGCTCCCTTAGTAGCCAGGTATGAGGTAAGTTCTAACAGTGTTGTTTTAAAGGTAAAATGTATTGTATGGTTAAGGATGTTTACTGACAACACATTATTGTGAAAATACAAAAAAAAGCAGTGAAGCCAATACTATTTAATCAATGCATGTCATTATTACAAGTACATAGGCAAATAATACCACCATAAATTTGCAATCGCATAAATGGATTTTTGTAATGAAGCTAGAAAGTGTGCGGTTATATCATGAAAATCCCTTGTGTTAAACATAGATACACTCACATGGTATGCATGGCATGATATGTGTTCTTGGTTGGTTTTTATTGGCTTTTCTTTATGGTTTATCGCCATTTTTTTACACAATATAGGCTATACATGGTGGCCAGCATTAATGGTGGAGGAAGAACCTGGAAAACTCCAGAAAGAACCACCGACCCACGAGAAGCTACTGGCAACTTTTTCACATTGGCCGATTCCGAGACTTGAACCCAAGCAGACAGAGGTGAGATGGCAGTGATCCTTTGCGGACAGCGCTTTAGACCACTCGGCCACTCGGGACTCCCGATTCAGTTGAAAAGAAGGGCCTAAATCATTTTCATATTGAATTTACTGCTTCACTATGTTGTCCTTGAATAGTCACAAGTAATGTTTTATCTGGAACAATATTATTAGGATGAACAGTATGTTAGGAAGACACTTGTGCATTTGCTCCCAAGTACATGTTATGGGATTGTTTCAAAACAATTTAGAAATCATATTAACTGCCATTTGATAGTGAACTTTCAAAAAGTAAAAAAAATTAAAATAAAAAATTTGTTTAAGTGGTAATTGATTCAGCTATTTTACCAAATTGCAACTGCAAACCTGTAATCTAATTACACTACTCAGATCAGTTAAAATTAATTACACTGTATAGTTTCAACTATCTTTCAAAGTCATATTGCCATAATACATTACATGTATTTCTCCATCCAACACACAGACATTTGCAAGTATGGTTGCAATGGGTATAAATGTAATTTTTTAAACACGTACAAATTTTTACAATAATATAACAGATTTTTCAACTTGAAAATAAAATACTGCTTAAATTCAATGTTACATGCATACAGAGAAATAGAGGATAATTCAATTAAGCAAATGAAAACACACATGTTTTTTGCTTTGATGCCACATGTCCTTCCAAGTTCAACTCTCACTTCTCCCTATTCTGCCCCAAAAGAGAGGCTACTACTTTCAAAAATTCAAAAGTCTAGCTTGAGCCATGGTAAAGGTGTAGTAATAACATATATGCATCCATGTATCAAATTTCAAAAGAAAAACATAAACAACACCATAATAAAATATTTTAAAACACATAACTTGACCTAAGCCAATAATATGATGTTAAATGCAGATCACAGTGACCTCTATTGTAGGAATGTGGTGTAACTAAGAGATATGTACAAGTCAACTAGTTTCATCATTCAAGCATGAACAGAAAATACCCAAAATTTAAACAAAGTCAGTGAAGAATGAAGCATGTTAACAGTCCAACTACCTTTCTGCAAGAAGTGTTTTATTGAAAAGGACTAGTCAACATTAACATCAGGTAGAGTAGTGATCAGAAGACTTTCAAGATGGCCTCCAGCCCTCCAAGATGACCACTTCAGTGGTGTGAAAAGCACTGTTTTTCATTCTGGACCAATTACATGCCACACAAATAGTTTAGTGAAAATCCCACATCAATATTACCATTTAAATGATCTTGAGGACTAGAGATAAGATTTTGTAATGGTCACATTTATCTTTTTTAACACCATGTAAATATTACAGGAAGTGTTTAAGTGAAAAGACCATGATAATATGCCATGATAGTATGCCATGGTGATAGTAGACCATGATAATATGCCATGATGATAGTATGCCATGATAATATGCCATGATAGTATGACTGTCAGTTGAGGAGTGTGTCAATAACAAGTACCGGTATCAGCTTTCCTGAAAATTCCAATTAATTATAAGACTTTACTAGAGTTAGATAACTGTTTGGCTTGAAATGAAAAAAAAAATTTAAACAAAATTTAGTTGCAGGGGAAGCATGTCAAATAAATCTATCTGAAGCAAGAATATTCTGTTGATCATGGCTGCATTAATTTAAATTAGGAAAGTTTTAGTCTTGTCTTTGAAGAGCCAAATTGAATTTCATGGGCTTAGGAATTCTCTCTATTGTGAAATAAAAAACAGAATGGGTTACCTCACGATGAAAAGTTTCATAAACTACATGAAACCTGAAAGTAATCAGAGAAACAGTGATATTTCTTGGTGGAAACATGGGAAACAGAAAACAGTAATGTACCAAAGTTGTATTTATTATTTTATTTTACTTTTAATGATTATGCTAGAATCCTTCAAATTTTTCTTCAACAATGGCAGCTATGTCAAAGCTAAGACCCATCTAGAGAGACAATAATATCTGTCGGAAAACTAAAATCAGACTATTGAGAGCACTAGTCATCTCAATCTTTTTGTATTCATGCGAGGCGGGACCCTGACAGCAGAATTACAACGAAGAATCCGTGCATTTTTGAAATGAGATGCTACAGAACCATCCTTGGCATATCTTAAATGGACCACATCACAAATGAACAATCAGGCACAAAGTAGGCCAATATGAAGACCCTACAACTGTCAATAAAAGAAAGCTGAAATGGTATGGTCACTAGAACCAAGTTTATCCACAAAAGTACTGCAGGACAACATCCAAGGTGGCAGAAGGAGGAGAGGTAGACAGAAAAAAGTTGACTGACAACATCATAGAATGGACCAGGAAAAGTCTTGTGGAGACACAGGCACTGGCATATGATCAAGACAAGTGGAGAGAACTGGTCAGATGTTCAGCAGCACAGTGTCTCGATGACCACACTAGGTCAAGAGACTGATGATGATGATGATGATGAATGGTAGATATTTATATTACTTTACTGCAGCTCAAGCACCTCGACAGTTTCTTAACATGATGGTTATGACAGGTTATTAATATGATGGTTATTACATGTTATTAACATGATGGTTATTACATGTTATTAATATGATGTTTATGACTAGGGCCTAACCAAGTAGATAATTTTTGCCGAGTACCGAATCCGAATATTTGGATGTACTATTTGCTGGATCCGGGCACAGAGTACATAGTAGGTGCAACTCCGGAAAGTATCGTTTGTTTCATTATCGTATGTGAAGCTTAAACTTTTGTGTACCGTATATATCGGCTAGAAGATGAATTATTTTATTATTAACTAAAATTATTATGTATTTAAGAACTTTTTTTTTAAAGTTTGATATTGATTGAATTATTTTACTTGTAACCATTTGTGCGCATATTATTTGCTGAGGCGAATACTTCTGAATAGTATCGAAAAACCAGATATTCGGCCAAAGCAAATATCCAAGGCAATTTCTGGTTAGGCCCTAGTTATGACAGTTTATTAACATGATGGTTATGACTGATTATTAACATGATGGTTATGACAGGTTATTAACATGATTGATATTACATTTTATTAATATGATGGTTATGAAAGGTTATTAACATGATGGTTATGACAGATTATTAACATGATGGTTATGACAGGTTATTAACATCAAGGTTATTATGTTTTTAACATGATGGTTATGAAAGGTTATTAACATAATGGTACATCCTGGTCATTAATTTTCTGAGATGTAACAAAGAACTTCTGGTATCATGCATTTTATGATGGTGGACCATTTCAAGATGCCATAACTTCAGTAAAGTACTGCACAACATATATTTTTCTGTTTGCCATTTTACATAACAAAGAAGATCTGCAAACCGCCATACTATGTGTCAAGAAAAATCAGCAAACTTTTCAATTATGTGTAAAAGAAAATCTGCAGGTTGTACAGTTATTTTATATACTAAGGAAAATCTGAAAAGTGTACAATTATTGTATGTACTAAGGAAAATCTGCAAATTGTACAATTATTTTATGTACTAAGGAAAATCTGCAAAGTGTACAATTATTGTATGTACTAAGGAAAATCTGCAAATTGTACAATTATTTTATGTACTAAGGAAAATCTTCAAACCGACATACAGGAAGTAATTTTTAAGATTTTATAAATGTACATTTTAATTTGAAATATTTGTATGATGACAGACTGAATTCAGAAGTTGCATAAAACCTGTAACTGGACAGCATAGTTCTAATGCATCAGTCGCCTCCCTTACACACTTTTTGTACATTTTATCTTCAGTGACTAGCAATTACATTTGTTGTCAAAATCCCCAAATACAGATTCCGTTTATTTAATGATTTTTTAAACTTCCCAACACATTGTAGATCGACGTCACATAACCTCAAAAATATGCATGCCTGCAAATAAGATTCATTAGGGTGTTTAATACATACATCTTACAATATAACCCTGAACCTAGACAGCCATTTTGGACACATACCATTTTCAGTTTCAACCAGTTGCATATCAAGTGTTTCTGTGAAAATCTGTCAATACACTTATCCATTTACAATGAACTGCAAGTAACAACATTTTCATGATGGCCTCTGTGGATCTTCTGATCAACCTCATTTTCACCAGGGATCAGCCACTGAAAATCATATGTCAATACAAGCATCTGTTTAGAAAGACTTGTTATGCAAGATTTTCTGGATGGCCAGCTGAGCTCTGAGTGCAATTGTTTTCATTTGGGACTAGCTAGATATTATAAGTGTTTCAATGAATCTAATGTTCATATGACCATCTGTTCAGCAGGAAAATCAATAACAATTTACAAGCTGGCAGCCATGCTAGATGCCCAAGGGAAGACCAATCAGACCTCAATATGAAACTTTCATGACCTTCCTTCAAAATGTTTAGAAAGATAACAAATATTTTTTCACAAATGGGGGTACCTGGATCACTGCATAAGCACTTCTGGTCCTCAACAAATAATAATAATAATAATAATAATAATAATAATAATAATAATAATAAAAATAATAATAATAATAATAATAATAATAATAATAATAATAATTATTCTGTGACTAACAGACTTGGTAGATAATTCAGTACAATACATTCTGCAAGTAACAAATAATTTGAGGAATAGTGCAAAATCTGCTTAATTCAATTCACCCCAACCCAAATCCCATCCATAACCCAGGACGGATATGAATTTATGCAGGTGATAACAATAATTATCAATTTTCATAGAAATTCAAGTTTTGGATTTTATAAACATCTTACACCATAAATTTAGTCAAAGTTTTGCATAAGGCAAAGGTCTTCTTGGGTCTAGGAGCAGAGGGTACTCCCTCGCAACAATTGTTCCAGGGATGAGAATTGTAAAAGGGGGAAAAGAGAGCAAGGTATTGTTTCATAAATTTTCTTTGATACAAGTCTGAAGATAACTGTTTAATTTAGTTGTCTTAATTTCATGTAATGTTTCTTTAATACGAGTCTTAAGATAACTGTTTTGATTAATTTGTTTTGAATGTTATATGACTCATGTATCCTAAGAACTTTGTACATTATTTTCTTGATAAGAATCTTGAGATGATTGTTTATTTAGGTTGCATATTTATCTATTTTAACAATGAGATAGCTCCACAAAATGCAATAGGATTTGTAGAAGAAAGATAACCCATATTGCGTTAAATGACATATAAGAGGTAGGACAAAAGATAGAGGTCAATGTAGACAGCAGCAAGGGAATCAAACAGATAAATGAATCCCAAAATGCTATTGTTGTTGAATATGGAGTAACCCACAACAGTCATCAGGTTATGCAAGCATGCTGGACAAACTGAATTCGAAACTCACACTCAATTTAATAATGTTATTTGACACATCCATGTAAACAGAATCACTAACTGCAGTTTTTAATAACTTTAGGTAATTATTTTTTCTAATATAAGTGTATTCTTCAAGTGTCTTGTACATTTTTATTTTGTTTATCTGATTAAATTGTACTGTTATAAATGTGTTCTATTCTTTATCTCTGCTAATATCTTCGTTTATTCCATCCATTAATTTCGCTATTTTATTATCCTATAGATCTGGGCAATAACACTGATACTGATCATCCACAGGATAATGATAACCACAATCCCCCCTCCATAACAGCTGCCTATATGTCAGTACTGTATTTAAATACAATAGGAATTAAAACGGGTCAAAGAGTGAAACTAACTTTTCGTCAAACAATACATCAAAGATAATGTAAAAAATTCAATATAAATGATAATACACATATTAGCATTTATATATTTTAATAGATCAATATATATCACATGTACTATACTGTAACATTATCTTCTAGATAATGAAACCAATAATGCTATGTCAGCATAAAAAATTACCTATTTTCCACAATGTAATTTAGCACAAGCAATCTTGAGTAAGTTTACTTGAGGTCAACAAGGTAAAAATATTTATCTGCATCAAAAGACAAAAAGAAATCAATATGTACATGAAGAAGTAAATGATCTGTTTTGCTGGAAAGTCAAATCTTACCATATTAGAGCTCATTATTCACAAATAAGTCTGATCCAACTACAAACTGCATAATGTTTCAGCAGATCTGGGTCTATGTACTTGGTTATTACTAATAAGTAGAAGAAACCCTTTTAAACATCGAGTAATCCAAGATAAAGTATGAAATGTAACAATGTCACATTTCTGTCAAATGTACATAAAATATAAAATAATACTAAAAAAATTTTAATACATTGATGAGCTTGCCAAATAACTGAATTCCTTTAAAAAGATTTTCTTTTGTGTTGCATGATTAGTTTCTTTATCAAGTTCACATAAAAAATAATTGTCACAGTTTAAAAGTTGCAACACTTGACAAGAATGTGTTACATGGATCTTGACTATTATTGAACTCATCCAAGACAAGTTTATAAGTGTTTTTTTCTATACTTGATCAGAAACATGGCCTTCAGAGTGATAGCAAAGTCAGCCAATCAGATGTAAGGTCACTTCATTAATATGTATGGAGTGATACCAAAGACAACCAATCAGTTGCTATATCTCCATTCAAATATGCATTATTGAACTTGTCTGAGATCTGAATTCACATTTCATGTGAAACTGGATCAGAAATATTGACTCCAATGTTGTAACAATTGTTAATGGACAGACAATGCACAATACATACCACACAATGGATGCATGGCTGTACCACATCATGATCACTTGCTATATGGCTGTGTTAGCTAACAAGATTTCTGATAACTTTTGTGAAAAGAAAAAACAAGTGAGAGACAGGGAGAGAACTTTCTTTAAACCACAATATATGCCCAAAACCTGTAACGTGTTTAAATAGTGATTCAAAAATATTTAAGTAGAACTGCCGGGTAGTTTGAACAGTTAATTATCATGGAAATACTTAAAGGTAATGAATGTCAGAGATGAACAGCCATCATTCAATAGTTTATTTAACTAACTGACAATATAATTCATTTACTAGTCAGTTCAGTTTTTTTGTTATAAAGACCATTTGGCAAATTTGCACATATAATGAACAAAAAGTTAAACAAACTTATTTTAAATTAGGTAAATCACAGCTGCCATTGAAAAATTTAGTTATTCCACATTTTGTTGCAATGTCTAAGACTAAAGGTTAATAATATGTTCAATGGTCCAATGGAATTTAAAGACAGATATATATATATATATATATATATATATATATATATATATATATATATATATATATGACAATGCCAAGTATACATTTGACCTTCCAGGCATTTTCTATAAGCTTGTATGTGCAGGCAACATCTTCCAAATTGTACAATGTCATATATTTAGGTCACAGGCACTGACCCCAACCCCTGACACACTTTTTGACTCAAAGGTTGTTAGCATTTTATGAAAGATTGGCACCAATGATCTGGTAAATTGTGTCACTAGGTAACTCTCTTTCACATAATGGAACATGACAGACAGGGCAAGTATGCAATGGAAGTATCAGTATAAAGTTATCACTGTCAAGTTCAGGCATTTCCTTGTCTGACAAGTGTAAGAAACATCAGTATTTACATTGGTAAATTCAATGTCAACATAAATTGAGCAACCAATATCATTTTTATCAAAGGGCAACAGAGATGCAAATAAACTGTATACAATGAGCTTACCTCAAATCAAACTGATCTCAAGAAGTCCCACCCACGCTGATATTGTCATATGGTCTGCTCCTGAAAAATGAATTAAAATAATACAGACGGTTTGTCAATGAAATGTTTTGTATACTACAAACACTGACCTTTGAGTACTGATCACCTTTCATTAAAACTGCTGAAATACAGTCATTTTTATGCTTTGTATATGAAAGGATAGTAATTTAAGAATTAGAGGCATGAATAATTTAGAACAATGGTTTCAAAAGAATTGCCATAGGAATGTACATCATGTAGGTAATTCTTTAGTCCTAACCTGTCTCAATGCAAACTGCTGGAAAATGAGTCTTTGAAGAAAAAAAAAGTCAGGTCTTGACAGAATAATGTGTCATAAATAAATTCACCTTGCCCTACATGTACCACCCCACAATAAATAATGCAACACAGACAATGTGTTGAAACATGTCTGTAGCATTACATTAATATTGTTCACCCCTTGGTTTGCTTTACAACAAAGACTTCAGCTTTTTAAAAATAAATAAAAAATAACAATAACGTCTTTTTTAAGAGGGGGACTCAATTAGTTATAAAGAACTAATCTACCATTAATGCCCTCTAAGATGGTCAATAGTTACAAAAATATAATTGTATATAAATGCCACATTCACACACAAACACTGCACATACAATTTTCATCAATGTCACACTTTCAGAAGCAAAAGTTTTCTGAATGATAATTCCACACCGTTAATATTAAGATTATTAGAATCTGAAGAGGATCCTTACAAATGAATACATGTCCACTGGCCATGCCATTTACAAAACATATCTTCACGTATGTACATTTATTTAACTGGTCAAAAATCAAAATCTTAAAATTTAATTTATTTTAAATCAATCTCCTAAAATTTAATTTATTTTAAATCAAAACCTAAAATTTTATTTATTTCAGTGACATTAGTGATATGAATCATGATTTTTAGTGGCATTATATTTTTGCAAATTAAAAGCACTTGCATATATTTCAGGCATACAATTTTTGAGTAATTAAATATAGATTTTATATATATAACTTGCCGTTATGTCTTTATATCTGAGACAACTTGCCATCAGTTGTCTCATGAAACTCGCACAGGTTGTATACTCATAGACTCAAAAAAATGAACATTTCAAAGTCATGTACAAGTACATGCATAAAAGACAAAACAAAAAGAAGAGAAAACAAAGACCTATATGATGATAGTAATTTCTCAATGAAAAGAATATATTCATGAAATGCAAAAGCCCTGCAACAGTGACTGACAAACAAAAGGCACATGTCAAGGTCTTTTCAAGAATATTTCAAAAAAGGAGGAGGGGAATTTTCTGAATGAAGAAGGGTTTAAACAAAACTAAGACTTGTAAATGTTTAGGAATTTTTTCATATTTGGTTGATTTTTCAGCGCAATGTGTTAGAAATTGTAGCAAATCCTGCTATTACATACCTAAGAATAGCGAAGCAGGATGTTTTGGAACCGCCGTTCTGGCGCTTATTAAAGTGTACTTATTTCTCAATAAAAATAGTACATTGTCCCTGCAGATACATAAACCTTCGTGTTGAGGGATACATTAACAAAATTTTAAACATGTCAAAACTACCAGAAAACTGAAACCTGCAAACATGTACCTCCACACACAATAACCAGTCAAATAAAAACATTTTACTGATAACTATTAAAGACTGAATTAATTTCCCCAAGATCTATGTCAAACTTTTTCATATGATAAAGATAATCATCACTCCATGGTCTCTAATTTGAACACGTCTAGCCAATATAAATATCAACAAAGTAAAGTGGAGAAATTGTAACAATACCTAACTATAAATCACTGTCTCACCTATATAAATTGACATGACAGCAAAATTCTGTATCTGGCTTCATTACAAAAGTTTTATATTGTTTACCAAAATATCTAGCAGACTAGACTAGAACTCGGTGTATAAACTTCAACACTCATACTAGTGTTGTTCCGATTACTGATTATTGATTATAATCAGTCATTAGTTGGTTGAGCAAACCAATAAGATAATTGATTGTGAACTCCATAATCGATTGTGCGTAAAGGGAGACTACTTTTTAGGTGTATGCAAAGCACAAAGGTTAGTAAAACTCCCAGCCACTAAAGTTGACCTAAAATTTATTACTTCCTTTCACAACTACAAATATAAAACCTTGTGATTCATAATTAGGAACATATAGTAATTATTACATGGTCAAGTTGTTAAACTGTTGAGTTAATAAATTTAAACACATTTTGTTGATTTGTTGCAGTTAAATTGCAACATCTTTTGTAGTATTTATAAACAATGACAAACAAGAAAATCATGTCCTTCTATACTTTCAATTATAGACACATCACCTGTGAACAAAGAATTTCGGGGGATTGTAGCAGTATTTGAATTACATATCACTGATCAGTCATTAAAAGTTGTGTTCATTTAATAAAGTTATAGAACTAAATTAACACACAATATAATATTATTGTCAGGTTAAAGTATACATGTCATTAAATGAAATTACTCCTGTACATTAATAAACATATTGAACTCTTGATCAAAGATATAACTGTTTAACAAAAATTAAAATTTGCTCTTAGTAACCAATTATAATCGATGATCAGTTGGTTAAGGGGAACCGATTATCGATTATGAATTTCTGACCGATTCCTATCACTAACTCGTACTATTTAGCAGAGTGGACATACAAGAGAGGAACTACTAGCATAAAAGTGAATAAATGTTAACCTTATTAAATGTAATATCTAGTAGACTAGATATGCAAGACAGGAACTCCCAGTATATCAGTGTATAAAATTTAACATTGTGGAATGTAATATTTAGCAGAGTAGACATGCAAGAGTGGAACTCTTAGCATATCAGTGTATAAACTTTAACAGTGTATAAACTTTAACATTGCTGAATGTAATATTTAGTAGACAAGACATGCAAGAGTGAAACTCTTAGCATATCAGTGTATAAACTTTAGATCAAGATAAATATTATCCTAAAGGAATATGAGGAATATAGAAACAGGATGTATGTTAAGGCTGTCACAATGCTGTTCACTGTTATGCTACAGTCCGAGGATGTGGATAGTTCTGACAAATCAATGGACGAGAATCCAGATATTTTGTCCGGCTAATTTGGGCTGGTCAGCAATAGCTCCATTTCACAGTGAGCCTAGCCTACAGAAGAGTAATGTATTGGCATCGAAATCAGCTGGACAGTATGCATCAGTGTCCTGGTCAGTAAACCATGGTCAAGTTAAATTGAATTGAATAAATTTAATTAAATCTAATTATGAGATGCAAATTTCTTATTTTGAATTTTAGTTACTTTCCATGTTTCATTATCTAAATTACAATGCTAAAGGCCAATATTCAAATCTAGCATCAAAAACCATCATGTCATTGACTTGTAACATCTCAACTGAAATGTAGGACTTGTTGGTTATGAGCAGGACTAGCTGCTTATGGATAGGACAAGTTGGTTATGAACAGAACGAGTCAGGTACAGACAGGACAAGATTTCCATGTTTCGAGCTCTATTTGCTTACAGAATTTTTGTGTCATATTCTGTTTATAAACTCTAGACCTGTTATAATTAAAAAATAAAGTAGGGGCCCCAAGTGGCCGAGTGGTCTATAGTGTTGTCGTTACGGATCACTGCCATCTCACCTCTGTCTGCGTGGGTTTGAGTCTAAGATTCAGCAAAAGTAGTTATGTGAGAAAGCTTGCCAGTAGCTTCTTGTGGGTTGGTGGTTCTTTCCGAGGGTTCTTCCTCCACCAAAAATACTGGCCGCCGTGTATAGCCTATATTGTGCTGAAAAATGGCGTAAAACCATAAAAAAACAAACAAAACAAAAACAAAGTTTCATTTGAATGCAATGAATGCACCAATAGAAGGAATGTTACCTTCAAAGGCAAGACAAGAAGTCCCAGCATATTGCTTAAGACCAATTATTATATTATTATCAAAGAATTTCTCTTCAATACAAAAACTGATGCAGAAGAAGTGACGTTTACATATTTGAATGTAAAACCTGAACATCATTGAAACTACCCAAACAGTTACTGGTCAAGCTTACACAGATGAGACGGAAGAAGAAGAAGAAAAAAACCCAGTAACATTTATACCTTATTACTCAGTCTGCATAGAAAAAGAGATGACAATCTAGCTTTTAATCATGCCAGAAATTAGACAAGAAATAAAGAGTCCTTGAATACAAAATATACAAGGATAATATTACATGCAAATGTATTAACATGACACCTTTCAGATCCCCTGGGGGCTCATCAAGTAGATAGCCTTTACCTTCATTTTACCAATAAAAATGGTATATTGCTGATGAATATTTTGTAACACAGACTGGTCTTTGATAAGTATTATGTATCACAGACTGATCCCTTTCATAAAATTATTTATCCATGTTTCTATATCTCAGCTTGATGCATTTTTACATGCAGAATACTGTTGAAATACTGGTATGTTTTTATCAGTGAAGGCTTTTCAGTTCTATGGTGGATCCCAGGTGAAGCACAAATAAAAAAGCCCATAAGTGTCACTCAAAAGATCAAACAGTTGCCTTTTTTCACATCACCTTGAAAACCTGATTACACAGAAATGACTCACCTAGAAACAGATTCTGTAATGTACCCATTGATTTCAATTATAAAATGAGTTATCTTTTACTGAAAAGTGAAAGTCACAACAGTTATTACAATGTATTATAGTGGCCCGAAATATTTATTTGACTGAGACCTGAGACTTAAACCCCTGTGCAGCATAATTATACACAATTTAAAAAACAAGCAAGATTTTTGAAAATTATATTTTCAAAGCACTAACGACAGCTTTCTGTACAAAGAATTCATAAATATAAAATTAAATTTCAAGTGACTTTAAGGAAGCAATACATTTAGATTTACAATACATTTACATTAAATATGTCTTTCTTACTGCTAGCATTTATTGACCCTAATCTGCTACTGAATAAAATGCAAGTAAATCAGGGTCTATGTTATTGGTTCTATTGTTACCTGAACAAAGTGGACAGAGACACAGACCTGCTGGCACATTATGTAATAGTAGATCTGGGTATGTGAAGTTTTCAGCTGGACAAAACTTACATTCAAAACTATATGACTCGGTAGTCAGGTACAGTGCACTTCATATGATACTTAAATAGTTTATTCTGTGATAATTTAAGAAATGAAATACTTTTAAAAACTTATTTAAAAAAACAGCTGGAGTCCCTCAACTTAAGAAGCTATGTGAATATGGAATATTGGAACCCCATACCAATTTTTCAATAAGAGAAGTCACAGATTATGTCAAGAAAATATAAATGACACAAGTCTGACATAACAGAGTCAAGTACTACAGCTTCATTGACAAATCAATTAACACTAATGCCTCTAGACATGGGACACCTGCTCATAAATGACATTTATATCAACTTAAGAGTTAACTTATGTCTCTCACATGTAAAGCATAACAGTGAGAGAGAAAAACCTGTCCATAAAGCACAAAAGCTTCTCACTCTTCAAGTGTCTTCTAAAGAGGTTTTTCTATATCTTTTGCTTCCAAATATGCTAATACTTTTCATAATGAAAATAAAGTGTTTTATCATAACACTTTTCAAGGATCCTAAAAAGCAGGCCATGTTCTATACAAGGTCCTCATTTTCTGGAGTACAGCGTATCACTATTACATAATATAATAATATAATATATTATATAACATAATATAATGGGTTTCAAAACAATAACCAGTATAAAAAATGGAATATGTTATAATGAGGACTCTAAGAGGTAGAAACCATGTTATATTTAAGGCTCAAATTGAGGGACTGTATAAAACTGAGCATTATAGTGAGGTAAAATGTTACACTGATGAGCATTATAGTGAGGTAAAATGATACACTGATGAGCATTATAGTGAGGTAAAATGTTACACTGATGAGTATTATAGTGAGGTAAAATGATACACTGATGAGTATTATAGTGAGGTAAAATGTTACACTGAAGAGCATTATAGTGAGGTAAAATGTTACGCTGATGAGTATTATAGTGAGGTAAAATGTTACACTGATGAGCATTATAGTGAGGTAAAATGTTACACTGATGAGCATTATAGTGAGGAACTAATACTGATTAATGTCACTGCAAAAAAATCTTATTATACTTAGCTGTCTTAGAGTGAGGTACAATTACATTATGAGGAGTTTTACAGTAATTAACCATGTTATACTGAGAATTCTTACAATGAGGTTAATTGTAGTATTTGTAAACAATGAGGTTAATTGACATGTCTTATAGGGCGGTACAGTTATATCAAATACCTAATAGTGAGGAAATTACCATGAGCTGTCTCAGAGTGCGGAATTGTGTTATAATGATGACCTTATAGCACAGAATTTTGTTATAAAAGGAATCTTACAGTCTGTACCATGCATTAATAATAAGGACCAATAAATTGGGGTATGATGCTATAAAAAGGACCATTACATTGGGGGACTGTTATGACAAAGAACCATATAGCAAGACCATGTTATAATGATAACCTTTATAGTGAGGGATTGTGTTATAAAAGGAAACATATAGTGAAGTCATAATGAGAAGCCCTGTAAATTGATGACCATTGTATTATTAACAACTAATAAAAAATATATCTGGTAATTAGTATATTTATTTGATATGTCAAAATGGCAAAATTTACCTGCTTACAGAGTAGCAATTTGTCATCAGAGTTTTATAAACTGCATGGTAATCAGTCTATACAGACTTCATATACTAGCAATTATTGATTTTTAAAATATTTTATTTTCATATTTTTCTATATATCATTGTTTATTTCTAAAGATAGGAATTGTTGTTTTGAGTTTTGTTTTGTGTCATCAGATACTGTTAACATTAATAACATCTAATAAATAGAAGATATTTACTTTAAAGGCATGAATAATCGGTACATTCATCGAGTGAAAACTTGTGTATTTTTATGAGTGGTAAAGACAAGTTTTTCATCCATGAGATGACATATACCCAATATTTACACAGAACAAGCAATCTTTTTATCTTCAATTTTATGCTTAAACATATTGGATAGCAAGCTGAAGTGTATAACAGACCAAAGTAGTATACTGTATTTCTTACTTGATCCCGGGCAGTTGGCAGTTGACCATTTATGTTCTGCTGTGTTTTGTGATTATTCCCAAAGAAAATATAAACAGTAACACAAATTCAAAGTAAAACAGCGCATTAAGAAAATCAATAATTTGTGGTTTGTTGGATCTGAGCTGGACTTTTCTTTAACATGAGGTGGTCATATTTACTAGTCGATAAAATAAGCTTTGGAGAATAACTCCTAATTTCATAATGCAATCTGTCTATTGACATCTAATGAAAAATTATGACATTTTTTTTTCTTCAATCCAGTGAAATATGAAGATTTATTCTCTCAAAAAATCAAATAATTCACAGCCTAGCATAAACTAATAACATGAAATTGGCGACTCCTATCAATGATACTGAAAAAGAAATGTACGTGCATGAACCAACTGGTAATTGGCAGTTTTACATCCTAAAACTTTTTATACTAAAACACAAAATTCCAATATAAAGGTACTGACTTACTTCCATCCCATTACTGGATACCCAATATCATCTTTCTTAAGTGTACATACAATTTTATCATCTCTGGCTATTAAAATCAAGCATACTGTTGACATATTATGAACTGGAAAAATGATGAATAGACAAAGGTCAAAAGGTAATTTAAACACATGTATTACCTGTATCATACAGCAGGTTATGGGTCATAGACCTGTCCAGACTGTAATATAATTTATCAAATTTACACAGATACTCAAAACCTCTCACCACACTACCTTACCAATCCCCCAGAGTGCTGCGGGAAAATTAACCCATTTAAGTTGACAATTAACTTTGCTTGTAATCAGCAGGCAATAGTAATTTAGCAAATTACATGCTGATGGTTGTCATAATCTACACCTTATCATAATAACTCCATTCTGTGTAGTCTAGTAAAATAATATATGAAACACAATAAAACTGATACTACATCCCAATAATGCGAATAGGTTGTAAATTAACCCATAAAACCAGTGTGTATTCACCTGAAGAATCCTGCATCCTCTGCATATTCAGTTGCCATAGTTCATCCATTCACTCAATTCTACATCAATCCTCGGCATGTAGCTAGCCAAAACTGTAATCTGTTACATGATTGGATGCAGCTGATGGAAACTGATCCAATCAAACTGCTTGTTTTATTTACCATTGAAGACAGCTTGAAATAATCACTGCCACATGTCACTTTATCCAATTCAGTCCATTTACTCACATGCTTTTCTTCAAAGTCAAAGCAAGTGGACATGAAGGAAGTTCTTCTATACCCATCGTATGTAACAAGCTCTCTCATTGGTCAATTAATTTAGCTTATTATGGGCAGTAACTCTTTCCTTCACAGCTGCATATGCGAAGGGTCGATGCAGAATGAAGAGGATCAACTATACCTGGCTTGCAAATATGTCATAAATGATGTCACGAATGCCTTCTTAATAACACAAGGCAGCCATAGCAACTCAGTGTCTGCCTTCTAATTTAAGGTTCACAGGTTAGACACCCAGCTAAACCTGCCTGGTTTGGCCGCCATGGTGTGTCCTGGCCAAAGACACTAAGATCATTTTTCAAAGTTATGATACAGACAAATTGTTTCAAGTACTGTTAAAACTGAATCAATAAACCAATGCCAATAAAATTAGACTTTCTCAAATTCATGGAACCAAGCCTGACAATGCAATTTTAATGGATGCTTTATGACCACTGAAGCAGCTTTATATTTATTTTGTAACCCATACTAAGGTTTGCTTTGCTTGTAAATAATACAATGATATTACCCTTTCCAGACAGTTTCTCACCAGAGAATACTTGTAAATTATCCAAGAGGTTTTCCAATGCTTGCCATGAGCAAGCTACATGTAAATTAAGGCAACACTGTTTAACTGACAATTCAACAAAGAAAATATATTACGCATTTGAGTATTTTCTTCCTTGGATTTCTATGGTGGCCTAAGTGGTTACAGTGTCAATCTTTGATGCAAAAGACTGCGGGATTGTTATTGCAGTTGTAGGGTTTAACGCCATTTTTCTGCACATGATAGGTTATATATGGCAGCCAGTATTAATGTTGGAGGAAGAACCTGAGAACCCCCTCGGAAAGAACCACCAAGCCACGAGATGCTACTGACAAGCTTTCTCACATACCCACATTGGCCAAATCTGAGACTCGAACCCACGCATACAGAAATGAGATGGTAGCGATCTGTAACGGAGAGCGCTTGAGACCACTTGGGGCCTCAGGTTGCGGGACTGAATCGCAGTCAAGTCATATCAACTAACAACGAAGGTACTAGCAGCTGCCTTGCTTGGCACACAGCATTAAGATGTTAGTGTTCAGACATGTCAGCCTGGTGTCAGGATAATGTCACTGCATGGGACATGATGTTACGTGTCTGCAACATGATACCCCAGTGCTAGACATCACTATAAACTGCCACACTGCATACAATGCTGTTATTTAAATGAAAAATTATTAAAGCCACATTAAATTTCCAAATCACACAAACACATTTTCTTCCTCAAACCTCACAAATTTGGGCTGAAGTGATGACAGTGGTTAGATACAGAACTTATTCTGAGATGATAAATGTTTGAATCAAAGACAATTATTTAAATTGCCAAAGTTTTTAATTCTATTTTTTCTTGAAAATGCAATAAAAATGCTAATGGCAGAAAAAAAATATCTTTTTATCTCAGACTGAAATAAAGCAAAATACTGAATATACTCAAAATTAAGTAAAACTGTGCAAACAACAAAGACCCTGATCTGCTGTTGCATAAGACATCAGAGATCAGGGTCTGTGTTCTACTGATTACTCCTAACAAACTACACAGACCCAGATGTACCAGTGCATTATGCAATGGCAAATTTGGGTCTGTGCAGTTTGCAGTTAGACTAGACCTATAAGCAAGTACATACGGTACACCTTAAACACACTCGCATATAAATTAGGATAAAAAACAAACAAGTTAACATATACCTTGACATGCCATCATATAATGCACTGAATGATCAGGGTCTAGGTTGATTGTTGTCCTAATTAATCCAAGGTCTGTGCAGTCTGCAGTTGGATATGTGTATATATGGGACATGTGCCAAACATTAATATACCTTTGTCATATCCAATGAAGAGAGTACCTACATGTACAATGTTACCCAAATCCCCCTGAACATACAATTTACCCATATCCCCATTTACTTCCTGTCCTATCCCACCTAAGGCTGCAGCTAACATAGGACAACTACGACAAAATTCTGAAGGGTCACAATCTGTAATTCATGGTGGAGTACTGGAGCATTTTTCCATGGGCCCACAAATCATATACATGGTCTTGATCCCATACAAATCTGGCATGTCTGTCCACTTCAAAGTTTGTATCTGCTCAATAATTTTTGAAGAACACCATAAATGAAACTAAATATGATATAAAATTGTAGATAAAAGATGACCTACAGGAGGTCAACTTTGACTCTCCATTCTCTGACAAAACTTTACCAAGGTAAATGTACCTGTACTGCCCTTGACTGACAATTAACTTTTTTAACTAAAATATTTTCACAAATTTTATCACCAGTTAGAACAAACAATGCTCCTTCACGGAAGCATTGGACACCTTAATAGGAGCCCTTCTTCAAACTATCAATTTAAATACCTGTACAAGGATATATGTCTTAGTTCCTTTTTTTTCTTGTTAACTGCTCAGTACTGAAACCCTTTCTAATATCCTCATACCATATTTGGCAAAAATATTTTCTTTCCAGTCTAAGAAAAGTGTCACTGAATATTCTTTGTCATGACCTTGAACCTTAGATGATCAATGAATGTCTCATACAAGGTCAAATAATAAAATGCTATTTACATGCTATTTTTGCTTAAACCTAAAACTGATTATTTTATGGGGGGGGGGCCAAATTATTGATTCAGCATCATTTATGCATTTATGGCATTCTTCAGAAGTATCCACATACATGTTCTGTACTGGGTCTAATAATAGACATTCATACTTGTATGTAGTATCATGCTCACAGTCAGCACACTGCAAATTATAGTCAAGACCTCCAACCTTAAAATCAATATTTGAGTGATGACAATAAACTTAAATACTGCAAAGCAACAAATATAAAGAATGGACAAATTCATTTGTATACATACAAACCACTGTATTTATAAAATCACCCAAACAAAAAACTGTCAACATTGACCTCAAACTAATGTCCAAGGTCAATTAAGTCTGGTTTTCAAAACTCCTTGATAAAAGTGCAGACATATTGGTTATTTAAAACTAATTACATACTGTTTTAATGATAACAGCTTGTCAATGATACCATTTTTGAGATGGCCTTATGGTTTATGTTGGATTTTAAATGAACATCGTTTTCATTTACAGCTATAATGTTTTACTGAAAGCTGTTTTCATTTAAGACCAACAGACTATTATAATAAAATGTTTCAGTAAAAAACCCATGTCAATATGACCATCTGCTTCTATAGTTAGGACTCTAGATAAGATTTTAATAAACTGGGTATTTATTCCCAGTGTCAGAACTAATAAAATGCAAATCACAATAATTACGCTAAAAGACTTGTGTCTTAATCTTGAAGATGCGATCATGACTTTCTGTACACGTCAAATGGCTTGTTTACAAAGACCAATTATGGATGCATTTGATTAAATGGCTCTGCATTGAACAAATGGAAAATAATCTATAAGTTTATATTCGTTGAACATGCCACGATACAGCATGGTATGTGCTTAAGGCAGGAACAGTAATGGCAGGAACAGTACATTGGCGACTTTTGGCGACTTTTGGACTAAATTCTTAAAATTTAATTGTTTTTCATAATTTGAGAAATTTATTTATGGATTTTTTTAGATGCAAATTTTGCATAGGATACTGAAATATGCTGTTTATCGTGAGGGCTGAGAGAAATGACTAACAAATTTGACATTGGCAGCGTTTTGATGTAAGACCAACTTTTCATGATATTAAGGTAAAAAAAAAAACACGTCACCATAACCACCAATTTAAAGAAGTAACAACAACGTGATTTTCTGGATGGCGTCCAATGAAGTGCATCACACCAGTCTATTAGCAGTAAAACATCATTTATACAGGTGCTACTTCTTTCAACCTTTAAATATATGCACCAATGATGTGCACTGCATAAGCTTCCCAAGTCAAGCAAAACATTATAACCATATTGACCAATGAAGTGCACTGTACCTGACTACCAAGTCTAACAAAACATTATAACCACATGAACCAATTATAACGATATGTACCAATGAAGTGCACTGTACCTGACTACCAAGTCTAACAAAACATTATAACCACATGAACCAATTATAACGATATGTACCAATGAAGTGCACTGTACCTGACTACCAAGTCTAACAAAATATTATAACCACATGAACCAATTATAACGATATGTACCAATGAAGTGCACTGTACCTGACTACCGAGTCTAACAAAACATTATAACCACATGAACCAATTATAACGATATGTACCAATGAAGTGCACTGTACCTGACTACCGAGTCTAACAAAACATTATAACCACATGGACCAATCAGAACCATATGGACCAATAAAGAGGACTGCATCAGCCTAATAAAACCAGCAAAAAAATATGACCAAAATGACCAATTATAACCATATGGACCAATGAAGTAAATTGTACCAGCCAACCATGTCTAGAAAAACATAACCACATGGAGTCCGATCCAATGGCCTAGTGGTTCAAGTGTCCGCCTCAGATGTGAGAGGTTGTGGGTTCGATCCCTGTCTGAGTCATACCAAAGAATTACAAAAATGGTACATGTACTAACAGCTACCTCGTAAGTAATTATTCCAGTGCAAAATTTTTTTTTGCTAAATTCCGATTTTCTCTAAACCACAATCTTTGACCATTTAGCCCCAAAATCATTAGGCCTTTAATATAACTTAAGTGCAAGCCCTTCACAAGCTCTGGTCAAGGTATGTTGTCTTGAATTAAAGTTATTACGCAAAAGCCATTTTTCTTCTACCACAATGAACCTGACCTTCTGACACTAAAATCAAACAGCTTCATTCAAAAAAATGTGCAACTGACCCACAAAACTGGGTGAAATAACAAGGTCAAGAAATTAAATTTTTGTGTTGAAATATTTATCATTTCCAAGTCCAAGTGACCGTTAACCTTTGAATATTTTACTCCAAAAGCATTATAGACGCCCACCCCTCACACCACCGTGTGCAAGTCATCCACAAACTACAGCCAGGTGTATGTTTTAAATGTGTGGAAGCCATTTGTCTTCTATGATTCAGTGACCTTGACCTCTGACCTTTTGACTTTAAAACAATAGGCTTCTTTCTTAACTCAATTGCAAGCCTTCCACAACCTTTGCACCAAGCATGTGATGTAAAATAAATATTATTTTGTGAAAACCAATTTACCTTTTACAATCAAAGAGCATGTGATGTAAAATAAATATTATCCTGTGAAAACCAATTTACCTTTTACAATCAAAGAGACCTTTACCTTTGACCTCAAAGTCATTTAGGTTTATCTTTACTCCAAGTGCAAGCAAACAAAGTCCCAGGACTAGGATGCTGAGCAAATATTAACAAGCAGAAACTACTTGTCTTCCTTTTGTCTGTGACTTGGACCTCAAATCTTTTGATCCCAAAATCAATCAGCTTCTTCTTTACACAATGGGGGTCTGCATGGAGTGGCTGAGAGATCTAGACAACTCTCTGTTACGGATCACTGCCATCTCACCTCTGTGAATGGTTCGAGTCTGGATTCAGCCAATGTGGGTATGTGAGAAACTTGCCAGTAGCTTCTCATGGGTCAATGGCTCTTTCCTGGGTTCTTTCTCCACCATTAATATTGGTCGCCATGTATAAATATTGCGTTAAATCCTATAACAACAACTTTACACAATGTGAAAGCCATCAACAAAATTTAGTAACTGTTGATCATGGAGTTATGAAAAATGCTAGTTACTATGCAAAACCCATTTTTCTTCTTTTAGCCACATTAACTCTGACCTCTGACATTTTGAACACAAATTAGACTTCTTCCTTATCCCAAATGCAAACCATGGACATGGTGGTGAACTTGAGTTACTGTGCAGAGACAAAATCTGACACAGATGGATGGATAACGTCTGCCATTTGATGAGAGTATAAAAACTTGGTTCATTTGGACAGAAAAACAACAACAACGAACTTTCATTGTGACTTGCAGATAAATGCAACTGTTGATGAAATGTTCAGGTGTCCCTTGGATAGAAACAAACAAAATCTATGCACATACAGCCCCAATGAACAAAATTATGCACATACAGCCCCAATGAACAAAATATATGCACATACAGCCCCAATGAACAATTGGGTTGTGCATTCCCTGCATGCTACATTATATCTTCCTATTGTCCTCATTATCAGTGAGAGAAATGTACATGATGATTAGCCTTTGTGTACCTGTACATGTATATCCCTTGAAAGTACTGTATTCCTATTGAGGTGATAAATTTTACTGATGTGCTTCTGAGTACATATAAATGGCAATGTTGTTTATTTTCACAAATACATATACATATACTTGTACAAATACATGTACATATACTGACTGGTTTGTCTCCACAGAAACCACACATACACTATCATTAATATATTTGGCATAAAAAAAATCATAATTACTTGTATAATATTTGAAATCCTTGCAGAAATGACAAAAAGTCTCAGAAGTTTTAAAGTTAAAATCCAGAATAGTTACTTAATTCCCCCCATTGTCAGAACCTCTAGTCAATGGCAATCCCCATATGTCTTTTCTGCAGGCTCCTGCCTTCAGACCCAAAATCTTTTAAGAACAATTCATGAAGCCCCGATTTTTAAAAGATTAGGAATAATAATTAAGATTAGGGAAGTCTGTTTGTGATTTAGAATTTTAACAATATTTCAGTCATATTGCTACAATGTCTGCAGAGTGGCTTTGCAAAAAAAAGGCAATTATGTGCAAATGCATCATTTAAATTTTGCCTCAATAATCAATAATTTGGATCAAGTTAGACAATAAATGACCTCAAGTCTGAAAAGACGTTTTTGTAATATTTCAGTGAATTATCCACTTTTAATGTGATTTAGAATTTTAACAATATTTCAGTCATATTGCTACAATGTCTGCAGAGTGGCTTTGCAAAAAAAAGGTAATTACATGTATGTGCAAATGCATCATTTAAATTTTGCCTCAGAAATCAATAATTTGGATCAAGTTAGACAATAAATGACCTCAAGTCTGAAAAGGAGTTTTTGTATTATTTTAGTGAATTATCCACTTTTAAATTTTCATCACTTTTTAAAAGTAAATTTAGTTTTAGCTACAGCTAAAGCAGTATAAATAATGATCTGATAAACCATGATCAATTTGCAAGAAAATTGAAAATCTAATAAATTGAAAACGATTTTTTATTTGAATGAGCAACCTATATGACTACTTCAGATAGGAATCTGGTTTGTTCAATGGATAAATTACAATCTTGCTTTGCTTCAAATCTCAAACTTGCCACCAGTCCATCAAAAGAACAGACCAATACACTTTCCTATCCAGAAACATCCCAGACACAGACATACGGATCCCCAGGTGTACAAAACAATCCTCAGATCCTAATGTAACTCACTAACTTTGACCCAATGAAAGTAACTTGTCCCCACCCCAGTTAAATCTATGAAATTTATTTGGTATCACACACAGAGTAGTATCCCCTATGTAATTTTGCATCAGTTTTTTATGCACTTTTTCTAAATTTTTACCAAGCTTAACATACTTTCATGGGGTCCTGACCAAAGAGCTAGCACTTACAGGAAAGTCCTACCCATCAGGCCACTGTTTACAGAACAAACTCACAGCCAAAAAGCTACTGTTAACATGACAGCCCTGGCCAGCAAGTCACTGTTTACAAGAATGATCTGGCCAAAAAGCCACTGTTTACAGAAAAGAGTCCTGGCCATCAAGCCTCCACTGTTTACTGAAATGAGTCCTGGCCAACAAGCCTCCACTGTTTACAGGAAAAACCTTGGCAAGCAAGGCTCCACTGTTTACAGGAAAAACACTGGCCAACAAGCCTCCACTGTTTACAGGTAAAACACTGACCAACAAGCCTCCACTGTTTACAGGCTAAACACTGGCCAACAAACCTCCACTATTTACAGGAAAAACACAACAAGGCTCCACTGTTTACAGGGAAAACACTGGCCAACAAGCCTCCACTGTTTACAGGAAAAACACTGGCCATCAAGGCTCCACTGTTTACAGGCAAAACACTGGCCAACAAGGCTCCACTGTTTACAGGAAAAACTCTGGCCAACAAGCGTTGACATTGAAAAACAAGCTTCCTGGACTGTTTACAGGAAAAACCTTGGCCAACAAGCCTCCACTGTTTACAGGAAAAACCCTGGCCAACAAGACTCCACTGTTTACAGGAAAAACCCTGGCCAACAAGACTCCACTATTTACAAGAAAGAGTCATAGCAAACACTACTGTTCAGAGCCTTTACAATTTCCCATGAAATAATAGCATGAATGGACAAAAACATGTACATTGTTTCATGACATCTACAATACTCACTATATCTTACATCTGAGAGGATAATTTCATTATAGATGTAGGTTCTCTACTGATATGTCATATCCCTGACTAAGTGATGAGTCAAGGAGTTACTAAATTTACTTCCATGATAATTACCTATGAACTTGACTCTGTCACACAGACTAATCAAACAGCCACAGGGCATCCTTTTCCTCCTGATTATGTGCTTAAAGTAAATCACTGCCTTTTCTTGATGTTATTACAACTGCTCAATCCTCTGAGGTTAGAGGGGATAGTTATATAGACTGCCTATCAAATATGTATTTAATTCCGATCCCTGTGCTATGTAATCATCAATTTAAAATTACCTGGCAGGAAATCACACATATTCATGATGGTATTAAGATTGAAATAAATGTACAAACTGACAATCAAAATTGTCTTAAAGTTCTAAATAATGATCTTAAAAATTGTCTGTATTACAAACTGGAAATAACCCATATGTATGGCTTTTTAGTGTGAAATTCCTCACAGGCTAAGTGTATGTCATCATGTCATCAACATGTTGATATCAATTCAGTTATTTACAGCAAGACTTTTTAGTGGCAATAATTTGAGTTGGATAATTAAGACCTCACTGTACAATTGACAGTGCTCCAATTAGAACATTTTATCCCAATTAACTCATAATTAGAACAGCACTTTTATAAACTTACCAAAGGGGCAATCTACATGCCAAATGGGCTTTTGTAAATTTACCATAGAGGCTATATACATGCCAAATGGGCTTTTGTAAATTTACCATAGAGGCAATCTACAGGCCAAATGGGCTTTTGTAAATTTACCATAGAGGCAATATACAGGCCAAATGGGCTTTTGTAAATTTACCATGGGACAATGTACAGGCCAAATGGGCTTTTGTAAATTTACCATAGAGGCAATATACAGGCCAAATGGGCTTTTGTAAATTTACCATAGAGGCAATATACAGGCCAAATGGGCTTTTATAAACTTACCATAGAGGCAATATACATGCCAAATGGGCTTTTGTAAATTTACCATAGAGGCAATATACATGCCAAATGGGCTTTTGTAAATTTACCATAGAGGCAATATACAGGCCAAATGGGCTTTTGTAAATTTACCATTGGGACAATTTACAGACCAAATGGGTCTTTATAAATTTACCACAGGGGCAATTTACATGCCAAACAGGCCTTTATAAATTTACCATAGGGGCAATTTACAGGCCAAATGGGCCTTTATAAATTTACCATGGGACAATGTACAGGCCAAATGGGCTTTTATAAATTTACCATGGGACAATATACATGCCAAATGGGCTTTTGTAAATTTACCATAGAGGCAATATACATGCCAAATGGGCTTCTATAAATTTACCATAGAGGCAATATACAGGCCAAATGGGCTTTTGTAAATTTACCATAGAGGCAATATACAAGTCAAAATGGGCTTTTATAAACTTACCATAGAGGCAATATACATGCCAAATGGGCTTTTGTAAATTTACCATAGAGGCAATATACAGGCCAAATGGGCTTTTGTAAATTTACCATTGGGGCAATTTACAGACCAAATGGGCCTTTATAAATTTACCATGGGACAATGTACAGGCCAAATGGGCTTTTATAAATTTACCATGGGGGCAATTTACATGCCAAACAGGCCTTTATAAATTTACCATAGGGGCAATTTACAGGGGAAATGGGCCTTTAGAAATTTACCATAGGGGCAATTTACAGGCCAAATGGGCTTTTATAAATTTACCATTGGGGCAATTTACAGGCCAAATGGGCTTTTATAAATTTACCATGGGACAATGTACAAGCCAAATGGGCTTCTATAAATTTACCATAGGGGCAATTTACAGGCCAAATGGGCTTTTATAAATTTACCAATGGACAATGTACAGGCCAAATGGGCTTTTACAAATTTACCATGGGACAATTTACAGGCAAAATGAGCTTTTATAAATTTACCATGGGACAATTTACAGGTCAAATGAGCTTTTATAAATTTACCATGGGGCAATGTACAGGCCAAATGGGCTTCATTTGTGACACAAGGACTTGCAGCTGTAAATATTTAACAAGACAATCAATATTTTGAAGAAGAAAAAAAAACTTTTGTTTTCAATAATAAAAAAAAGAAATCAAAGAAATGATTTTCTTCATCTCCTTTCTCCTGCATGATGTTATGACTTGATTTGTGAAATGTCCTGAGATGTTACTACAGATGTTAAATATATGCAAATAATGATAAAGGTATATTATGGTAAATAGTACAGTAGTCATGTGACAAACTGGTTACTTTACTCGTTCATTTGGAACATACTGCATTTTTTAAAAATTCAATAGATATGTTGTGATTGCTTCGGTGGCCTAGTGGTTAGAGTGTCTGCCGCAGAAACGGGAGGTTGTGGGTTCGATCCCCAAAGACTTATAAAAATGATTCTGGCAGCTGCTTCGCTAGGTGCTCAGAATTAACAGGCTACTGTTAGGATTAGTCTGCCTGGTGTCAGGATAATGTGACTGGGTGGGATATCATGCTACATATCTGCGACATGATGCCCCCTCACATCAATATAAACTGCTATACTGCCAACATCACTAAGATATGACTGAAAAAAAATTGTTTAAGCTACATTTTAAAAAACAATATGTTGCCTTTTAAAAGCTCATTAAAACTGCTCTTTTTCCCAAGAAACTGTAAGATTTCCAAAGAATCTGTTCACAAGACTAAAGAAAACAATTCAGACAGAATATTCACAAATTCAAATTAAATGTTACCTGACTTTGAATTAACTCTTCAAAAGTCTTACATTCTCTTACATTTTTTATGGCTTGTAAACACACACACACACACACACACCCAACACACTTCTTATATCCAATCAAAAGTCAAGCAGCATTTACTACTGTTGACAAACCACTATGCAATTAAAAATTTAAATTTTTTTGAATCCCATTTTACCTAACAGGTCTCCAAACACACTGGCTGATTCTACGCAATCCAGTGACCTTTCACAAAGCAAACAGCCTAACAGAATGAGTCGATCTGCCAAAATCTTGTATTATATTTTCAATTTCTAAAGATTAAGTGTCAGATTAAAATGCCAGCACTAGTATTTTACCTTTACCACTTAAGATTTTTGATATTTTTGTGAGATTAATCACTGATGTTGAAAGGCCTTACTTGTACTAGCATAGACATGCAGCATTAGAGTCAATGATTTGTGCAAAACAGACCATACAACCAAGCTAGATGATTGCTGGGAGGTAAAGCACTGATTAAGATTTTTGTATGTCCACAATTTGGCAACTCTAGGGTCAATACTTTCCAATTATATAATAAATATGTTTTTAAAAAAAAATCATTAAAAATAGATAAACAAAAGTTAGGATGTGGTAAACTAAGTATTCATAGCTGCTTGCAATGTATACTTTATTAAGACCGTTTAGGAGTATGTCCAAATCAGTGGTTTCTGATATAAACTTTACAGCTGAAAGAGACTGAAAAAAATTTTTAAACAAAAATTTTTTTTTTTTAAATTTAAATTTTATAATTTTGGTCTCCATGGTGTTTCTGTGTTTTAATCTGGAATCGTGTTTTAGTAAAGTGTGTTATAATGGGGGAGAAGGGTATGTTTGTTTTTACCAGAACGGTCAACCTGGATGGTGATCTTCTCTATGATACTGAGAACAATAGGTTACAGACCTCTATACAGAGAGATGGAGCAAGTTTACTTCCTTGAAGTTGGAAATCACTACATGTCGTCAAATGAGACAATAATATATTAACATCTTACTCTGTTAGTATACCATTGCAAAGCTAGAATTCCAGCCTATATTTCAAGATTGTTCATCTGGAGGGTCAATTTGTCCAGAGACAAGTCCTAGAGAATTATGTCCTCAACAAACAGAGAGGTGCGAGGGGGGGGGAAGGGCAGTGCATGCATGGAGATCCCATTCAGCAAATTGTCTCAGTTCATAAACTTGTACAAAGGGTTATCAAAGTCTGGTGCTAGAGGATAGCAAATTTATGTGATTATTACACTGCAAAAAGGAGATACTGTGTTAGTGCATATGCAGATGTCCCAAGGGAACCAAGTCAGCAGTTGCATTAAAGTTTACCAACAAAGATAGTTGGGGGGGGGGGGCGCAAGGAGGTTGCATTTCAGAGAGCAAAAAATGTTATACATTTAAGCCAGTATAAATGATGGAGTAAGAATCCAGGAAAACCCCAGTAGGAACCACTGATCCATGAGAAGACACTTGCAAGCTTTCTAACATGCCCCCTTATTTTCTGAGCCTAAGATTGGAACCCTTGTGGACTGAGGTGACATGACAGTGATTAGTAAAGGCGAGCACTTTAGACCAATCAGTGCCTCCCCCCACCACCACCACCACCATGAGACAGGTAAATATGAGCAGACATCAATGATTTTATATGTAATACCTCTGCAAGTGCCATAATTCTATTCATGTTCATGGATTAAATTCTTATTCATGAGTAAGTTCATTCTCACACAAAGTCCTAAAATACAATGAGCTTTTACTTCATATTGGGTAAAATGCCTTACCATGTTACTGTGGACCAACAATGGAGCAGATCCTGATGGAATGTCTGAGCCTATACATTACAGATCAGCCTGTTGTCCAAACCCTGAAAATGGTGGTTACCTGTAATCAATGTCAAGATGATACTACCCTGGGTGCTAAAGTGATTCCAAATGGCACAACCATGAAGTGAAATTACTGGGATGTGCGAATAGTAATAATGATGATCAATGGGAGAACACCCAATCTGATTGATACATCGTGTTCAGTTTGCAGAAGTGGTCTCCATCTTGAAATGTTCTTTCATAAATCAGTTGAATGTAGAGACACTGTTTATAATACAAAATCTCAAACTTTTCTTGGTAACAAAGAATATTTGGGAGTAAAATGCTAAAGATAATTGTTCATGACCCTCTTGATTTCCCATTTCTGCAAAATAGGGTTGTTCCCGAAACCGAAATCAGTAATCTTCACTCAATAGAAAGGACACATCCAATATCCATGATGCTTCACCAAGCCTCCAAAATGAGCATTGAGAGGCACCTACAAGGATGTTTGGAAGAGGAATGCATGGTAGTAAAATATACAACTCCTGAAGGTTAGTCCCACCCTACTCTCCCCACAGGTTAGAGAACTTTCCTCCTTGTAGCTATTCAGTGCCATCCACACTGAACTCAGGATTGAGGCTGCATTTGTTTGAGCAACTAAGTGGATGAACCTTGGAGTCCATCCACATTAGTACACTTCCTGGCCTATTACAATAGGTCATACACCAGTGTGAATGATCTATGCTGATGATCCTTCAAAGCCTGTAAACCCATTGTAGAATCGAGTCATCCGAAGAGGGTCTTGGCTTCCAACAGTCTTAACTGTGGTTAAGTAAACTTTTGAAGAGTCCAGTGCAAATGTCATGGTGGATGTGCATTAGTTCTGCTGATAAAACAATGCAGACAGAAAGAGAATGCTGGGATGTCTTGGCCCCAACTTCTAGCTTACCCTCTAATGGAGTTGGGTCAGTACAGCTAATCATCCACATGGAAAGCTATGGTGACCAAAAGGTAAACTTTCTCTTCAACAGTTTAAAGTGTTCTATGTAAAGACATGTCCAGGCTCCAACTGAAATATCAACTTGATTTACTTGGTCCAACATAGGGAATTTGTATGGGCCACTTCAGGGAATGTGTCCAGTAACCTGTGGCAGAGACCACAGGTCTCAAGGTTGGAGGTGGAATAGACAACACTCTACACCATCAAGTGTTGTCTTGAGTGTCACAAACCTAGGACTTGTGTCCTATATATGGACAAGCAGATGAACATGAGAATTGCTATACACCACTCCATCCTTAGTGGCAGATTACTTTAATTTACTATACATACAGATTAATACAGAGGCAGATTAATATAAATCCATCTCTCCATAGGTGTAGATTACTATACACCACTCACTTCACAGAGGCAAATTACAATACACTACTCCCTCCACAGAGGCAAATAACTATACACTCCTCCCTCCAGAGGCAAATTACTATACATCCCTCTCTCCTCTGAGGCAGATTAATATACATTATCCTCCTCAGAGGTAAATTACTCTATAGCCTGCTTTCCACAAAGGCAGATTACTATATACTGCTCCAACCTCTGAGGCAGATTACTATATACTGCTCCAACCTCAGAGGCAGATTACTATATATTGCTCAGTCCACAGAGAAAGATTACTATACACCCCCCTCCATTGGTACAATAAAAATGTTTAAATCTAAGGATACTGATACCTTTAAAAACAATGCTGCCTTGGCTCTATTCTCAAAATGGTACCCACAGTGCACTGACATTGCCTATGATGTAGAGACAGCTGGGATAGCCCACTTTAAGTGTAGAGACAAGCATGTTAAAGCAGGAATTTATGTTGGGTAAACTGAAATGGAACCCGAGGCCATCATTATTGGAAGAAGAAAAATCAACTGAAAATCACATTTTGGGAGTTTATTTTAAAATCAGTACATTCTGCATAATTTTAACATTTGAAATCGTGACTAAAACCTTTTCAAATTGTGAAATGGAGCTAATTTTTGGCTCATGAGAACCTCTATAAATGATTTCTGACATGCCATCGTGTCTAGTTTTAATTATTGATTGAGTCACTAGCCTTTAATTTTAAAATTAGTAATTTTCTGGAAGTTATGAATTGTCTTTCTGCATTAACTAAATTATTAATGATGTCTGCAATGTCCTACTTTAAAATTTCTCCAAGGTTTAATTAAATTATTTTCATTGTGCAAATGAATTAAAATCTGCAGTGAAACATCTTTCTATTCAAAAGTGATGTACATGTATTCACCAGATTTCTCAAGACCCATTAAATTTCAAAATCTAAGAACAATCTTTTTTTCTTGATCATATGTAATCATTACACCGCTTTATAACAAACCATGGAGAACATGTATTGATAACCTTCAAACATAATGGAACAGAATGATAAAAAAACATGCAACCTAATATTGCTTTATTTATAATAGAGATTTAATCCAGATATACAATGACACCATCCATGCAATAGCTCTATTATTTATAATTATAACAATTTGCCAAACATACCGATTTGATTACATACCATGTTTTACAGAACTTCAAACAGAATTACATGCCTCATTTATTTTTCTATGGAGGAGTAAATACAGATAAAATTATTTTTTGATTTAAAGACTGAACAGAAACCTGGTTTAAACATCATACGACTGTTTGATGTAATGACAAAATACACCAGACACTAGACGTTATAAAGATTAATGTTAACTTTATCTTTTTATATATGTTTAACAGAATTTTAACATGTTTACATTTTATATTTTATTTTTGTTCTTCATGTTTACATTTATTTTGGAAGGTTTCTCTTCCTAATTTCTGTCCAGTTCAATTTTTATTTTTTTTACTTACTTTTATCTAGCACCATATGAGCTGTCACAAGTTGTATCAACTGCAGGCCAGGATACACTGGCCAAGATAAATTTTGAGCTGTCACAAGTTGTATCAACTGCAGGCCAGGATACACTGGCCAAGATAAATTTTGAGGCTAGTGACTGGTATATTGTGACTAGCGAGATGAGCTGAGACGCATGCATACGCATGCACATACACACACAAACTTATCCCTACCATTGTGTCCAGTTCTCTCAGTCCCACAATGTTTGACAAAATATACCGACACTAGCCTAAAGATAAGCCTTGTCATTATGTAAAGTACTCTTACTGGAATAATTTTTGATAAAACATAACTCAAGATTATCTTGGCCAGTGCATCCTGGCAAGCAGTTCACACAACTTGTGACAAAATATATACCAGACACTAGATTCAAAATTATCCCAGTTCTAATGCTGGCACAATTTATGACAAAATATATACCAGACACTAGCCTCAAGATCATCCCTGCTGGTGTATCCAGGTCACATAATTTGTGACAAAATATATACCAGACACTAGATTCAAAATTATCCCAGTTCTAATAGTGGCAGAATTTGTGACAAAATATATACCAAACACTAGCCTCAAAATTATCCCTGCTGGTGTATCCAGGTCACATAATTTGTGACGAAATATATACCAGACACTAGATAATAGATTCAAAATTAGCTTAGTTATACTACAGGCACACTATTCTTGGCAAATTATACCAGACACTAGCCTCAAGATTCAGGTATGCCATCAACACAAATGTTTGACAAAATACAAGAGACACTATCCCTAAATGTATCTGAGTATCCAGGTCTGTCAATGATACAATGCACTAGCAAACATATGAGCCTTACAATTAGACTACCAGTGTATCCAAGTTTTCTCGCTGGCACAATTTCTGACAAAATGTACCTGATACAAGCCTCAAGATTATCCCTTCCAGTGTATCTATGTCTACAATTGGCACAATTTCTGACAAAATGTACCAGACACATAGCCTCAAGATTAACCCTAACAGTGTATCCAGGTTTTCTCACTGGCACAATTTCTGACAAAATGTACCTGGCACCTTAGCCTCAAGATGAATCCTACAGTGTATCCAGGTTTCCTCACTAACAAAATTTCTGACAAAATGTACCTGACACTTAGCCTCAAGATAAACCCTACAATGTGTATCCAGGTTTTCTTGCTGACACAATTTCTGACAAAATGTACCAGACACTTAGCGCTCAAGATTAACCCTACCAGTGTATCAAGGTTTTCTCACTGGCACAATTTCTGACAAAATGTACCAGACACAAGCCTCAAGATTATCCCTTCCAGTGTATCTATGTCTACCATTGACAGTTTTTGACAAAATGTACATAGAAATTGAAGAATTTCTCAACTAAATTATTACTGTTTTATTTATTGCCCTATTTTCAATTGTTAGATATCGTACAAGGTTTTTACCATGCTTATTATTTTTATTTTGTGAAGTAAAATATAGATCTTAGGACATCCTTTACCATTGATAAAAAAAAGATTTAAATAATTTATATCAAAGTTAAAAATAATAACTTATTTTGGTCAGATTGTGTGTAAAATAAACAAAACAAAAATCCTATATTTATACCTATTGAGTTTTCAATGTGACCAAATGTCAAGGCAACTGACCACTCAGCCACTGTCAACGCACAATTTGAGATAATTCTATGGACCAACCACAATCCAAATGTATAGCAACTTACCATTCAACCACTGTCAATCATCTAGCAAATGTACAATTTGAGACAATTCTATGGACCAAACACTATCGAATGTATAGCAGCTGACCGAATGTATAGCAGCTGACCGTTCAACCACTGTCAATCATCTAGCAACTGACCATTCAACCACTGTCAATCATCTAGCAAATGTATAATTTAAGATAATTCTATGAACTAAACACAATCCAAATGTATAGCAACTGACCATTCAAACCCTGTCAATCATCTTGCAAATGTACAATGAGTAATAAATAGCTCACAGGTACACCTTGCTTGCAAGGTGTGAATCACATGGGGAGGTTTGACAAATTTTAAATCATTGATAATTACACCTACTAATTAGCATTGCAAGTTCTTTAAAATGGAAGAATTTCATTTGGAAATTTAAGGTCTTTACTACAAACTGATTTGTCATATTGAGTGAAAACTTAATTGAAACTGTTCAATCCAAAGTGGCTGAAAGACAGCAAAGTCAGAATTCTAAATTGCTTCATGTTATGCAATTTAATTGGCTAAGGTGACAAACCATCACTACTGTTATGCCTACCTTGGATTAATGTTGCTTGTCCCTTGTCCAGGTACACTGTAACCCACTTAAACCAAATACCTTAATTATTTGTGACCTTAATACACACATCATTATGTAATAAATCAAACAAAGTCAGTCAGGCCTGAGAATGGGCAGGGTCACTTGGAATGCTGAATAAACACCTGGTAGAGATGGGGGGGGGGGGGATTTGTCTATTGGCATAAGCTTGTCCAATAGTCTACAAATATACTTTTCACACTAAACATTTATAATTTTAAAAAAATAAAAAATGTTAATGAATTTAACATTTTCCATCTACTGTTAAACTTTCATCTTCTGATTTTCAAAATGTTTAAAAAAAACAGACTAAGACAACAATGATCATCCACTCCAACAAATTTAGCCATTCCTGTTTCATCCGACAGAAAGCTTGAGATGTGATAAATAAGTGGAGTTTTACTGCACACATTTTCAAAAAATTAACTTTGCTTTCATTTTTTTCTGTTAGATTCAAACTCTCCAAAAAAAATCTGAAATTTAAGCGCATTTTCACTCTAATAAGGCTGAAAATTGCATTTAAAGAAGGCCAAAATCTGACATACACAGGGGTTTTCTAAAATTAGAGCTTAATTATGCAAATATGATCATGTGACAAATCAAAATACTAATCTACAACTAATGCATTCACATCAGTTTATGTGATAATAAAATACTATATACTAGTGTCGCATAAGAAGTAGTTTTAATATAGTGTAATATGTTCTTCTTTCAGAATAGCAGTTTTAATATGCCATATTACAGCAGTGGGTAAACAAATAGTCTATTGTGTAACAGGTCCTTGGGGGTATTCTCAAGGTGCTATGGACTGAAAGTGTACGTTGCAGCATCTCTCTCTCTCTCTCTCTTCTCTCTCTCTCTCTCTCTCTCTTTCTCTCTCTCTCTCTCATTTTAGAGAAATTTTATCATACATAAAAAATGACAGATGGATCTACAGACAGATGGACAAAGTAAATCCCATATACATGTACCATGAACACAATGCATGATATTATAAAACAGAAATATTTCAAACAGGACAGAACTCTTGACTCCTTACATAAAAATAATGTGAATTATAAAGGGTAAATTAAATACTTTATAAAAACCAAGTACGGCTAGCTCACTAGACTGATTAAAATAACAGTAAAACAAAATAGTTATGTACAAGCTCAACTTGATTTAGAGATTTTCTCCTTCTTTGCATTAAAATTCAGGACAGCTCATTTAGTTTTATGGGGGTGGGTGAGAATATCTTAATACCAAAACTAATTTCAGGCCTTCAGATAGATTTTAACAAATTTTGCTCATATTGTTGGGAGAAAGAGCATTATAATATCCACCTATATTAGCTGAAAAGAATTGACTATCTTGAAGTAACAGAGACAAAATATTTCTGGTTTGAAAAAAAATCCCAGATCACACTCAACTTTGCCTGTTGTTGTCTTTGTTTTGAAACTGTCTGTAGTGATTTCAATGTATTTATGATAGCCAAGTTAATTTGTATAATGAATAGAAATAATTTAGAAACGAGATATCTATACTGTATTTACATAGATGTCCATCTACCATTCTGTCCATCAGCATGAATTTAGAATGGATGATATGCATGTGTCTTAATACATGAAATGGGGTATTTGTTTTATTTAAAAAATGAAATTAATATAATCTGTATGGAAATTCTGTGGTTATTTCTGTAAAGTAAGCTGGATATTGTTTTTTTTTGTGTTTTTTTAATGGCACAGCAGCACGTCAAGGTAACTGAGTTATTGTATCTCACCCAAAAACAAACCACAGAAACAGATCCAGACTAATCCAGCAATAGGAATGGAGCTCTGGAGTGGAATGGAATTAAACCAATCAAAAATAAGATATCTCTATGCTATGAAATATTTAAATAAATGTACTTGCCATTTGGTCTCTATATTTACATGTCTTAACAAATGAAAATTAACAGATACAATAGGTCAGTGGCTGCTAGGCTGGTTAGTAGGTTGGTACAAAATCATTTGGTTTTAAATGTCAGTAAGTATGAACATAATTTTTATGGAAATTCTGTTGTACTATTTTATGAAATAGCAATATATACAGCTACACTGATACTTTGTGGAATGGAATGAATTCAGTCTAAATGAAAGAATTTCTATGCTATTACATATTTACATAACTGTATGTGTATGCTGTCCCTCCATTAATTTACAATGGTCCCTGTGCATTTAAGATATACACTGTGCGCTTGAAAATTATAATTTGGGCTGATTTTAATTTGTGTCAATTGTAAAAATAATAATTTGTGCCGAATTTAAAAATTATAATTGGTGTCAAAATTAAAAAGTATAATCTGGGTCAATTTTATGGATCAACATAATTAGCACATTTCAATCAATGTCACATAAACAATGTCTCAATCATGTGCATATGTGAAGAGTTAGCTCCCTTTAGCTACTTTTGGAACTCTGGGGATTCATTCTCAATTGCAACATGGCCATGCCCTTATTTTCAAAATATCCATTTCTGACATGATTTAACACTCAAGTTAAGTGGTAAGGAAATATTAGGCATGCATACAATCATGACGTACTAGGCAGATTTTAGCAGCCACTTTCCTCTCATGATACAAACTGGATCAAAATGGAACTTTAATTTTGTTTATTTTGAACACGCATTCCAGTTGGGATTGTTGGCTGCTAGTATATATTCTATGTATGGAATAACACAATCTGCATGCAAATTCTGTACACAAAACACTAAAGTTCCCCTGAGAACTGGCATTTTGCAGAGAGGAACATAATCAGCTAAACAAAAGAAATCACAATGCCCTATTATACTTAAAGAAAATGCATCTGTCATTCTGTCTGTGTAAATTTACAATGACTGATAAACAGACAAGTCTTAATGAATTAATTGGTATTGGCAGATAGTTACAGCATTAGAAGGCAGCTCCTTTTAAAAGGTACCACATAACTCGGCAGTCCCTTTTATAATGAACCCTATTACAAGACTGTCTTTTCTAAGTTACCCCATCATAAAGCAGTCTCTTTTATAAAGTACCCCATTACAATGCAGTTAATAGGGTACCCCCATTACATGGCAGTCCCTTTTATAGTGTACAAAATGACAACGCAATCCATTTTATAGGGTACCCCTTTACAAGGCTGTCCCTTTTCTAAGCTATCCCATTACAAGGCAGTCCATTTATAATGTACTCTCATTACAAAGTAATCTCTTTAAGGTCTCCATTATAAGGCAGTCAATTTATAATATATGCCATTACAAGGCAGTCTTGATAAGGTCCCCATTATAAGGCAGTCTTGTTAAGGTCCCCATTATAAGGCAGTCAATTTATAATGTATGCCATTACAAGGCAGTCTTGTTAAGGTCCCCATTATAAGGCAGTCTTGTTAAGGTCCCCTTTATAAGCCAGTCAATTTATAATGTATGCCATTACAAGGCAATCTTGTTAAGGTCCCCATTATAAGGCAGTCTTGTTAAGGTCCCCATTACAAGGCAGTCTTGATAAGGTCCCCATTATAAGGCAGTCTTGCTAAGGTCCCCATTATACGGCAGTCAATTTATAATGTATGCCATTACAAGGCAGTCTTGTTAAGGTCCCCATTACAAGGCAGTCTTGATAAGGTCCCCATTATAAGGCAGTCAATATATACTGTATGCCATTATAAGACAGTCTTGATAAAGTCCCCATTATAAGGCAGTCTTGATAAGGTCCCCATTATAAGGCAGTCAATTTATACTGTATGCCATTACAAGGCAGTCTTGATAAGGTCCCCATTATAAGACAAGTCTTTTTATATGGTATATATAGTATGAATCCCACTGTATGATTTAATGGTTACCACTTAATTGCTTCTAAGTCAATCCTAAGTGCAAACAACATAGACCCAAAGCTGATGTTGCACAATGCTTTGGCAGATCAGGGTCTTTGTTGCTTATTCTGCAAATTACTCTTAACAAACTGGGTAGATCCAGATAGCTGATGTGAGCCCAGTACATTTTGAAGTTGGGACTCGAATTATAATCGATTATATACAGTATGCTTTCAACTAGAATTGTTAGTGTATATATAGGTGGTATGTGTTGGACTAGAATTATAACCGATTATATACAGTATGCTTTTGACTAGAATTGTTAGTGTATATATGTGGTACGTGTTGGACTAGAATTATAACAGTGTATATACAGTATACTAGAATTAAAATCGACTTAATATGGTATGTGTTATTTGGACTGCAATTATCAACAAATATATACAGTATATATTGGATTAGAATTATAAATCAATATATATGGCATGACATGGACTAGAATTGTAAGCAAGTATATATCGTATATATTGGACTAGAATTATAAATCAATATATATGGCATGACATGGACTAGAATTGTAAGTAAGTAAATATGATAAGTAATGATTACCTTAGCATAAGGTAGCCTCACCAGTTAAGGTACTGACTTTTCTAGCTACCACAAACAGTATTACACTCAAGAAGTGTAATTATATGTCTTAAGGAGCATGGGGTGGTCGGCCCATTACTTCAGTTCTTAGTACATGTATAAAGATGGGTACATTTTTGTGTTTTTCAAACTAGGTGAAATTATTTCTTATTGTATAGAAATGCTTGTGTTTCATTCTGCATAATACCATTACCCATGTGAATATTCTTCTTTTCAGGAGCTAGTTACATGTATATAAATCATGACATTGTTTCCTTATTAGATTAAGCTTGGGATATATGACAACCAACATATTACCTAACTTTACCTGAACAATACAGGAGTTCAAGTCACCAAGATTAATCTTGATGTACTGTCAATAATTGGGAATTACCTGTATGTGTTTTAACACAAATTACCTGTATGTGTTTTAACACAAATTACCTGTATGTGTTTTCACACAATGAACCACCTTGCCTAGGAATCTTGAGCAAGCTTTGACCAAAAACATGAAAGTCTCATCATAACTGAGCAATATAATCAGCAGTATGTACAGGGATCTTCTGGTTCATTTTTATTTGGTCTTATGATGCCTGTGGGACTCTGTGAAGTGAGATGGAAAGCCCTAGGAGAACACCAAACCGAAGATAGGCATATATTCTACTATAGTGGAGAGTTGGACAAGTCCTTAAATGGAGTAGGCTTTCTTGTAAACAAAGCCGTCAAGGGATCTGTGCTTGAATGCCACCCAATATCTGTTAGAATCATTTCCATTCATCTGAGGTCAGCATGCAGGGTGGCAGAAGGAGAGGTTGACAGAGAAAAAAGTGGACTGACAACATCAAAGAATGGACCAGGAAAAGTTTTGCAGAGAAAAAAAAAGGCATTGGCACATGATCGAGACAAGTGGAGGGAACTGGTCAGATGTTCAGCTGCACAGTGCCTTAATACCACAAAAGGTCAAGAAACTAATGATAACGATGATGCCTGTCGTGTGTTCATGACTAGCTGACATATTTCTTGTCTTAATGAGTGATCAATTTGCGCGTCATATGTGCATCAAGCACTCAAGACATGTTTTCAAACATGGCACACAGGTGTAGAGAAGGACCCACCTCTATAAAGTCATGCCCTTTTTGGTATATGTAAATTTTTTAAATGTTAGAAATCCCCCTTCAACCAGCAACACACTCTTTCTAATCATGTGCTATTGCACATGGCAAGAAAGTAGACCCCTCACATGAATCTGCTCTGCTGTGACATGGATTAAAACCAGCACAACCTGCCCAAACAAGATAACCCTTGAGTTCTTACATACATTTGCACTAAATTATTACCATTTTTTTTAAAATTCACAACAACAGAATTGCTTAATCGAGGTTTGACATTTTTGTGTGTATCTTTTAAGAATCTTTCGAAAACTTGAGAAAAAAAACAAAACCTGTAATTTCTGCAAGCAGCTGGTTTCATACTTATGGTGGCCATATGTGTTTCAATAGAAGCGAAAGCACCACAGGAGCGGAGTCTAAAGTATAGTTATCATGACAGCATACAAGAATGGGCTGCGGAAGTTCCATGAACACAGACTTGTCAAAATCATACATCATGCAGTGCAAATGGCATCCCATAACCATCTCTTTACAAGTTTTTCATAGAGAAATCAACAAGGAAAAGAAATCAGCTGAATAGTGTACACAGAAGACGAAAAATAATTCTTATAAAAAGCATTTAAAGATATAAAAAAAAATTATCATATGAGAAAAAGTCAAGTACTCTCTACCATGGAATTAAATTTAGAATCTTAAAATCATTTTACCATTATAAAAGATGGTATCCACCTATATCCTTCTTGTTATCTTTTATATTAGCCAGCTGAAAAGAAGCTAAATATCATGTAACTGTAAAAACAAACTTCCAACTAAAGAAAAGGGTAACTTAGCCAGTGAAAAGTTGATAAATGATGGCTGCTTCTATACATATTTATGTATAACAAAGTGACAATAAAAAATTAGAAAATGTATTTGGTCTTGTGAGGACCTGTTTGTTTTTGACAACAAAAACCAAATGAAACATAAAATATATAAATAATAATATAACAGATCTTGGAGGTCACATAGGCAATAGTTTCATTTAAAATAGTCATAAACGTTAAGTAAAAACCTCATTTCAACTAGACTACACTCAAAAGACGAAGCTCAATAAAGAATTATAAGATATTCAACTAGACAGCCATTTTGGCAGTTTGTATCAGCAGATATTATTCAATATTAGGAATCATTATATATTGGAAGAAAACATCTCACTACATAATGCAAGAAAGTAAATAGGATTCACACAAACGAAAAGATACTCAACTGGCTGAAAAGTATTTTCCACATATCCTACTTAAAATTATTTATTTTTTTTAAATCTGGAGTACTGAAACCATCAGCTAGGTGGCCATACTGGATGTAAAATCAGCACAATTTCTATTTTCAGACCAACAAGATAGTATAGCGAGTCTTTTGGTGCAAATTGCATGTCAATGGAATCATCCATTCTGGAGCAATAGTAATAACAAGGTTTTACAGATGGCCACCACGGCAATCTTTTCAGCAGTCTTGGAGGATTAGAAACAAAAACTCGTATTTAACAGATGCCAGATGCAGGATTTCAGTGAAATAAAACATACATATCTACCCTGAGCACTGGTACCCACCACCATAGATAACATCAATGTTTTAAATGTCGGAACAAATGAACTTCTTATAATGCCCATACCATCATGGTTAGTGTGCATACCACAAATTCAAGTTCTTTCAAGAAAAGGATAAAAGATTTCAGCTCAGCCAAATAAGGGTTCTCCTCAAAATACGAGACTGTAAAATCATTTCTATTAAGATACAACCTTGTGATAGAGGTCAGTCTTTAGCAGGTAAAATGCTTTTGAGAATAAATGTTACTAAATCTTCAACAGACCTACCTCTTACATCAGAGTAAAGATCCCCCAATTTCATGTTGATACTTTCCCTTTCTGTTAGTCCAACAATGCAAGACATATCACAATGTTATTTATGTTTTAGTGCTATGTCTAACTGCCCAAATAATGACCTTGTGTAATGTGTTCCAATGACACTTGACACTGGAATGAGTAGTCAAAAGTTTCAGGAATATCTCAAACACTTGGCAGCCCATATAGACAGTCTTCCACAAAATTAATATACTTACTATGTTGTCATTATCCTGATGGAATCAAAATTTGACACTAGCAAATGGATACATCTTTCATGTTCTGTTGACATACATTTGAATTTGTTGAAATGCAATGGTAGTCAAGGTATGCTGAAGTATGTTCCAATAGTTCCTTATCTCAGATGAAGCAAAAGCAAAATTCACTACTGTTTGAAGATAACAAAAGAAATGTACCTTTTTACTATGGCTACGAGGGGGAAAAAATGCACACAAAAATGGCAGTGTTTGATAAAGGATTAGATACTATTGTTTTGCTAAATAAAAAACCTTGTTGAAACTGATTTTGGCACTCGTCAGCCACCATTGCACTGCAATCAATGGAAATGTTTGTCAATGGAACATGAAAACGCGTCAGATTTTGAGTCCATCACGATAAAGACAGGCAAAAGGAAGTATATCAATAACTCTTAAATATGTGATGAAATGTTGATATTATGTGATAGTCCTGAAAACCTGAATAAAACTTGAAACATGTTATGAACTTGTCGAGTGGAATAGTCACAATCGAGGGTAGTACAAACTTATTTACCAATATGCATAGCTTTCATTGCAACATCACAGCAAGTGTCATTCAATCCAGATTGTACTGGATTACACATTTAGGTGCATTTCATCCAAAAATGTATAAGTACATTAACATTGATTTTGCTGTATGCCCTTCTCGGGGCGTCTAAATAATGAATTTCCAAAGGAATATGAACGTATACGAATCCAAATTAAGTGAATACTTGCCACTTACAGGTATGTAGAATCAAAATTCTATCTAAAAAATGACACCCATTACTGAAATAGTCGGTGTTGAATGCCTACATGCATGGTGTGACTTGTAATATACACAGCTCCGCTTGTTAAACTACCAAAACATAAACCCACCCCCACCCTCCGCTGTGCATAAAAGGGTCAACGTCATGCATTGTAGGACAAGAGTTTCGAATCCACTCTTTGGATATTAGTCTTAGATAAATTATATTAAGCAACCTAACATTCTGGGGTTCTTATTTAAATGCATCTATATGTACACACCACACACAATGTCAATCGATAAACAGTCACATGTACATGTACACACTGGATTAGTCAACATACTGCAGAATAATGACGTGATACATCACCAGATCGGGTATTATTATCCATATAAATGTTTTTTTACGACCATTTTAAGGGTATTCTAACGACCCTTGGCCGTTATTACTCTAGCCTGTTGAAAAATTAAAAATTATTCACTCACCAGTCTTTAGAGTATCAAATAGAATTCAGATAAACCTTATTCAAATTAAACTCACACTAAATTAATTATCCCTGCATCCAAGTCGTGACGTTAGGAAGGGCAGTAACTCTTCTAATAAAATGTAAACCAACACAAAGAAAGAACCGATACGTAGTTAGCACATGGACTCGAATGCATAATAATTTATTCTAACCACTTTTAGAAGAAAGAAATTAAAGTGATGTGATCCTGTCAATCAGTTAACAAGTGCTCAAAATTTACAAAATTTTTAAGACGATGTCACAGAGGCGTAGCGATGATATTTTGCGCCCGGGGTCGAACTATAAAATTGGCGCCTCAGCGATCTTGTGACCGATTTATTACCCTTGTTTACTTATTATAATGTAACGTTGCAAGCCCCTGTACCTTGGCGCCCGGGGACATATGTACCCCCCTGCCCCCCTCCCCTTAGCTACGCCTCTGCGATGTCATCGAGGCCCATTAAATATACACTTTAATTTAAAGTCGGTTAGCATTTACGTAATAAGAACCATTTCCATTACCTAGAATCCGAGATGGAGTTTTATTTTACCGAAGAGAAAGAACAAAATCAGTGAAAATCTAATAGCGCTTATTTTAAACCGTTGTTTTAAATCATGCCTGCTATTGATAAATCTGTTATTTTATTTCATATTATTTTAACTTGTTTTAAAATAACACATAGCTTCCTTTAACATACATACATACATACATACATACATACATACATACATACATACATACATACATACATACATACATACATACATACATACATACAGTTACTAGTTATTTTATACATTGTTGACAAGCTAACACCAAATACAAATTCAATTTAAAAATCAATTCACACCAATAGATTTTAATTTAAAATTTAATGCAGACTATGTTTCTATTTGTACACAAAAAAGTATACTATACATATATACATGTAGATGTTTAATATACGCTTCGGATATCGCTATGCGCACATAGGAATAAAGAGTGGGAAAATAATGGGATATTTACCAGAGACATCATAGAGTTGTACGAATTTAATGGAAGTGGTGAGGGATGAGTTATGGACAAATATTGAATTAGCCATTCCTGTAAAAGCGATAGGTTAATTACACGGTGTATCAATCATATTGCAGACAACTCAATAGAAAAACAGAAAAGTACCCAAAGTTGTAGTGACATACACAATGCCATAACTTCATAGGAGCCTTGCGTACAACACAAGAATTATTGTTATGCATTGCATTTTTTATTTCGACATAACATCATCCCTGGAATTCAACCAAGCAAGCACCTTTATCGGACTTATTCGAGTAGGTGATTGACTCTGTTTTTATCATGTTAGACTTTTGTGTTTGATGGCGAAGAAAATCCGTCTAGCTCTATGTTGTCGTTTTAAAACTAAATATTTACAACCAACAACATGTTGAAATGTATTCCTTAAAAGTTTCCAACATTCATTTTGAACAATTATATGATGACTAAATTAAGCAAGATAAATAAGAAACGAGTAAACCAAATGTTTTCACCTACCCGATATGGCGTCAAGCCTCTGGTAGCCCGTATGTAGGAATTATCAATTAGAGACCTCTTGTCCAGAATGACGACAAGTTATTATAACATTTTACAAATAATACTTATGGCACATTCTTAAGAAGTAGAAAACATTTTAAAAAAATAGGGCGCATTCTTAACAAGTAACCAAAAATACTTATGGCACATTGTTAACAAAAAAGTTTATGGCACATTCTAAACAAGTAACAAAAAAACGTATGGCACATTCTTAACAAGTAAAAAAAACCATAAGGAACATTTTTAACAAGTATAAAAAAACTGATGGCACATTCTTAACAAGTAACAAAAATACTTATGGCACATTCTTAACAAGTAACAAAAATAATTATGGCACATTCTTAACAAGTAACAAAAGTACTTATGACATATTCTTAACAAGTAACAACAAATACTTATGGCACATTCTTAACAAGTAACAAAAATACTTATGGCACATAAGACAGGTTTTTGCTTGCTAAATTCTAACTCGTCCTCAGGATTGTAAACTTTTGTCCAATGAATGCTTTTATTGCATGTTCTTAGATTTTACGGACAAGCTTCAAGACGCTTGTAAAAAGAAGCTTAGTATGTCGTAATTGGGTAAACTTTTGAGTGTTGTCTCAAGATTGGATGAAATGTCATCTAATCTAGTCTTAATTGTTTCTTGAAACTGTTTAATAAGTTAATGTCACTCAAAGAAATATTATCTATTTATTAAAAACATTTCATTCACTTTATATTTCATCAATTACAATATTTGCATTTTCTTCATTATATACATACATGTACCAATTGAATATACATCTTCAGTTTTGTAACACTGTTACTCTGCTACAGTTTTTCATTAGTACGTCTTTTCACATGTTGTGATTTTAATCTCAAAGTTGTTGAACTCTTTCTGGACATGAAACTCCTTCAGTACCTGGAACTACTTCGTTGTTGGCTTTATAAACAAAGTGTACAGTAGTAAGATTTGTTTTAACTTATTTCCTTCATGTGCTTAAATTTATATCTAAATAATGAAGAAATCTGTACTTTCTATTTTTATTTTGTTATAGAAATACATCTCCTCAATAAATGGTGCATCTAATTTGTGTGGCACATGTTATCAATTAAGTTTAAATAGTTATTCGTTTAAATTTATTCACTGCAAACAACCTTAAATAAAGCATTTTGACTGTTATAACTCCCACAAAAACTCCCATGAAAACAAACCAAAACATTTGACATCAGTGCATGGATAAATCCAATAGTTTTGTGTCATGTAAGCCATGATTTTACAATCTAAGCAATGTGATGTCTTGATAATTGTACTCGCAACTGAATAATCGCTTAAATACATGTCGAATCTAAGATTGTAATATATTACACATTACTCCTCTGCAAATTTGAAGGTCAAAACTATGTTGTTTTATAGTCTAAAAATTACATTAAACCCACAATAGCAACGATAGAGTTTAGAAAAGATAGTGAAAAAAGGGAACAGTAACATATTGGTTTCCTGTGCCTCCAAATCAACAATGAAGAAGTCAAAAGTGTGGCATATTTCACTCTGGTTAGACCAAGTCTTGAGTATTGTTCGACACTGCGCGGAACCCGCTTAATAAAGATCTAATAAAAAGGATAGAGATGGTTCAGAGGAGAGCTGCTAGATTCACCACAACTAAATAGCATAACACTAGTAATATTGCACCATCTCCAGTGTGAATCACTTAAATCAGGCGAACCAAGGCCCAGTTGACCATGTTGTAGAAGATTGCAAACAACGTAGTGGACAAATACCTGACTTTGAAATAAAGCCAAACTAGGGCAAAACACAGGAAAAAGTTCCAGTCCAAATTGCTTTACGTTCAGCTTCTTGCCATGTACAAGAAGGACTTTGAACAAATTGCCATCAATAATTGCATAAGCTTTTGAAATGGTATCTCACGAGCAGGAGCTTTCCAATATCATATTCTAATGAACCCAGTCAGCTACAAGCAAGACCTAGTGCTTCTCAGGGCTATGCATCACAGTTACGGCAACACGCTTGGTCTGAGCATGAAGGGACGAAAATGTACACTGACACTCTTTTACTTATTTCTGCCTTCCGTCTTTACTTTATCCTTGATCACGCATCACCTGTTGCTTAATAGTCAAGTGTAAATGCGTCAACGTATTTAGAGATAGATAGACAGATGTAGACAAATTTACTCAAATGAAATAAAATATTAAAATTGTCAAATTTAATATTTATATAGTTAAACCAAAGTCTCATGAATGCTCTGCACCTTATGTGTTATCAATATAAATCCAGATTAAACTTATTTACTGGTGTGGACTTTTAAAATGCTGGCCAGGTACTTAAATAGGTCACGAAAAGAGGATGTTGGGTCTTTTATATAAAATATACACTGTAGCAGGTTAGTACATTATTTTTCAGCATGATCAGTTTTCATGGTGACATCAAAGGACATGACATTCAATCTCGCTTGTTCTGGATCACATCTTTAGGTTGACAGGATCTAAACATGTCCACATACTTAAATATTAATTTCGACATGTATTACTTATAGCGTGTATATAATTACCTTCCAAGGAATATGGATACATAATTGTATTTGTTCAAATTATACTTAGTTTGCACTTTGTTTTCCAGACTACAATTTCATAGGTCATACTTTTCAATATGTAAGTAGAGAGCGTTAATTTTGTGGAATCAGAAATTTTGTTTCAAGTTAGTTATGGGGTCATCAAACATGTTATTTAATTCGTTAACTGTTTCAAATTTATACAAGATTGTTCTTTAAAAATAGATGTATAAATGTTTCATTTTCTTCCGTTTTAAAATCTGTCTTTGTAATTGTGGCATTTGTTAAAAAGTTTATTTTTAGAACTAGCTGTATCTTGACCACAAAAGAAAAAGAAAAAAAAACATTGCAATATTTTTCATGTTTTAATTTAGGATTTTTTTGCATGCAGCTGTACCAATAGAAAAGCATCTATAAATCCTAATAATTTCCATCACTAAATTTCTTTTTACTGACTATTTATTCTCAATGGAGTTTTTTTCTTCTCTTTTATCTATATTGGCCTCGAAATTTGGATCCAGCTAGAATATCTCTGCAGCCTTGACGTTTGGCTGCAATGAGAACATCTCAATCTGTAATTGCCTTGACATTTGGATGCAAAAAGAACATCTCAATCTGTAATTGCCTTGACATTTGGATGCAACGAGAACATCTATTCAATCTGTACTTGTCTCGACGTCTGAATGCATTGAGAACATCTCCTCAATCTGAAATTACATTGACATTCAGCTTCACTGAGAACATATTTACTCTTCTATTTCCTTCTTTTTCCTAAATGTGTTGCTCTAAATATTTGTTTCATATTCTCTTACTTTTTAAACTTTTCATCTCCTCTGCACATCACCTTCAGTTATCTTTATTGTGAATTTATTAATTGTTTTTTCTTAAAATTTTCCATGTGTAAAATGTATTATGTAGAGATAGATTCAAGAGTATTTGAGTGGTATAATTCTTTGATTCTGTTGTTCAGATTTCTTACCACTAATAAAATAAGTTATGATTTTAATACCAGAAACAATGTTAATATATACATCAGTGAGATAAAATCTAACAGGAGATGCTGATTTAATGGGCTGATTTGTGCAGTCTACACCAATTCTATGATATTCACAGACACTGTATATTTTGTTGCATCTAACCATTGAGCCTTTTGTTTGGTTGCATATTTTGTGCATCAAATGAAACCAACATTTCTTTTCTCCAATTATATTCATAATTTCTTTTCGTAACATGTCCTGAACACTTTTAAATACATCTGTGGTTTATCATGACAAAAAAACAACAACAAAAAAAAAAAAACAACAGCGTCATCAACCATTTTGAGTGATATCGTTTTTATTTTAAAATATCTTCAATAGTGTGATTTTTATCATAATTTTATTTTCTATTCAAAGCATAACGTATTTATTTGTTTCTCTTAGTTCATCTGTGAAATCTATTATTTTTCACAATTTTTAAATATGTAATTTAAGAAAAAATATTTATTATTATTTCCATTTGCATGTGATGATTGTTTAAAGTTCAGTTTTATTTTATGTGTTTGCATAACAGCAACTTTCCATGACTTCACTCGACTTGCTATGTTTTATTCCAGCAGGAATAAAAAATATTCCAAATGTTGTTTGATATTTATATACAATATGGGCACAATGTAGGAATTACTTACACAACTGTACTAAAAGCTTTAATTAATTAATTAATTAGCGTAAATTAGCTAGTACCATCAAACTTGTAACAAAAATCAGCAAGTCAAATATAAATTTTCTTTTTTACTTACACGACATTTATCTTAATAGTTCAAAATGCTACTGGAATGTCAATGTTAGTATAATACATCAATGGTCATATAAATTGTAACAATGTATGTTAAATGAAACAATCGAAACAATTTAATTCATAACAGTGTCACGTTGTGGAGAAAATTTGCTGGAGCTTTACGTATACATGTCTTCTAGTAAATTCGTAGTTAAGAAGAACTTGGATAACGTCAATATGTATTATCGGTCTGTCTGATAATTAACCATTACGAAACAACCTGTCCATTCGAAAGGAATTCTACAACCTTGACAATGATGTAGAGATTACTTTGTTTGTTTTGTTATTCTCCAGTGATGTCACGACAACCTGGAAGCAATTTTGGGCTTTGGGGAAATGGAAAGCTGACCGTGGCAAGTGATCAATTACCAAGGCAGTTTTCAAAGAGACCAGACATTATCCAATCAAAACTGAGAGGTTCCAATATATGGCAGAGTCTAAACCATTAACAGCTTATATTTGAACTAAATCCATTTTTCAATTAGTTCGAGTGCGAACCTCGCCAGAGGCAGATCATCGAGAAGTTCGGAGCCTTTAGACTGTATCCTGGGTAGCTAAATCGTGCACTCATTAAAATAAATTCTAAGTTTGGATTTGGAATCGTCCATGTATAAATTAATTATCAACATATCGTTATGTAGGGTATAGTGAAATATTTACATGCAAAATTAACATATGTAGATTGTTGGACAGGAATCGAAGTGGCTTGTGTACTTTACTATGCTGACTCATGCATAGCTGAATTTATTTAGAGAACTGTATTGGTACTTATACTTGCTTTATCAGTATATAAACATATAGATTGTGAATTATGCAGAGTCAGTCATTGTGGACTTGTAATTGGGTATGTGTCATTTATAATTCATAGGGTATGAAATGAGTATGATTTCTATTGATGATGGTAGTTAACAATTAGGCATATGTATGCATACATTAGAACAAATCGTGTATGGAATATTTAGATGCGAGTGCGTGAGTTCATCTGTTCATTTATTCGCCATTATTCTGATGAAAAGTCCGTGAGAGTGTGTAATGAATTTTCTTGAGATTTGAGTAAAGATACAAGAATAAACATCCTTTCTAATCCTACAAGAAGCTTTCTGTGTGGGATGAGAAAGAGACGTGGAGAGCACATGGTAGGCGTTTATTGCAACGTCAGCAGTTTGTATGGAGGTGCAGTGCTGGAAGGAACACGTCATAGAGAGCACTGAAGTGTCGGAGGGATGGATCTGGAAGTGTCAGGAGAGCTCGTTGTCAAGGGTACTGGATGTACCAAAGAAAAACAAGAGGCATACAGAGATAGATGAGTAACAGACACAACACCGAAAGAAAACACTAAGTTAAGACCTTTTATTTCGTGTGATGGAATAATAATTAGCAACTGTTAATAGGTCATCGATTGTATGTGTTCGAAACAAATTGCGAATCTGGCAACGAAATTACTGATTACATTTTATATATTTTATTAAATTGTTATACTTTTCACCTTGACTTATTTATATACCTAGACCGTTGACATTGCTGACTGGGGTGGGTGGGTGGGGGTGATTGGAGATATGTAATTTTAGTTCTCCACCTTCTTCCGGTATTAGAAATAATAACGAAGGAGGCATGTGACGAATATACCAACCATTTAATGGGGATGGGGGTGATGTTGTGCTAAGATGGTTTTGAAGAAAAATATGCCCTCCAATAGACCAACAAATTGGTCTCCGCCTTTTTTTGTTTTGACTTTGCAGCAGAGTCCAAGTCAAAATATAAAAAAAAGGCGGAGAACAATTTATTGGTCTAGCCCTCCAATAGCTTGAAACATTTCTTGTTCCGATTTATAAAAAAAAAAGAAACCTATCATATCTAGTAGGTAATAAAAACCAATTATCTTGACGTAAAACAAACAAAATCATAATCAAACCAGAAAATCAAACGACCAGTCACTAACCAGTCTGCACCTGAAGAGAAACAAAAAAATACAACATTTTGGGATCAAATTTTTGAGTAACGTTTAGCAAAAGCAGACAAAACAATTTCTAAAAGAAAGAAGAGTATGATTTTGTTTTCAAAAGGGCTTAACATTTTAAATGACACAATATATGGCTTCAATGGAGGAACTTATAAATTACAAATCCAAGTGCTAATCGATTAGTTGTGTTAGACGTAATATGCTATCAGTATAATAACTGTTTAAAATCATCAACTGTGAGCTGTTTCATATTATAAATTCTTTGGTCCCATGGTGTTTATGCCTGTTGTAGAGCAACAAAAGTTGTACAAACTTGAAAGAACAACATGCCAGAATGTTCTCTGAAAATTTTACCTCAAATTTATCAAGTGTTATTTTTTAGCATTAGTTTCAAATGGCAAATGTTGAACGATGATGGACGATGCATAATGAATACAGGGCCATAATATTCTGTCACTTAACCTTTTGACCAAGTGGGCTAGATATCACAAGCTGTTGTCTGCCAAACAGTCAAATGTACGAGTCGTTGACCAGGAAATGTGGGTCCACAGGATGCTGGCTGCAATTGTTGTGAAAACAGCTGCTAACATATTTCACTGGTTTTTTCTATCTTCATCTATACTGAATGCAAATTAGCATCATTTTCTTTACTACTAAATGGGGGGGGGGGGGGGGGGGGCAAGTGGCCGAGTCTAAAGCGCTCTCCGTTACGGATCACTGCCATCTCACCTCTGTCTGCGTGGGTTAGAGTCTAAGATTCGGCTATGTAGTTATGTGAGAAAGCTTGCCAATAGCTTCTCATGGGTCGGTGGTTCTTTCCGGGAGTTTTCCCGGGTTCTTCCTCCACCAAAAATAGTGTATAGCCTATCGTGTGCTGAAAAATGGCGTTAAACCCTCCAACAACAACAACTACTGAATGGCCCTTATTTAATGCTTTGTATCAAATAATAATAATAATAATAATAATAATAAAAATAATAATAATAATAATAATAATATAATGTGTGTGATTAAGCATTTGTGTGTGATTAGGATTTGTTAAATGTAGCTTTAACAATTTTTCACGTAGCATGATGTCTCACCCAGCCACAATATCCTGACAACAAGCCAACCAGTCCTAAGACTAACCTCTTAATGCCGAGCGCCAAGCGAGGCAGTTGTTAGTAATATTTTGTAACTCATTGGTATGACTCGGCCGGGGATCGAACCCATGACCTGCCGCTTCCTCGGTGGATGCGCTAACCACTAGGCCACCGGAGTGGTCCAATAATAATAATAATAATAATAATAATAATAATAATAATAATAATAATAATAATAATAATAATAATATTACTAATACTAATACTACTAAACTACTACTACTACTAAAATCAAGTATGATTATTCTTAAAATCCAGTGTGATTATTCTTATAATCCAGTGTGATTATTCCTATAATCCGGTATAGTTATTCCTATAATCCAGTGTGATTATTCCTATAATCCAGTATAGTTATTCCTATAATCCAATGTGATTAATCCTATAATCCAGTGTGTTTATCCTGATAATCCAATATGATTATTCTTAAAATCAAGTATGATTATTCTTATAATCCAGCGTGATTATTCTTATAAATGTAATCGGCAACTGAACTTGCTGACAGAATTAAAAAAATTAGAACAGAATCGGCAAGAGGGCAGATTCTAAACTGCACGAGTTTCAGTTGCCTTGTTAATTTGAAGAAGGAGAGAGAGAGTATTATCTAAATTTTCTTAGAGAAATGAACATCTGTGTCCATTGTTTTGCATCTGCAGGAAGTCTAAAGTGAAGGGTCTGGTTGTTAGTCTATTCCTCTCCCATCCACAGATGTGTTTTAGAAAGGATTTTTCATGCACAAGGAAACTGCAATATTTATTTTGTATAATGTTCAAATGTGATTCATTTTTAAAGGCAATTCAGGAAGCAATAAGCTATCAGCAAAGCAAGCAAAACCCTGCAGAAATAAATTTCAGAACTCCTGTGCAGCACAGTGACAAGGGCGTGTCTTTTTATTCTTTTGCACATATTGACAGAAGTCATTCTTTAGTGTACAATGTCTGTCAAAATTGGAACACTACTTGTATGTAACATATTAAATATTCTAAACTAAACCTTCAGACTAGTTATCTTCAGTATCATTTGTTATCTTTATTATCATTTGTTATCTTTGGTATCATTTGTTATCTTTATTGTCATTTGTTATCTTAATTTTGTTAAAATACTATCTATTAATTGACATATGCTTTTTGGAATGGTTCTAGCCATGACATAAAAAGATTGAAAGGTAATCATATAAAACCATACTATTTGCACACTTAATTAGTTTTGTTAAAGCATTAGCATCTTAACTGGTCAGCTGTATTACCTGCAATGCCCACATTAAGCTTGAAAATATTATGACCCTATCCCCATTCCTCTCAAGAAAATGGTCAGTCCTAAATGTGATATACATTCATTTTTCTATGAGACATGTAATCTTGTGATCAAACTGCAGTGCAAAATGCCAACATTCTGCTAATCAAGAACAACTCATTTCTGACCTGGATTTGCTCAGAGAATCCAGCAGGAAGTTTGAAAAACAATACCATCTACTAGTGAATGCAAAGATGAATATTAATGACACTTATATTAGCTTCAAATGTCTTATTTAACTATTAAAAGCAGCAAAGATTGCATTTAATTAAGGATTTTAAAGACAGAAACTTAAAATATGTTTTTATTTAATATCAATGCAGTTGTGATTATGTCTGTTTGTACATGAGTGTAGCGATGACATCTTACAGTGTTATGTCTACCAAATATTTCTTTCTTCATAAGTGTGCAAAAAATGCTTTGAAGGAAATAGACAATTTAATTTCTTTTATTCAGATTTAAATTTCAAAATCATTTTCTATAGGTTTCTATAGGTTTAAATGAAAACAAAGCTTGATCTCAATTGGACGGCATCACCTTATTGGATCACATGCCCTGTGGCCCCTTGGGACCTCAAAACGTACTTTTTGAGTCTTAAAAAAGCCCCAGTACTATCTGGGATTATGGCAGGTATGAATGTATCAACAAGAAAAAAACTAATGTGAAAAACCAGCTAATAATCGTTGCCTATGTAAACACATAGGATGCTAGAGGGAGCTAAGTTTAGGAGAATCTTCTGTTAAGGAGTGGAGAAGAATGTCAGATGAAGACATGCAACCTATTGTAAGTGACAACAATAAAGAGGAATTTGATGCAATAGACTGAAATCCATCAACAGAATAAACAATACCATGGCCCTTTAAAAACCAACCAAATAATCAAAATATTATTCTTTAAATATTGCCATATTTTTTATCTTTTTTATGCTTTCATCTTAAATCATTTACTCGTCATGACTGGGTGACATATCTTGACAGAAAAGACCAGAGAAACAGTCAAGCACACTTTTACTGTAAAGAATTTAAAAGTTGTGCAACAAATGACGATCTGTGAACTATCCAAGATGGCCGATTATTACTGCACTACAAACTGAAATGAAATAAAACCATCAAGGTTTTAAAATATATTATATCACAAGCACATTATATGGCAGAACTACTGAAATAAAAATGAAACAAAAGAAGTAAAGAGCTTAGTTTGGCTCTAAATACAAATCCAAATGCTCTGATTAATTGTGTAAGGACAACATAGGGTAGTGAATTATAGTGGGGAAAGTAAATTCTGTGGTGAATTATGTTTCTTCAAGAATACATACAGGACAGCCTGGTGGCAGGATAATGTGACTGGGTGAGACATCATGCTACTTATATGTGCTATGATGCCCCAGTGTGAGACATTTCTATAAACTGCCACACTGCAGACATCATAGCAGTATGACTGGAAAATAATTTTTAAGTTACATTAAAGATTCAAATTACACACACACACACACACACTGCTGGAAAAGATAAGACTTGGCATACACATCAGACATCAGTCTCATAAAGATCTACACTCAGGAAATCAGATCGGTTATATTTTGATCTAAGACAGAAGCTGTTGAAAGGTATGCACAGTATAATAATAATAATAATAATAATAATAATAATAATAATAATAATAATGACTTTATTTAAAGAGGGTAACACAATTAGCTAAGAACTAATCTACCTTGAGGCCCTCATATAAGGAATTTATTTAATTCAACAGCATCTCAGAAGCCACTGGATATATTGGGTTTGGAAGATGGAAATTGAGTGGGCATTTCTAATCTCAACTGGAATACTATTCCAGAGCAAAGTTCCAGAGTACTGGAAACATTTTTTAAAAAATTCCTTATTTGGTTTGGGAATTTTATACTGTTTGGTCAGGTGTACCGGTATTACCAGGTAGCCTATACTGGACTAGGGATTGTAAATATTCAGGAGCACTATTATTGGATATCCTGTACATTAATTTGGCTTTTCTTAAACAGATTCGGTCTTTAATAGGTAATATTTTTAACTTACCAGCTAAGTTTTCTTGCTTTCTTTCTGGTTTGATATTAGCCCAAATGCTCTTTTTTGAAGATGTTCCAGCTTTGCAATGTTTTTATCATTTGAATTACCCCATACTGTATTACAGTAGTCTAAATAGGGTTGTATCTAACTGTTATAAAATAATTTTCTGTGCCTTTCAGGGAGAAAATGTCTTATCCTACTGAGAAGCTATAAACTTGAATTGACCTTTTTACTGATATGTTTGATATGGTCAGTCCATGATAGGTTATTATCTACCAGAACACCAAGTAGTCTGTCATGACAGATCATTTGTACATTTTTATCCTTACATGTCAAACATAGTTCATTGCTATCAAGATTTGTCCTTTTTTTCCTTGTTGAGATAAGTATTATTAAGTACAACGTTGTGTCATCTGCATAGAGATCTGTAGATGATATTGAGTCTCTTAGTAAAAGTGTTAGGTCATTAATAAATAAAATAAATAGTAACAGACCTAGAATTGAGCCTTGTGGTACTTCTAATTGTTTTAGGTTCAGACAGAACGTTATTTATATAAACATGTTGTGTTCTTTCACTTAAGTATGAAGTAAACCATCTAAACTGTTTTTTCATCCATCAGCACTGGATTGTACAATGTGATAAGAACTGTTTTACTGTAAAACTGACCATGCCAAAATGAAATGTGTTTTTGCAACTTTCATTTCTAAACCTAACTTGCCACTTACTATGATCAATCTGGGTAACCAGTTGTTTCCCCAACTGTACAAACTGGCATCTGTATATTTACAGTTATACACAAGATATGAGCTACAATAATTTGGGACCAATTCTAGCCACATGAAATGATAGTCATAAACACTTTTGCAATGCCAGCAGATAATATGAATAAATGCTGCAATTCAAGAAATGTTCTCTATATTCATATATTACAGGTGAAGAGCACTGAATAAATGCCTTGATTTTAATAGTCTCTCTCGTGTTTTTCTTAATGTTCTGTGTCTGCCATACTCAAGTACATGCATGAAATAAGCACTTATAGGAATTATGTAATAAGAGGTAGGTATCAATGTACACAATGCCATGTTTTCATCAATTTCTGTTGCAAAGATATTTTGGATGCCTAAAATGTTCTTAATTACAAGTAGAGGTGTTTTTAAAAAATCATATATTAATAAGTGTTTATGACAGCTGGGAGGTTCATTTTGCTTTGCATTACCAGTTTCTCATGAAAAATGTATTAATGTTTCTGCAAAGAAATAAAACAAACCATGTAGACTTTAACAGTACAAATTGATCTGACCAGACTTTAACAGCATAAAATTGATTTGGACTGACTTATAACAGTACAAAACAGACACTGCAGGCACACTACAAAACTAAATTCATAAACTACAGGCATATTACAGTGATAAAAATAACACAAAAGGAAAATGAAAGGTATTTAAACATGTGACACTTTAATTTCAAACCAGGAGATATTTCACATAAAACGGGTGTAAGAAGTGAGAATAATGTTGAGAAAGAAGAAAAAATGCAAGATGAATATATTTGTGTGACATTACATTCTTGTCACAAAAAACCCCAATAAATGACAAACAAGGGCAGATTCAGGTACTAAAAAAGAGGATGTTTTAGTGCATTAAAGACTCACAGCCAAGATTTAAAGATTGATATCTTGCCGGGGATTCAAACAAAGGCAGTAAAAATAGAAATTCATCAATATTCAATCTTACAAGAAAGCATTAGCATTCAATGTGTTTGTTATGTTGCATGTATGAATTAATGAAGCAAAGTAATGGAAACCAAAACTATTTTTAAAAAATAGGAATATCAAGAAAAAGTCCATCCATACAAAAATCTGATAATCTGTTTAAAAAATGCAAAATACATGTACCATTTTAGTGTTCAAGTTCATACAAGTTACAGTACTATTAATAGAGTAGATCAACAATGGTCTAGGGGAGATAACCTATTCACTCTACCAGATACATTGGAACAGAGTTGTAAATTCCATTAGGAATTTTGCCAGCATGTAAAATACCGTACAATAAGTATCTGATTCTATGACACAAAAGAGTTAATACACTTATAAATTTCATGACAGGTCCAGAGATTAGAGTTTATACAGGAAAGATATGGCAAAATGTAAGATAAAGTAAGAAAAGTGAATTTGTATGATTGGCATTCAAGGTGATGATACATATAATAATGCAATGAATTTATGAGTGGGAAAACACTGCTCCACCCTAAAACTCAGTACAGTCATGTAGAAAATGTAACTAAAAATAACAAGGGGATTAAAGTGGTGACCAAAATCAAACCCAATGGTCAGTTTATACACCTCGAGAAAGTGGTTAACTTTGCCTCCAGTGCAAATATAACTTTTCAAACCAATATTAGTGATGAAAAATCATGGTCCATAGAGGGTTTATTAAAATTTAAATTTTAAATTTAAATTTAACTTAAATTTTAATCTCGGGTAAAAAAAAAACAAATGATTCCAACAGTAGTAAGTACTGGGCAACTGTAAAGTTTCAAATAGCATGATTTTCATAATTATTTGCCTTATTTCTTATGTCTGCAAAATTACTCCAAACTAAACAAATAAACAAATTGCAATTTAATATCTCATAAATTATCAACTGTAAGTTCTCATAAATTAAGAACTGTAATTTCTCATTAATTAGCTATTGTAATTTCTCGTAAATTATCGATTTTAATTTCTCATAAATTGACTACAGAAAATGAATCAAGTGCAGAGATGTACACATTTGTCATTGATACACACACTACCCTTCATTGTAAAGCGATTGGACCACTACATGCAGTTCCATTTCAATAGCTCATACTAATGACACAACCTGATGTAATTTCTCGAGTCACAGTTACAAGAAGGAGACATGGTACATTGTATTTGCCTTTGTATCATCAACAATCCTACCGTGGTATCCTACCGTGGTAATGCAGAATACAAGTTGATTGGCATGATCATTTCCTGCCTTCTGTTAGGCAAAACATCACCAGAAATGCCAAGTTAAACCGAAAAGAAGTTGACATGATATTCCTGACCAACTTAGATGTGTCATTAAATTATAATTTTATATAAATAAGGAATAAAATTTCAGTTTTTTGTAAATTTATTTTATTCTTCAGGTATTTCATATTAAAGTCTGACTTGGGGCACAAACTGCTGAATAATACAGTATAGTAGTAAGTATAAAGTGAAGTGTAACATTGTTGTATAAAGACCATCCTTCATATCTAGCTAGACCTTTTTATTTTCATTTGATTCATAACTTAATGCACACTGTTTATTTTTTATACTTAGTTTGCAAAAATGCAAACAAAAAAGGAATTCTAGTGGTTCATGACTGTGTACTTTCTTATAGCTAACTTGCACCACAGTTTAATTTGATTGTTTATTGTTATATTTGAGTGCTATTTTAGTGTAATTGCCTAGTGTAATCATCCTCAATAGGCAGTGTAATTGCATAGTGTAATAATCCTTAATAGGCAGTTGAATTGTATAGTGTAATCATCCTCAATAGGCAGTGTAATAACATAGTGTAATCATCCTTAATAGGCAGTTGAATTGCATAGTGTAATCATCCTCAATAGGCAGTGTAATCAGAGTATAATTATCCTCAATAGGCAGTTGAATTGCATAGTGTAATCATCCTCAATAGGCAGTGTAATCACAAAGTGTAATCATGATTACAAGCAGACATGTAATTGGACAAATGCAGACTTTGAAAGCTTAATGCTTAGTTGTCATAACAACCAAAATTGTGTCTGTGATGTAATGCTCAATGTTCATGTTAATTTTTATGCAAATAATTGTCAATAAACATTTAAAATGAGTTTAGTAAATTTCTTTCTTCAGTTATACTGTTACGGCTATTGGATTTAAATTATTTATTTTGTCAAATCCAAATTTGTCATTTAGGGTTTAATATTCATTAATTGGGAGATTTTTCTAGAAAATTCAGGCTGACCTAGACTCTAGCTGTAAACACAGGTTGACCTTGGCTTGTTGACCTCATTTCTGACCCTTCTTTAGAGAGTGTAAACAAGCCTTGGAAATGATTGGCTAGATCCAAAATTATCTTTTTATTTTTAGTAATTCGTGGCTTATTTTCTTCTGGTTCATTCTTTTAGTACATGACTTAGTGAAGGTAGCTTCTTTCTATGACCTTCCAGAATCACATGATTCCTTTTTGTTTATGAGGGAATTACATATATATATAGCTGTGTTTTGGAAGCTAACATGAGTAGAATCTGGGCTTTTAAAGTTAATAGTTGTGTTTTTTTGTTTGAGTTATAATTTTAATTATATGTACCTTGTACTGGACATTGTGTCATTTCGTCGTAGCAAGAGGAATTATTTGGAAAAGAACCTGCGTTCATAATTTCATTTGGATGATAATAAAACTAGAACTGCATCACATGACATTGTCATCCATTTTGGATTACATCGTCAAGATTCGAACCTGGAACTATTAGAACATTTATTTATCAGGACTCTTGCATTTCCATTTGTGGATTATTTTTGTGAATTCTATATTGGATTAATGTTGGATTTGATTCTCTAAAACCGTAAGTTTATTTACTTTATGAAAATAATTGTACTTAATAAAATCATTGTTCAAGTTTTACAAGCTTGTTAGTTTTCACTCTTTCTGTGTTGCTGCTTATTCGAGCCTAAGCATGTAACAGGTAGGCAGAGGTAGAGAGATACATGTAGAGGTAGGGAGAGAGAGAGGTCGGGAGAGGTAGAGAGAGAGAGGTAGCAGTAGAGAGAGGGAAATGGGGAAAGGATATAGGTGGGGAGAGGTACAGAGAGGTAGAGAAAGAGGTAGGGAGAGCAAGTGCAGAGTGCAAGGGAGATTGAGCAAGAAGTAGAGAGATATAGAGTAAGAGAGAGAGAGAAAGGTAGGGATAGATAGATAGATAGATAGATAGATAGATAGATAGATAGATAGATAGATAGATAGATAGATAGATAGATAGATAGATAGATAGATAGATAGATAGATAGATAGACAGACAGGTAGGTAGGTAGGTAGGTAGGTAGGTAGGTAGATAGATAGATAGATAGATAGATAGATAGATAGATAGATAGATAGATAGGATTTTAAGACAAATTATAGAAATGCAATGAAATACATAGAATCACAAAAATGGTGGAGTCATTACTTATGATGTCCACTGAATTAATTCCAAAAACAAACAAATTAATAATACAGAATTATAGAGAGAGGTTGAGAGAGAGAGAGAGAGAGAGAGAGAGAGAGAGAGAGAGAGAGAGAGAGAGAGAGAGAGAGAGAGAGAGAGAAAGAGAGAGGAAGGCACAGAGAGAGAGAGAGAGAGAGAGAGGGAGGGAGGGAGGGAGGGAGGGAGAAAGAGAGAGGAAGGCACACAGAGAGAGACAGAGACAGAGAGAGAGAGAGAGAGAGAGAGAGAGAGAGAGGGGGGGGGTGAGAGAGAGAGATTGAGAGAGAGAGAGAGAGAGAGAGAAAGAGAGGTAAAGAGAGAGAGGTTGAGACAGAGAGAGAGAGGTAAAGAGAGAGAGGTTGAGACAGAGAGAGAGAGAGGTAAAGAGAGAGTAGGTTGAGACAAGAGAGAGAGAGAGGGGGAGAGAAGAGAGTAGGAAGGAGCACAGAGAGAGAGAGAAAGAGGTGAGAGAGAGAGAGAGAAGAGAGAGAGAAAGAAAGAGAGAGAGAGAGGTAAAGAGAGAGAGAGAGAGAGAGAGAGATGAGAGAGAGAGAGAGGAAGGCACAGAGAGAGAGAGAGAGAGAGAGAGAGAGAGAGAGAGGAGAGGGAGGGATGGAGGGAGAAGGAGAGAGGGAAGGCAGAGAGAAGAGAGACAGAGAGACAGAGAGGAGAGAGAGAGAGGTAAAGAGAGAGAGGGCTAAGAGAGAGAGAGAGAGAGAGATTGAGAGAGAGAGAAAGAGAGGTAAAGAGAGAGAGAGGTTGAGAGAGAGAGAGAAGAGAGAGGTAAAGAGAGAGAGAGAGAGAGAGAGAGAGAGAGAGAGAGAGAGAGAGAGAGGAGAGAGGGGGGGGAGGAGAAAGAGAGAGGAAGGCACAGAGAGAGAGAGAGGTAAAGAGAGAGCGGTAAAGAGAGAGGCGGGTAAAGAGAGAGAGAGCGAGAGAGAGAGAGAGAGAGAGTAGAGAGAGTTGAGAGGTAGTGGAGAGAGAGGTAAAGAGAGATAGAGAGATGAGGTAAAGAGAGAGAGGAGGTTGAGAGAGAGAGAGGTAAAGAGAGAGAGAGGTTGAGAGAGAAAGAGAGAGAGATAAAGAGAAAGAGGTTGAGAGAGAGAGGTTGAGAGAGAGAGGTAAAGAGAGAGAGAGAGGTTGAGAGAGAGGTAAAGAGAGAGAGAGAGAGGTTGAGAGAGAGATAAATAGAGAGAGGTTGAGAGAGAGAGATAAGGAGAAAGAGGTTGAGAGAGAGGTTGAGAGAGAGAGGTAAAGAGAGAGAGATAGAGAGAGAGAGAGAGAGAGAGAGAGAGAGAGAGAGAGAGAGAGAGAGAGAGAGAGAGAGAGGTAATTATTATTTCAATTTGCTTGGCACTGATTATTATGATTATGATCATGATTACACTTTATTTGCAAACCATGATTGTGATTACAGTTACATGGGGATGATTATGATTGCAGTTACATGAGGATGATCATAATTACAGTTACATGGGGATGATTATAATTATAGTTACATGGGGATAATTATGATTACAGTTACATCAGGATGATTATTATTACAGTTTGATTATGATTGCAGTTACATGGGGATGATTATGAATATTGTTACATGGGGATGATTATGATTACAGTTATATGAGGATGATCATGATTGCAGTTACATGGGATGATTATAATTATAGTTACATGGGGATAATTATGATTACAGTTACATCGGGATGATTATTATTACAGTTTGATTATGATTGCAGTTACATGGGGATGATTATGAATATTGTTACATGGGGATGATTATGATTACAGTTACATGAGGATGATCATGATTGCAGTTACATGGGGATGATTATAATTATAGTTACATGGGGATAATTATGATTACAGTTACATCGGGATAATTATTATTACAGTTTGATTATGATTGCAGTTACATGGGGATGATTATGAATATTGTTACATGGGGATGATTATGATTGCAGTTACATAGGGATGATTATGATTACAGTTACATGGAGATAATTACAATTAAAGTTACATGAAGATGATTATGATTATAGTTACATGTGGATAATTATGATTACAGTTACATGGAGATGATTATGATTACAGTTACATGGAGATGATTATGATTACAGTTACATAGATATGATTACAATTACAGTTAAATGGGGATGATTATGATTGCAGATACATGGGTATGATTACGATTACAGTTTGAATATGATTGCAGCTACATGGAGATGATTAAGATTGCAGTTACATGGGGGAGATTATGACTGCAGTTACATGGGGATGATTATGATTCCAGTTACATGGGGGTGATTATGATTACAGTTACATGGGGATGATTATTATTACAGTTACATGGAGATGATTATGATTACAGTTACATGGAGATAATTACAATTAAAGTTACATGGCGATGATTATGATTATAGTTACATGTGGATAATTATGATTACAGTTACATGGCAATGATTATGATTACAGTTACATGGAGATGATTATGATTACAGTTACATGGAAATGATTATGATTGCAATAACATGGGGATGATTATGATTACACTTAATTTAAAAACTGTGATTATAATTACAGTTACATGGGGATGATTATGATTACAGTTACATTGGGATGATTATGATTGCAATTCCATGGGGATGATTATGATTGCAGTTACATGGATATGATTACAATCACAGTTAAATGGGGATGATTATGATTGCAGATACATGGGTATGATTACAATTACAGTTTGAATATGATTGCAGCTACATGGAGATGATTAAGATTGCAGTTACATGGGGGAGATAATGACTGCAGTTACATGGGGATGATTATAATTGCAGTTACATGGGGATGATCATGATTACAGTTACATGGCGATGATTATGATTGCAGTTACATGGACATGATTACGATTACAGTTACATGGGGATTTTTTTTTTTTGTTCTGGGCAGATATCTTTTAATGTATTGTTACGTGCTTAGGCTCGAATAAGCAGCAATACAGAAAGAGTGAAAACTAACAAGCTAACAAAATAATTCACTAATGGAATTGCAAGAGTCTTGATAAATAAATGTTCTAATAGTTCCAGGTTCGAATCTTGACGATGTAATCCAAAATGGCTGACGATGTCACGTGATGTAGTTCTTGTTTTATAGTCATCCTCCAAATGAAATTATGAAACACATGTCCTTTTCCAGAAAAATACAATAAATTCTCTTGCTCTAACGAATTGACCCAATGTCCAGTACAAGGTAATTAAAATTATAACTCAAACAGAAAAACACAACTATTAACTTTAAAAGCCCAGATTCTACTCATGTTAGCTTCCAAAACACAGCTATATATATATGTAATTCCCTCATAAACAAAAAGGAATCATGTGATTCTGGAAGGTCATAGAAAGAAGCTACCTTCACTAAGTCATGTACTAAAAGAATGAACCAGAAGAAAATAAGCCACGAATTACTAAAAATAAAAAGATAATTTTGGATCTAGCCAATCATTTCCAAGGCTTGTTTACACTCTCTAAAGAAGGGTCAGAAATGAGGTCAACAAGCCAAGGTCAACCTGTGTTTACAGCTAGAGTCTAGGTCACCCTGAATTTTCTAGAAAAATCTCCCAATTAATGAATTTTAAAGCCAAAATGACAAATTTGGATATGACAATTAAAAATAAATAAATTAAATCAAATATACGTAACACTACCTTTCTCTCTACCTCTCACTACCTCTGTCTCTCCCTGACACAACCCTGCTTGACACCATTGGTTACTGGGAATGGCTCAGATGATTCTCCATTGTCCTGGACTTGTGCCTTCATGCCATCGGGGAAATGCTGCACCATGGATATAAATTTTCTTGCATATCCGTACATGGCCATTACCTTACACAATACTTCTCTGCTGACCGCTCCGGTGGCCTTGTGGTTAGAGTGTCCGCTTAGAAGCGGGAGGTCATGGGTTTGATCCCTGGCTGAGTCATGCCAAAGACTTACAAAAATGGTACTAACAGCTCTGCCTCACTTGGCAGTCAGCATTAAGAGGTTAGTGTTAGGACTGGTCACCCTGGTGTCAGGATAATGTGACTGGGTGGGACACCATGCTACATGTCTGCGACATGTGATGCACCAGTGCTAGACAGCACTATAAACTGCCTCTCTGCAGATATCATAGCGATATGAATGAAAAATTGTTAAAGTTACATTAAAAATCCTAAACACACACACACACACACACACACACACACACACACACACACACACTCCTTGCCCATCTAACTCACATGCACGCACCTGGGCAAAATGAGCAATGGTTTTGACGTGCACCAGTTGGTGCCCGAAAACAGTATCAAAGGCCTTTGTCAAGTCGACATAGATGCTTTCCTCTTGACATTCCTCTTGTAGAAGCCTCGCAGTGAACACCATGTTGATAGTCCCACATTCTTTTCGGAATCCACACTGGCTTTAAGGCAGTTCAGTAGGATTCTGGCGAGTATCTTTCCTGCAATTGAGAGTAAGGATATACCTCGGTGGTTGTCGCAGGCCTGGCGGTTCCCTTTGCACTTATACATGTGGATTATGGAGGAGTCTTTGAATTCCTGGAGGATCTTCTCTTGCTGCCATATCAGTAAAAGCAGTCGGTGGAGACTTTATATCAGGGCTGTGCCCCCTTCCTTGTAGGCTTCAGCTGACATGGAGTCTGCTGAACCAGGTGCTTTGCCACTGGAGAGCTGATGTATCACTTTCTGTGTCTCCAACAAGGTCAGAAGACGACTGATGACTGATGAATTGATGGATGAAGGCCAATTCATTACCCTAAAAAAGTGTTTAGCCCATTGTTGAAGAATCTTCTCTTTATCAGTAACTAGTGTGTTCCCTTCTGCACTGAGAAGGGGGCATGCTCAATATAAAGTAGGTCTATACACTTCTTTCAGGGCATTGTAGAAGTTCTTTATGTAGTGCTGATCTGCGTAGCACTGAATCTCGTCAGCTTTGTAGCTTTGAAGGAGGCGGTGTTTCTCATCCAGCAGCTGCTTGATCTCGATACAGTTTTCATCAAACCAGTCTTGATGCTTTCTGGTCGAGGGTCCTAGGATGTCACAGAATTAGGCGAAAATTGAATTTTTTTTAATTTTTTTTCTTGATTTACAATCTAATCTCACCATTTTTTTTGTTTCGTCGTACATGCGTTGCCTGGGGTGAATAAGTGGTTTTTCCCAAGGTAAGCGGCGTGTAACGATTTGCATGTGCCTGATTTTGAATTACATGAAATCTGGAACATTTGTTTCACGTAGTGCACGGTAATCTTGCTGTGATTTCTGCTCACCTATTTGAGGGTATATAAGGCAGAATATTTATGATCAATATTACGGGACCTAAAGTATCTAATCACAGGATAGATAGCTCGTCTTTCAATCTCCAGCCAAAGGGCTGATAACACATCTGATAGCGCATCTGATAGCATCTCTGATAGCATCTCTGATAACGCATCTGATAACGTCTGATAGCATCTCTGATAACGTCTGATAACGTCTGATAACGCATCTGATAACGTCTGATAATGCATCTGAAAACATCTCTGATAGCATCTCTGATAACGCATCTGAAAACATCTCTGATAACGTCGGCTGATAACATCTCTGATATCGTAGCTGAAATTGTTGCTGATTTATTGTGCAATCGAATTGAAGTATCTGACTGTCTGTCTGTCAGATTGTCTGTCCGTCTACATCTGTCGTGACGTGTAAATATCCGGAAAGCTAGAAGTCCGAGTGTCGGAGCTGTCTAGTGTTGTAAACATCCGGGGCGACATCTAGGGTATTGAGGAACGTTAGTTCTAGTAGATGTTGTATGCTGTCTGTACGTATAACTGTGGTGGATCCGTGAAGGGCAAGTGACCGATAAAAGTATTGAGTCAACCCTAGGTCTTCGGGGAAACTGGGCGGCGATTCAACTGTTAGTGAATCGTACGGTTATACAGGGTCGAGACACATATGTGTGTTGCAATTGTAGTACAATTGAATACATTGCTGTATTTACATGGTTACTTCAAATCGCAATAGTATTTCAAGGCATTGCATGAATCTCAATAAAAGCTAGCAACTTGATTAAATACATGTATATGTTCGTGCTAGTTGTCGCAATCCATACGTGCGATAATATAGTTTGATGCTTGTGTTTATTATCGTAATTTATTCTTGCGTTAATATAACTTTTGTAAAGGTTCATTGGATCTGTGTATAGTCCAAGTGATTCCTTTGTATCTGTGTTTTATTTTGTATTAATATTTAATTTATTCATGTATTGTGAATGGTTGTGAGTGTAATTATGGGTTGAACGCATGAGTTATTGTGTTGATACATCATTATTTTTCTTTAATAATTTATTTCATAAATTTATATTTTCTTTCACATATTGTGTTTGTGTTGTTCATTTAATCCACCATCCTCTCGGTAACAATTCTGTTACAATCCGAAGCTGTGCCGAAGATCAGCTCTCTGAATGCCGCCCAGTCGGTCTCCACATTCTGATTGTCAAGATGGGTGGATTTCAGACATTTTATTCCCCCAGGGCATCCACGACAGACTGATTGGTACTGATGCATTTCAGTATGGTCATGTTCATTCATTTAGGAGCCTTCTTTCCCTGTGGGTGCCTTTTGGGCTGAATGCGGATGTTGAGTTTGGTGATGATGAGGTGGTGGTCTGTCCAGCAGTCAGCGCCGCACAAGGACTTGGTCACACGAACATATTGCCTGTCCCTCTTCCTGACAATGACGTAGTCGATGAGGTGCCAGTGCTCAGAGTGCAGGTGCATTCATGACATCCGGTTATGGGTAGGGAGGCGGATCACAGCATACTCTTGCATTGAAATTGCCAAGAATGACAAGAATGATGAGCTTATCTGCCATGTGAACGTCAGCATATATATATATATATATATATATATATATATATATATATATATATATATATATATGTATGCAAAAGAACATTGTCCATATGACTTCGTTTTCATAGTGGGATAAATGAGTTTACGATTCTCAGAAGAGGAGCGTAAGTATCTTGTTGGTGTGTACACATGTGTGAGGCCAGATAAGTATGTTGGACCGGAGTCCGTCAGTGAAACGTAGCACAGAGAACAAATTTTATGTTTGATTCTGGATCGAATGGATAGCAAGTGTAGGGCACAGAGCAGCGGGGAGCTGTGCTTTGATTGTGGTATTCTAAGGATGATCCGAACAGCTGTGTTTTGAACGTTTTGAAGTTTCTGGAGTAGCTATTGAGACGAACCAGGCATAACTGAGTTACACTATTCCAGTCTTGAAAGTACTAATGTACACACAAGTGTTTTAGTGGCATCAACTGAAAGATATTTGCGAATGGAGCTGATGTGTCTCAGCTCAAGATATGTAGCCTTGCATATGTTCATGACATGTTGACGCAATGTGATTGTACTGTCCAGAGTAACACCTAGGTTTCTTACTGACTGTGTGAATTTAATGTTTTTGCTGTTGATATTTATTATTTGAGGTAAAGGAAGTGAATGAGAAAGTCTTAGTGTTGTGATCAGAATGGCCTCAGTTTTATCATCATTCATCTGCAGCTTGTTACATGTCATCCATGATTTCACATCAGAAATGAACCTCTCTACTCCATGGATGATAGCATCAACTTCATTTGGATGGCTAGACTTGTATATTTGGATGTCATCGGCGTACAATTGGTGAGACACTGGATGATGATCTATGACAAGTAAGAGCAGCTGAGCGTACAGAATAAAGTGAACAGGTCCAAGAACAGACCCCTGTGGAACACCACAACATAGATCAACTGGGCTGGAATGTATTCCATTTGCAGATATATTTTTTTTCCTGTTGACTAAGAAGGACTTCAACCACTGTAAGGCTATATTCTGAATGCCAAATACATGCTGGAGACGGTGAAGTAATATATCATGGTCTATTGTGTCAAATGCTGCAGACAAATCAAAGAGGGTGAACACTGTAATCTTTCCCACTATTCAAAGCAGAGAGAGAGAGAGAGAGAGAGAGAGAGTAATAACATCAGTTAGTGAACGCAATATTGGGTCGAAGCACTCAAGCAGCAGTGATGTCGGAATTGGATCAAGTTCACAAGACCTTGGTGCACTTTTCATCATGATTGTCCGTACTAAATCAGTAGAGACAGGTTCAAATACTCCTAAAGGTTGTCGCTGAAATTCTGTATCATAACGGTATGGTGACGAGTCAGTTGAAATTGTATTGTCTCTAATGGTTTGTACTTTGTCACGGAAGAGATTTGCAAATAGGTCCGTAAGGTCTAATGGAGAGAAGGTAGTTGAAAGTGGTGTACATTTATTTGTTCCTTGACATTGGTTTGTTAGTTATCTCGAAGAGCTCTTTGCATTTGGAGCTCTCCGTGATGTTAGTACTGTAGTGGGATAATTTGGCTAAATGGACTCTGTTTGTGACCTTCTTCTTAGCGGCTTCATATATTTGTTTATGAATAGTAAGTCTGGTGGAAGGCCAAAGCCTCTCTGCTTTTCGGCGATATCTTTTAGCAGCGCAAAGCTGGTCCCTAACACTGCTATACCATGGAGAACACCTTTTTATATTGATACTCTACATTTGGTGGCTGGGGCATGTTTTTCAAGCAATGAACGCAGACAGTTTTCGAGTTGTTCTGCTGTTGGATGTAAGTACGTTGTTAGGTTTTCTTGGATGTCGTGCGTTAATTTGGTTCTATTTATCTTACGGAGGATTCTCTTAGTAGCAAATAAAGGTGGAGGATTAGGGACTGATACGTCGAGATGGCATATAATGCAGAGGTGATTTGATGCAAGTTCGTGGGAATGTGAAAATTTAGATATATAAAAAGTGAAAATTTAAAAGGAAATAACATTATTGGTGAATAAATTTCAAATAGTCCTAAAAACTTTCAAAGTCCAAAGGTATAGAGTATTCCGAACTAAATATTGTGGTATTCCGAATGACTCTTGCATGTACTGATGTACCAATAGCCTGGAATGTTGCGATGTGATAACAGTCTTGATGATTCACTATGATATAATCCGAAAATCCAAAATGTAATTTAATTAATTAACGATAATCTCTAAATAGTATTTTTGTCCAGAATACTACTGAGCACTTTGTAATTGAAGTGAATAATTTAAATAATGAAATCTTCTGGAATATTAACTAAAAGCAACTTAAATTGATTATACAGTATGGTGCGCGCCTCGTGTTTGAAAAAAGTGATCCTGTAGGTAGGTACTGTAGTAATTAATCTGTTTTTGAAACATTTTATTATTCTATGTGAGCTAGCAATAGACCTTAATTTTTCCCACTAGATATTATGGAATTTATTTCAGTTTGGAATTCTTCTTTAATAAAGAACTGATAACATTTTCGTTCCAAAATGCACATTTCCGTCTGAAACTTAATATTTTATGCAAAAATAAGTATTATGGTTCACATGTTTCTAAGGTGTAATTATGCTAAGCTAAGTGAATCTCAACACGTATGGCAGCGGGAATTGGACAAAGGGGGGGGGGGTAACCTTGGATCGTTACATTATCACGAAGTCGATATAAATATTCTTAACTATTGCGCTTCTCAAAAAATTTAATAATTACACAACATAGTTGAAACCAAAATCAGTAGCATTTGCCTTTCTTCCATTAGAGGAGCACGTGTGGCAAATGTTTATACAAAAGGTGTTGATTGTCATAGAAAAGGGGAAATAAATCTTGGAGCCCATTTCTCCTCCTACATGAACTTCAGTTTTCACCACCTTTGAGAAACCAAGCGGTTCCTTTCAGGGATAATGAGATCAAAGTTAATTATTTTACCAGTCATCAAGGAAATATCTTTCTAAGACCATTTGCTGAATGTACTGGAATTATAAAATGAAACAAGCCTTAATACAATCAATGTAACAGATAAGGGTTTAATGTTAGTTTTTCTGAGGTTATCGTGATATAAACTGCCAGTTACCGAATCACACAGCAAATACCATCATTATGTAAACTGCGTGAGTCGGCAAATGACAGTATATATCACCATAAACTCAAATACAAGAGTAAACTCTAATAATTGCATTTCTTTATAATCTTATGAATCTTTTATCCTTAATTTTTTAAAAGATATTTCCAATCAGTTCTTGAGCTTTATTTTAACGTATTTATTCTGTTGAGGACGTGTGCTACGTAGATATTTATAGAACAGGAAATTCTCCATCTGCCACGTATTAGTTACGTAAATATAAAAATAACTCTACCAATGGCAGGCGATCTAAAGCATTGAACATTCCATAGCATGGTCCAAATCTTTTATCTAGATTGGGATATATGATCAAAGTAAAAGTTCAATATTCAATGCAAAGTATATGTTGTTTTCTTTGTCATACGAATGACTAGTATTGGATTTGATGTTATCATGTGGACATTATGACTTTGCAAAATTAGTATTGTTCAGACACGTGAATAACCAATATTCCTTTCTTTAAATCTATTTTCGTGTTCATTAATAATTTAAACTATCTACATGTGCTACTTACAAATGAAATTAAGGCTATTGGTTAAAGGTTATAGTCATGGAGGGTCGAATAGTACAACACCAGTGCAAGACATTGACAGATACGACGGGGGGAGTTGCGAGATTTCTAACTCCCTTCATATCGTAGCTATCAATGTTATTATTTTAGTGACACAGTGATAATTATCATTTCGATTTTAAACGTTCCCGCCAGCGCATCCATATATATATATATATATATATATATATATATATATATATATATATATATATATATATATATATATATATATATATATATATATATATATATATATACACACACACACACACACACACACACACACACGATTATTCTAGTAACCAAAATTTCTCGTAAGGCCAAAAACATTTAGAAAGGATCCTCCACAGATGTAGATCGGCCGATATGCTGAACTTGTCTGGTATATTTTTCATTTGTAACTTTTAATGTTCTTGTACCTCTACGAAGAAAACAAAATATAGTAAAGCGTCCACCTTCCGTGAGGATCCGCCTCTTTGATATTTGATGACCAGCTAAATAAAACCAAAAGCTACTGGGTAAGTTACCTTATATTCTTTATTACTACTTTTAATTCACATTTGCCTTGATCCGTCGAAAGATGTAATGTAAACGATATATTGAAGTCGTGTCACAATATTACAGTTAATTAAATTTGCTATGACATTTCCAAAGTCATGATAAGAATACAAATTGCGCTTCTCTATAAGTACTTACCACACTTACCAGGTCAATGAGCACACGCTTTTTACTACCCCATACCAATTCCTTAGTTGGTAGTTTGAAGCAAGACCATACTCATATGCAGAATATCATGAATTGGGGTACAATTGTGACAAAATATAGGAGCAACCGGGTCTCGTGAAACATACATATATGTGCAGTTTGCATCTCTGTTATGGATCAGATGGGTACAAATAAGTATGAGAAATTGTAATTACATTATTTACATTTTAAATGGCACATATCTTCAACGGAAAATAATCACGTTCTCGGCAACCTAAATACACTCATCGACTTTCACCTCGCCGGATGTAAATGTACAAATACCTGACTGATTTGATGAGAGACCCTTCAAGACCCATATATGAAGTCTGTCTATATATCTGCTTCATTTATTAAATGTCCGTCGAGGGGAAAATGACCAGCAAAAGTTACGTAGTTACCGCTAGGACTACGCAGACATTCTGCAAGACACTACCGGAGTTAATTCGCGCACATAAAGAAAATTTTCCTGACAGTGAAGCGTTTGCATTTTTTACATCTGAGATGGAAAGAATTAGTATGACTTGGAAAGAACTGTATGTTGGTTCAGAAAACTTCGCTAAGAGTCTCGTTGGTCTTGGAGTAAAACCAAATGATAAAGTAGCTATCAGTGGACCAAACTGTCCATCTTGGCTTTTTGCAGCCTTCGGTTCTATGATGGCTGGAGCAATACCGGCAAATGTTAACTTTGGCTACTCAGATGGAAGTGACGTCATCGCTCTCCTACAGAAGATGGATAATTTTACTACGTTTATTTTGCATCCAGGCTTCCATGATCAAGAGTGGAAAATTTTTAAAGCGTTCCTCACTGAATTCGACAGCCGTGGGAATATAAAATGTGAGCAGGTGCCCTCACTAAAACACCTTGTCTTTATGACAAAACCGGAAGAGGAAACAGATGTGTTACTAGTGGAAGATCTGGCTAAAATTTACTTGTCAACCGACAATCCGTTACCAAATGTGGACTCAGACAATATTGCATTTCTCTTTCAGACATCCGGTAGTACTGGGGTGTCAAAGTTGGTTGCTCACACCCATTGCTCCTTATCGTACTTCCTCAGTAATGTTTATGGCGAAGGCATAGTGGATCGCTACAATGACCAAAGTTTTGGCTGTATTGCTGGCTTTCCTTTTGAAGTAGTTACTGGCATTAAGAGAGTTACTGGATGGTTCACCAAAGAAGACTACGATCCTTTTGAAGTCATGATTAAAGCCGTGCAGAAGGAGAGATGCTCCATGATCTATATGTTACCACCAACTGTTCAAAGACTACTGGACTCAAAGGTACTATCAACAAAAGCATATAGAAATGTGAAATTTCCTTCTGCTGTAAATTCAAATGGTTAAAAACTCTCTCTCTCTCTCTCTCTCTCTCTCTCTCTCTCTCTCTCTCTCTCTCTCTCTCTCTCTCTCTGAATAACTAAGCTAGCATTAAGTTACCACACTATCAGTGCAATCAGTTTCCTGTGACTGAAAATGATGAGGCGTTGCGTAAAATGGTTTTAGTCTGAACTTAAATTTTGAAGGACCACCGTTCCTCTGATGCTGAATGCAAAGTTTTGTTATTAAATGCACAGTGAAATCAGAAATTGTTGCGAGATGGTAATCCGTGCGAAACGTCCCAACAATGGTTTTCATTGTCAAATCGTCACATTTTGAGTTTAAAAATATCTAGGTCGCATTAATTTGAACTAGTACTTGTGCATGCACACGATATGTCACATTATGATTGATACAAATTATTTTTTAATTTCTACTATATTCGGAAAGAAGAAGCTAGTCTTGGATTTAACAGGTTTTATATCAGAAACGTATTATATTTCTGCGGATTGAATTATTCTATCTTTTCGGGGCAAAACAGGGAGATTCTAATAATGAAGTTATTTATTCGCTGCGTTGATAATACTATACAGCAGGGTTTATTTGGTTCGAAAACATTTGATTCGAACAAACCTAGATGGTTCAAACTCACTTTTAATACTCTTTTAAAAGTAAATATATCGAACATTGTTCTCACAAACATAGGATCACTCGAAGTTTTGGATCCGTTGTGTGTCCTAGCGTCTGAGATTCTGATGCATCGGTCTTGCTATTATACTCAAGTAGTTATGCATGAAGTTTGATTTATATTTATGCAATTGAAAATAACTTTTGATGCTATTCCAGGAAAGCCTTCCGACTGATTGGCCCGTAAAGACAATCGCGTGTAGCGGACAACCAATATCCTCCTACATTGCTTCAGTAGTTGCTACAGTAAGTGAAACGTTTCTGGCTGTCTATGGCGCTACAGAGAGCTTTCAATGTTGTCGTAAAGTCGTAACAAATCGAAACGAATTTAAGGATTTTAACTGTGGCAATCCTACGAACGGGGTGGAAATAAAAATCGTCGACGATGAAGGAAATATTGTTCCAATCAACACTCGCGGAGAGATCTGTGTCCGAAGTCAGCATAATTTTAAATGTTATGTCAACGATCCAGAAAAAACAAGCAGGGTGAAAACTGAGAGTGGATGGTACAAAACAGATGACATTGGTTACATTGACGAAAATGGGGAGGTTTTTGCTGAAGGACGAAAGAGCGATGTCATTATATCTGGTGGAATTAATGTTATCCCAACAGAACTGGAGTCAGTTATCTCCTCCTTACAAGGAGTCAAAGATGCGATAGTCGTTCCCATTCCTCATCCAGTCATGTACCAGGTGATTTGTGCATGCGTTATTCCTGAGCCCGGTTCTGCACTGACGGAGGAAAAACTACGCGGTCTGTGCGAGGAGAAGTACATCGACAAGTTTCGGTCATTTACAGTAGTTCCTACCCACTACATCTTGTATGAGAAATTCCCTGAAAGTCGCTCGGGAAAAACGGATAGGAAAAAACTTATGATTGAAACGCGTGACAGATTCCAATAAAAACACCATATCAGGACCCGCAAAGTCTGATGAGGAATGTATACATGGACATTATATTGTTACGACTCTATATTTTTAAACTAAGTAACAGATAGGAGTGAAAACCGAGACAAATTGTAAATGTGAACAAATAAAGTATTTTCGTAAAATAGAGAGTGAAAAATAAATATAAGCTTCAGTATGGTGAATTAAATCCTGTGTAGTCCTAACTGTTCTATCACATATCCAAATGTAACGAGTATCCCAAATGATTTCCAGACATATTCAGAATGAAGTTCAATTTACTGTGCTAATGTGTCAATAGTATTGGTGTATCACATTGATATATTGAAAAATGTTTTTAAATGAATCCACAGTAATTCCAAAGCAGCGGATACATTTTAATGTATGAAATCTTTGTAATTCCAATGAATAATTGAAACAAAAAAGTCAATTCACACCACTGAATTGAACATAACAACGTGACTCTTCTGGGACTGATGTTCATGCCAGAAATATTAATTCCAAGTAAATTATCCCTTATTTAAAAACAAATATTCAATTTCAGAAGCAGAATAAATGTTGAATAATCATTTCGAAGTCGTATTAACACTGTCAACAAGGTTTGAAGTAGTTTAGTAGCTAGCCTATCAGCAATTGGGCCAGATTAGTTTTCCAAAAATAGCCATGACCCTAACTCATATCAATATGTTTACTTCTATTCTGGAACTATGTAATGTTTTAACAAAAATGACCTCAATTGAAGTACAAGCCCATATATAAAGAATGTCATTTAATGTCATTTACTATATGACTACTCCCCGACCCAATTAAAGATATGATTTGTATAATTACATATCCATCTAAAGAGACAACATGCAAAAGATATTTTAAAAAATTAATAAAAACAAATTACCCCCTCCCCCTCCCCCCAAATAAATAAATAAATAAATAAATAAATAATAAATAAAGAAATAAATAAATAAAGCAATTACTTACGTGGAAAAATACAAATTGGAAATCAACCATCTACTATTTACATACAAATATACATTCCATAAAATAAAGCATTTCATTAAATATTAACATAGACATGTGTCATATATATATATATATATATATATATATATATATAGGTCACAGCCCATCAACTTCCATCCTACAAAGTGTTAACTCATTTAAGGTGTGATTAGAGCCGTTTGATGTACATGTAAGAGCAAGAGGGTTTTATACAGGTGTTAATGGCTGTAAGGATAATGACGGACTTTGAGTTGTTTTTTTAGCAGTATCTGTGGTTTTGAACGTGTGGTGGGGGATGGTAGATTAATAGCATGTGGATATATGTAATAAAGCTTTCTTTTGTATGTGGAAAACAGCCAGTCTTTCACATGCCAATGTATCTGTTATCGTCCTATTTACAAAATGCATGTTAACATTAAAAAATATATAAAGATATCTCTTTTTTGACGTTTGATATGGAGCATCCAGGTATATTTAAGTGTTCTCTCATTCAGCTGCGGTGACTATGCGGTCTTTATCCTTTATCACCAGGGATAAAAAAAAACTGAATACCTGATGAATTAATGGCGTACAACCTAAGTAAAAATGAATGAAATTATATATTTCTTTATTCAGTTCATGATTATTTATTTAGTTGAATAATTACTATTCAGGTTGCTACTGAGGCCGAAATCAGGCTAGTATCGGAAATTTTGTGATAAAATACGCGATTCTTTATTTTTGTCTGGCAGACAAAACTTCGCTGTTTGCCACGCCTGTATTCATGTTACCTCTTAGTTGAACTCTCCCGAGGATTAAGAATTTTAGCCATGCGCAAACACGTGTTTACAAAAATAATGGCGGAAGCAACTAGATCGAAAGCGAAAACTTATAGATTCTGTAAAAAAAAAAAAAGCTCTCTGGACAAATTATGGCAGCACACGCATATGTATTGGTGACCAGCATGAACGATGGAATACACTGAAGTCCACTATGAGCCTGAAAAATTTTCCACAGGTTGCCAAATTCTTGCTGGATATGTGAGTCTCAATTTTGCAATGAACAGTCAAATTTTTTTAACGCCATACTCTCTGATAATGTGCAAATTGCGCGAGGAATGCAATTCAAACACGCTGCTAAATGTCCGTCAAAGATACTTATACCGATTTTCTCCATATGCTTTATACTGTATATAAGCAGTGTAGCCCACGGGGCACTAATCACTATGGTGAAAGAAAAAGTTGTTACTTGTTATAAATACGTTGTAGATTTTACAATTATTTGGACACAATGTAACTTGGCGTGCAAGAACTTATCTAGGACGCTATATTTAATGAGACATTTCCATTAATGTACATCAATAACCGACTGTCATAATAAGTGAGATATGTCAGAAACATATAGAAAGTTTTCTCGATCGTAGTATCTGATATACTTCATTGCCATTCAAGAACGACATTTTACAGATTTCGAACACGTGATATGAAATACGTTATACTGGCTACGCCATAAATAAACGTTGATTTCTGAATTTTAAAAAAGTCTTCTCAGATTCATTATCTGATCATAATACATTATGAACAAGACAACTACCTCTCCAATATATCCCTTTAAAGCCGATATTTAGCAATAAAAAATAGTGGGAGTCAGGCAAGAGTGATCTCCCTTTAGAGAAAATGGCGTTACACATCCTCTCCGTTCATCAGTTACTACTTCCGCTCGTGCTATTAAACCCTTCTCATTGAGAGACCTGGTACACTTCTTTCGACTTGCGATATTTGGATATTTGGAACGATTTTAAGGTGTTTTCTAGATGTATTTCACTATTGCCGCAGATGCCTTCTCAGTTAACAAAGTTTTACTGTCAGAATATTTGAAGGTGGAAAGTCCACCGATCCAGAAAAAAATTTGTTGGGTCGCATCGTCATTGGGTTACATACAACTCCAGCCATTGCCTCGCCTCTATTATCGCAGTAAATTTTCTTACACGATACTATTGGGCCAGGTTCAGATCATTACGGCGGCCAAGCTAAACTATCGATGATATCACAGGCAGCAGTGGAAGGAAGTAGGGGGAGGTAAGTCCTTATTTTGTAAATAGCGCCTAAAAAGTAAATGAAAAATTTTGACAAAATACTGCCCACAAAATTAATGCTCCATTTGGAAATCAGAGCCGAATAAAATATTATTTATTTTTTATGCCAAAGGTTAATTCGAGGCTTGTATGTAATCCTGGAGGGGGTGACCGACCAAAAACAGGTGGTGTCGACCTTGAGAGGACCCACCTCTGTCAATGCTCCGGTTTGTGGTCCGGCTTGAAAAAATGTGAAGTTAGTGCACGATAAAAATGATACAAATTGCCACAAGCCAACAAGGCCTCGTTGCTGCAGTCTGACCTAAAAATATGTTATTTTTTTTAATACCGAATGACAATCCAAGCTTTGTATGTAAGCCTGATTAGGGTGCAAAGGCAACAGAAATAGGAAAATGATATCGCCATTCACAAGTGATTGCTGCTGAATAACTATTTCACTGGTAATTGTTACAGTTTTGTTTCTCATTGCGCGTGAACACAACCGGTGGCTAATCGCAAAGAGCTAAATGAAATCTTAGAACGAAATTTTAGACATTCAGATGGCTGTCCGGTCTGAATTTTAATTGGGTAATTTGTAATTAAGCATACACCCGCCAAGTGAACCGCGGTGCTATAAAACGAACATCCTTACTGGGTTCTGGAAGGGGAAGGGGGCAGACGAGTGTACCTGGGTCAAGTTTTACAATTACTTGCTCAATGATATTTCATCTTTATTTGTTGGTCATAGCCACACTTCATCTACCGCCCACTTATAATAATTATTTTATACTATCGCCGACAAATATTGTCTGTCGGGTGCTGCTGGGATCGAACTTGAAGTAAGTTTACACAGGTCGATCAAAAGAGTATCTTTCCGTCGATGATAGTTACATCACTATCGGCTGTATAACGGAAATAAATACATAAACGATACCAGCCGTGCTGTTCACAAGAGATCACATATACTTTTATCAGTATATTCTCACTTATAAACAGAGTATTTAAAAGCATTTAAAACCACAAATCATGTATGTTCTGTCATGTATATTTGCCGTAATGATTTCGTCTAAGTCTGTTATATGCGACCCTTGCGAAACAAACACATTTCGATATATTGCTGAATTTAGATCAATCAAATGATCACAACAGTTATACTACGCATGATTTTAAATCAAACGAACGTCTCAATTATGCATCAGCATGTGGTATTATTATTTATTTTTAAGTTCTATTACAGGATAATCGAACCTATGACCGTTTCTTTAATTGAAATATGCTTAAACGCTAAATCTGGCATGCATTTTACCACTGCGCGATGATGAAGTTGTTATTTAGTTATGCAAATAAATAATTTAAACTCATATTAATCTGCATTGGTATACCGTATCTCTTTAAATACGAATAATGCTTATAACGGTTATCATTCAACTATCGGCAGACTGTACAGAAAAGCCATAATCAATATACAATGTTTGCGTTTGGACCAAACGTAGTAGGCATAAACTCTTTGTCTGTCACTGATTTTACTTATTCTAATATATGTCCAATTAGCCGTGTAGTCAAACGTGCAGTTACTCTAATGCTATACATAAGGTGGAATGTCGGTCGCGGGTTCGAACCGGGTTGAAATTTCAAGAATACATTTCATTCTTTTAGTTTGAGAAATAACGTAAATTCAGCAGCCGTCAAATATCACCAAATCAGCACATCTACATGCACATGTATTAGATTTTAACAGAGTTCCAAGAATGGCTTCCTTAACTTGGAGTTAAATTATATTGTGCTTGGGTAGCGAACATTACTCTTTTTTCATTCTGACGGGTACAATTGGATTGTTAGGAGCACTCAAATTTCCAAAAAGCAAGTAAAACCTATCAATTAAGCTATTGCTACGTTTAAACTCGTGTTCTGTGTTATTTGTTCGAAATTCCTTAAAAGTAAGGGTGATATGGAACGGAAACCAGATATATAGTCTATTTGACTTTTGATAACAAAAAGTACCAAACTGGCACACAAAACACGGACCGAGGGTAAGATTGGTTGTATGTTTGACCAGTCGCGGTAAGACATCGATGTACTTGACAGTGTGATGATGCGTAAAACATTTCCATATGCGTTATTTCAATGTGCGTTGAAACGTTCCATGGTGCCGGCATTGGTTTTGGGATTCTCGGTCGTCATAAAAATGAAGTCTCTTTTCTTCAATTCTTTTTGGAATGCTTGGTTCAGAAATTCGGTACATTTGTCGGTTTGCCTTCGGAGAGGGTGACAACCGCTTTTATTCAACACCAGTTTTAACGCTCTTATTAAATCATAGCTCGATTTGGAGGTCAAATTGCACGACCCAGATCAATTGGGAAAAGACGTCGATCACTCAAAACAAATATTTGTAGCCGCGACTGAAGGTGGCCAAATGAGAGACATCGGCTAATTCAGCTTGCCATTGATAATCTATAGACTCCACTTAGGTGCGACTTCTGGAAAAGTTTCCTCGAATGGGTTGTATAACGTGTACGTGGCTTCTTCTTGTAACCATCGTTGCACTTGAGGTAAACGTAGACTTTTCAGTCGGGTTTTGGCAGCACAATATAATTTTTGAACTCCTCCGTAACCCCCCCCCCCTCTCTCTCTCTCTCTCTCTCTCTCTCTCTCTCTCTCTCTCTCTCTCTCTCTCTCTCTCTCTCTCTCCAATAAGTCACCCACAGTTCACTGACTGCTTTGGTGGGGTGGTTTGGAAACGGCTTGGTATGTCCGACGTGCTACAGGCGTTTAAGTCGAGGATGGTAGTGGTGATGGTGGTGGCAATGAGATGACTTTTTCTTGATTTCGTTTTTCACTTCTGATTTCCATTCCTTCTTTCTCACTTCTGTCGAGGGATGAGTTAACATCATGTTTATAACCTAAGCTTTGAGTTCTCCTTGTTGGGGTGTGGAGGAAGGGGTTAACAGGGTTCTTCCTCTATCATGTATAGCCCATATTGTGCTGAAAAATAGCGTTAAATCCTACAACAACAAGAATCTCTGAGGTTAGTCTATCTTGGGCACTGAAAGTGCTTGTGTTCCTGGTAACGATGGACCTTACATCAGTGTCTTGAAATACTTCATAGTCGGTTGAGCTGTTTCGTTTAAAGGTTTCTGGTGAAAGAGTTGAAGTCGTTGCAAAACGTGGCCGTTCCGTGCAATTTTTCTGTTTCTGACCAATCGCTGAGATCCATCAATAATTGTAATTCGTGTTGTAACTGAGATATCTCGGTCAGATGGTGATTGAAATGTAAATAAGGAGTCCGTTGTTCTTGCCACATATGGAACTCCATCCATCGTTTTGTAAGGTACTAAAGTCATATTTCGTTCTTCCATGATACCCCAAAGTACACATATCAGGTCTTTTCACAAAAGAGGTTCCTTTTATCTTCTTTGTCTTATCTAAATGCATCTCCCAGGACTCCTCCCAGCATTTCTCTTTCCAGTCCGTTGATCAAGAGTCCTATCAATATGGACACGCTAAACATCTTTTTCTTTTGAACCATTTGACGAAGAACGTGTCAATATTTTGCTTAGCGTTCTTTCTGATGCTTTGACAAAAGTATCGTTCCTTTCAAGACATTCTAACAAAACGGTATCGATGATGTATTTCGAAGCTGTTTGAATGAGGTATTTTCACATGGGTGGAGGAGATTTGGACAAGACTGACAAGATCTACACATGTTTGACTGAACGAGAAGATAGTCCTTTCCTTTTCTTTCAATTTTTTGGACAGAAGAGGGATGGATTCTTGTAGGTGATATATTTTTCGTTCCAGAGCAAAACACATACAGACTGAATTCAATGACCTAACACGCGTCCTTTTATTTTATTTTTTAGTCTTCTTAGTAAACCAAAATCTTTCATTAGGCTTCCCGTGAGAAAAGTGGTGGTGTACATGTTTTGGGAGTGACATTTTTTTCGTTCAGGAGCGCGTCTGACACTGGTCTATTTGATATTGGAATACGTCGTCATTTATTGGTGGTACGTCGTATCATTTCATGTAGGGCATCACTCGAGGTGTTCGCAACGGACTAAATCGTGTCAGTGCTTGCTTGGACAAATCCAAATTATGTAACATTCCCAATCTCTCTTGGACATTCGGTATCAGGGAGGGTAAAGAGGAGGAAGAGATCGTCGCCGACGGAGAAGTTTGGCTAGCATTGCTAGCAACGGTGAAATGGAAGATGTTACTGCTGCTGCTGGAGACACGGTCACCGCAGGCGTGGTTTGGGAATGTAAGGTTTGATTCAACCAGCAGTGCCTCTCTGTAGGTAGAAGCTGTTTTCTTGGAATTTTTCTTTATATGGTGTCGTGCCCTTGTCTTGACACCACATCTACACTTTTTCTTCTTCGCACGGTTTGGTTGTGGAGAGGCTTTTTTCTTGCGGGTAGCTGTCGCGACGTTAGGGTCCCATTTTTAGTGGGAGCGAGTGATGACACCTGGAGAACCGCTATGTCCAGGTTTCAAAATGATTTGCTGTTCGTTTGAGTGTCGATTCTGGGATCTGACATTTGCGTTAAGGCTACTTTGTTTCGCTCAAAAAGCATTTGGTTTGATGAAGGATGTGGATGATGCCTCGAAGTAATTTATGTGCTGTCACCGTAAACCATCGTAGGACATCTTTGCGACTGGCTTCTAAGACACGAGCACGTATTTGTGGATTTTTTTAGCGACTGATGCAGTAAAAAGCAAGAATCAATTTGACTAGAAGTTTAGATTGAAGGGATGTCATGTTGACGATGTGTTTTTTATGGGTTTTATTCATACTAACGGGAATGTGTGCATGACAGCATATGGGTACGAAATCGCAAAAAAAATCAGTGGTGGTGGGTTTTAAATAGATGGGTAAATAGGCGTGAGGTAATTTAATGGCATCGTCGTGCTCGTGAATCAGCCAAGGAGTTCCTAACTGTTTGGCTAACACTTGCGATTTATCTATGGGACTTTTAAACAAGACCACGTAATTAGCATTGAGCCTGATGGTACCAATCACTTTATGGTGTTGAAACGAAGACAGATAAGACAAGAGTTTTATACTTTTCAGGACAAATTTATTCCAAGTTAAAATTAGAGACGAAATACAAAAATAAATAAGAGCTAAATGGTTTTTTGTTAAACCGATCAAAGTGAAATACAAACAAGTTACTGTACACCATTTGTGACGAAGGTGTGGTGGCCTAGGGCAAGTTTGTAGTGTTCTTGAAGTCTGTACACGTAGGTCACACAATGATGACATTTCCTAAAACGGGAGGTAGTGATCTTTAACTGCCTAAAACCTTTATCACGGCCAAGGCCTACTTCTTTGCCTGCTACTGTCGATGAATTGGGACAGATCACTACTGTTAGTATCTCAGGAGTAATGGGAGTGTTGACTGGGTTGGACTGTTTGGTTCAAGAAGGTTTTTTTGTCTCTTGGGTCGAGTTAAACAAGGTTAATACATTTGTTTCCGACTCCTTAACACTGCTAAAATTTATAAGAGTACCGCGTACCATTATGTTTTGGAAGTATCGCTGTGGTTGTTTTGGTAGCCGTTCCTATGCCAATTCAGCGTCTTCATAGTTCATGCCATGTTCCAACTCTGTCGCATCGATTCACTGCGCACCGACGCAGGAGCACTTATATAGTGTTTGTGACGTCACCTGTAGTTCTCTTCTGTCTGGATTGATGAAAGAGTTCAATTCGTTTCGATTGACTCTTAAACTAGAAATACCCGCAACTCACCTTATTCCATTCAGCTGTTCTGACAAGACATGGACTAAAGTAGAGTCGTGTACCCCGTAACGTCGATACTGTTCAACTCAGACTGTCACATGAGTGAAATAATCATGGGCTAACACAAAGATCAGAGATACAGCCATACAGCCATTTGGAAACGAAGAATTTATACAGAGGCGTAGATAGAGTGTTTGCAGCCCGGAGACAAGATTCATTTTTACGCCCCCACCCCTCTTAACTCTGAAACCCATTATTCCACATACAACCTATTTCAAATACCATTTTTGAGCGCGTCTGGCGCCCGAGGACATCTGTCCCCCTCTGCCCCCCCCCCCAACTACGCCTCTGGATTTATGTCAGGCGAAGTTTGAGGAAGAGAAGATGTTCCATATGTTACGTTAGTGTTGTTAACAAAATATGGCAACTCTCTTGACCATTTTTTGGTCTTTCTATTGTATCGGTGTTTGTTTGTGTCCGTCTACATCTCTGTTGTCTTTATCCCATACAACCCTTGTTCCATGTACAGACCCCAGACAGGTCCATGTTAAATTCTGATTGTCCACCAAGTACATCGTCCAAAGACCTATGTTAAATTCTCAAGTATATATTCACTTTTAATATGGAAGTCCCCCTTGTCCTTACGGTGCCCCACCTCAGTACTTCTTATATTGGAATTAATGCCTCAAATTTAGGAGGCGAAGAATAAACGTGATCAATGAACATCGTCGACTTGTCAATGACTCTGAAAGGGGACTGTATTATTTAAACGAGATTACATATTTGTAGACTATCATTCGGTTTATATAGCCTGTCATTAATACAAAAAATATTGAAATATATTTTCTATTTATTAGTCTGTATATATTGCGGATGACAGAACTCTACATGGAATGACTGATGGCTGACATGCCTTGACTGACGACTGACATGGAATGACTGATGGCTGACATGGAATGACTAATGACTGGCATGTCATGACTGATGACTGGCATGTCATGACTGATTGTATCCTTTCTCTTTAAGTGAATTAACAGAAGGAAGTTGATACTGTCATACTGTCGTGCGAAACCATCAAAATGCAAATAAACAAAGAAACAAAATGTATGGCAATAATAGCGAGGCAAAGAATAAAGAAACTAAATGGTAGCAATATATTTCAGGGTAATAAATTCAATAGTATCGAAAATAAAAATAAATTAAAAGACGTATGTTAACTACACCTTCCAATACACATTTACATGACCTGCGGTCTATTTCGTACCCCCATTTTCATTAGCCTAAATTGAAAACGATTGCGCACAAAACATGGTACATATTCTGCACGCACATTTCTTTTATGACACATTTGCTTTCTGACTATGCCAGAAAACTTGAGATATTAAACTTGGATACCCTACCACCTTCCTATCTTCAAAATCAGCATGTATGTATGTATGTATGTATGTATGTATGTATGTATGTATGTATGTATGTATGTATGTATGTGTGTGTGTGTGTGTGTGTGTGTGTGTGTGTGTGTGTGTTTTATAATTACACGGGATCGTGTCAGACTGTAGTCATTTGATCCACGTTGCATTTTTATTTTATTAAATCTATTAATGATGACTAAATCTAAAATAGGTTGACCATGTGTGTATGTTTGCGTGTGTGTGTGATTTAGATTTTTAACAGCTTTAACAATATTAGCCATATCTCTACCATGTCTGCAGTTTGCTAATACCATTTTTTTAAATACAAGTTTTTGATAGGAATCGCCCGAGGGTCACGCTCTAAGCACTTAGGTCACTTAGGCCACCGGAGCGGTCACATGACTGATTCAACCCCAAATATATTATCATCAGAAACTAAGGTCATTATTATTATTATTATTAGTAGTAGTAGTAGTATGAATAGCAGCAGCAGTAGTAGTAGTAGTAGTAGTAGAAGGCCTTTATTACGGCACAAAAACTGTATAATTAATTCTCCACATGGGGAAGCAAAGTAATGCTATATCTTTCTCCTAAAAGAACTGAAAGCTACACATAAAACTAAAGAACAAACAGAAATACCGCTATACTATTCATGTTATAAGTTGGGTATTTAGAGCTTTGCGTTTTTTGCTACTTCGGTATCAGAATGTTGCACTTAGGTGTTGATTTAGTTTACGTTACCCACTCATTATTTCCTCTCTTCAAGTATACTAATTTATGGCCGAATGTCTCTGTAACGAGATAAGCATGCATATAATTATCCCGAAGCTAGGCGTGTCCTGATTTCGTTAGTTCCTTTATTCTGGATATGACCAGATCTTGCAAAAATGCCAATTATTGAAGCTGTTGAACCCGTGGATCATTTAGACGCATACAGTTTTAAAAAAAAACACAGTCACAATCTGGTGTACAAGAAAATGTTATCGAAAAGCTACATTACCGCCGAAGACAGACATCTGTCCCATACAAAACGATTCTTGATTCTTTACAACAATAGGCTGAGGGAGCACCGAATGCAGAGGGTTTCATTTTTCTTTCAACAGATTTTAAGAAACAAAGTGTAACATGGAAAGAGTTAAACGAGAGGTCTTGGGACTTTAGAAAGAGATTGATTCAATTTGGTGTCAGAAATGGAGATATAATCGCACTCAGTATTCCAAATCGTCCGGAATGGTTGTACTTGGCGTTTGGATCGGTGATAGCCGGAGCTATTCCTATATCTATAACGTTTTCATTTGCTGATGGAAGTGACGTTTTGGCGATATTAACCAAGCTGACAAAATGTTCGACATTTATACTGGATCTGAGTCCCGACGGTAGAACTTGGAATATTTTGAAAACCTTTATTGATTCGTTTTCTCCAGATGGATCTGTGAAGTCAACGAAGATCCCGTCTTTGCAACGTTTGCTATTTCTTTCACAACCTGAAAGTAACGTCAAAGTTCTGCTTTTGCATGGCTTTCTTAACAAGGAGATTTCAAAAATTGATTTTTTTTAAGATAGAGCCAGAAAACATTGCTTTTCTCATTCAGACATCAGGGATTACCTGAGTGCCAAAGGCCGTTGCGCACACACATTGTTCTCTTATGTCCGCTGGTTTGCACTGGGCTTCATTTAGTACTCACAAGAACAAACATTACTGTGATAGAAGTTTTGGCTGGACCGGCGGATTCCCGTATAACATTCTCGTAACGGGAGAAACAAGACTGACGAGATCCAACATGTCGGATAAAGTAGATGCGGCGGAGTTTATTTTGGATGTTTTTCGTCGCGAGACATGTTCTTTTTTGACAGCTCTCCCACATGTCTTTCAGCAGCAGAGAGGGTGAATCGGACAACTTGAAATAGAGGCGTCCTTTTGCCAAATGGAGCCTTAACGATTTTAGAGCTCTATTTGGCAAATTAGGAGTTTCTCAAAACCAAAAAGAAATGCAAAAGATGAATCGGACAAGAGTTTACGGGCGTCTTTTGGTAATCCAAGGCTTCCTCATAAATGCTTAATAGAAGCGTCGATGTTGTCGTTGTCACCACCCTCTCTGCTGCTATGAAGCTAACCGAATTAGCTATAAATACGATTCGATATCGTGTCCGAGGATCGTGTATACTTATTGTTACAAATCCATGTGGGGTAGCTCTGGCGCCGCTTAAGAAATTTTGAAATCGATTATAATCCATGTCAGGACACCAGGTCTGGCAAATATTTCTGAGTGTATGAGTATCAACTCCGTTAATTACACACAATAGATTACAAGTATCCCTTATCACTTTTGGTATTTGTGTATAACGTTGAGTTACATATATCACGTCGGAGTTTTTGTGACGTCCTCGGGAAAATATTCTAGCTGGATTCTTTTGTTGGTCTAACATCACATCGTCGTATACAACAAGATTATTAACGGATCCATCCAAGTCTTCCACAGATGGCGCTTCGTCAATATCTGTGATTAATTCAATTACGCTTCCACCGTAATCTTCTGAAACGGTTTCGTTGTAATCTTTCAATACTTGATAGCAGTGTTGATCGTCTACGCTAGGAGCGATTAAATATAATTTATCACAGGTGAGATACTTCATTATCATAGTTAACAGCAACTGGGTTTTACCACTTCCGGAAGGTCCGATGATAATCATTCTGATTGAGTTTGGTAACATCGGATGATGTTTTACTGGTTGTTGTTTTTTCAACGCGGAGAAATCGATCACTTCCATTTGTTGATATAACAAAAATATAATTATGGATCTATATTGTGTGAAATGTAAGAAGCGTACACCAACTATTGACCCAACGACTGTTACCACTAAAAATAACAGAAAAGCGGTCACCGGCAAGTGTGAAATATGCGGTACAAAAAAATATCGATTTGTGAAAAATCCTCTGAAGGAGAATTCAAAACATTTTCAAAAAAAAAGGAGGAGATATTACAACCAAGTTAGCTAAACTCCCAGGGTTACCATGGAGGAAGTATCCAGGTGAAAAAGACCTTCCAGGGTATAGTTATTGTGGACCGGGAACGCGATTAGATATAAGACTTGATAGTCATGATAATCCTAACCCGGGAGAAAATCCGATAAATGCTATCGATGAAGCATGTCGGATACATGATATAGCGTACCGGAGCGGTGATTTACAACAGCGTCATCTCGCAGATGTGAAATTAATTCATGCGTTGAATGCCATTCCCGAAAACACTAGTGTTTCGTTCAAAGAAAAATTGGCTTCATGGTTGATAAAATCCGCCATGAAAGGTAAATTAATATTTGGTGTGGGTAATTAATAACAACATGGAATATATTTACTATTCTCCGAGAGGATACTGGAGAGGTAAGGCAGCAATCAGTAAACTCGCTAGCGCTGCAAAAGTAAAAAAAACTACAGCGGCGGATTGGTTATCCAAACAGGCGATATGGCAAATTTATCTACCGCGGCCTAAACAAATTAACTACTCGCATTTTGATGTGACAGTTCCTAATGAAGTTCATCAAGCTGATATATTATTTCTGCCGCATGATAAAGGTTACAAATACGCGTTAACCGTAGTTGATATTGCGAGTCGATACAAACAAGCAGAGCCGCTAAGGACAAAATCATCAACTGAAGTGGCTTCTGCATTTGAAAGGATTTATCGAAGGGGTCCTCTACACAGGCCAAATCTATTACAAGTTGATCCTGGCAAGGAATTTCAGGGCGTAGTGTTATCAACAATGAAACATCATAATGTCACCATACGACGAGGACATACTGCACTACATCGCGATCAGGCAATTGTTGAACGATTTAATCGGACACTTGCTGAGCGGTTAATTGGATATCAATACGCGAAAGAATTCATCCAGGATAAACGATCCCGTGAATGGGTTAAGAGATTACCAGGTGTAGTTACCGCAATCAATAATGAGATTACTAGAACAATCAACATGAAACCTAACAACTCTATTAAAAAGAAGTATATACCCGTACAACCACAAAAAGATTTCAAAGAACAAATTCTTGGTAATGTCACTGTAAGGTACTTATACGAACCAGGAGAGCTTGAAGGTGGTAAAAAAGAGCTACTGATCCTATTTGGAGTGTCACCGTACATAAAATATCTAGTATAACACGATCTACGGGTAGACCAGCAATCTATAAACTGGATTCAACTGCTCCTCAGCGAGGATTTACTCGACAACAACTACAAGTGATACCCGAGGATACTCAATTACCACCGCGTGGTCTTAACTAACACCTCTTCGTCTGTTGCACTCAAGACAAGTCAGCATAACGTTATCTCTGATATGACCAATGCTGCTATTCTTTCTGTCTACGGTAAATTGGCGAGGATCTTTATCCGACCAACTCCAACGCATTATACAACTGCAACTCGCGCAGTGATTATTCTGTTGTTGCTTCAGTGTAATTATTAATTCAGCATCAATATCAAATTCTCTATTATTTTTTTATCCTGTTGTTTATAACCAGAGAGTTTTATTCTGATTATATCCTTGATGTTGTCAGCGCTGATTGTAGTGTCATTATCATCTTCTGACTCTGTCAGGACAACTCTTCGTAATTGATTTATTCTCCGTACTCGAGACACTGCAAGATAAACTAAATTTGACCACTCAATGCGATTATCTACTATCCAAACAATTGTGTCTGTGATAGTTAATCCCTGTGAAGAGTGTAATGTCGCTGAGTAACCTATCGTCCACGGGGATTTATCAGCACGCAATGCATCTTCGACGACGCTGATATCAACCAGCACAATATCATTTAATACTAAATTCTGCTTTAAACGTTGTCCAGGAATGTCAACTTCGATATTCTGCTTTCGTGTATCCGAAGGTCTATAACAGAGCGGTACTGGAAGTGTTGCAAATTTACATTTATGCAATTCAAATAATTTCATCTGAAATTTTTCTCTGACTATTTTTCTACTTGCTACTATCAAATCGTTTGGTCTCCATACCTCCCAAAAATCATTCATGGGAGTTTCTGAAATTATTTCACGAGCTATTTCACATTGGATTCTATCCGGTTGTAATCTGATTAGTTGTTTAAACTCGCGTAATTGTTCATCAAGTGATCTATGGCCGGTATTAATCTTTTCGTAATAGTCTACGTGTGATTTTAACCAATCATGTGGGGATAAACTAACAAATAGTGGTGGTTGACCATGATCGCCGCACATAATAATTTTTTTTCTTTTCGTTGATAACCATTCAAGGAATATTTGTAATATTTTCAACGATACCGTGCATATTTCATCCCATATAATGACATCAGGGATAAATTTCTCACCCATTCGATCAGGAGTCCATGAGTCACCTTTCCATCGAAAGAAGCTGTGATAAGTACATGCATTTACCCCACGCTGTATCATCTCTCTTGCAAGTCTATGAGTTGGTGTTAGCACAATCATATTTAATGCGTGAAAATCCGTAGGATTTTTCCTATGAAATAACTCAATCACACGAGTTGTCTTTCCTGATCCACCACAACCGTTCAAATAAACGGTTTTATATCTGCATACAGGATCAGATATCGGTGGTGCATTAGAAAATTCTGATAATTGGTTGCTTTTCAAGTATTTATCGTCCATCGTAACATCAGCAGATTTACAATATTCATGTAGCGTCTCCTTTTTAAATCTCCAACATCCCCACGCTTCCTCCGGGGATGTGAATTCAGCCACTGCTGATTTGTATTTGTTGTGTATATACATCGAATCAGTGGCTACTCTAACCGCGGTATTAGGAAATCTATTTATCATCGAAAATAGATTAATAGTAGAATAACTAAGCATAGATGATCTTAAATGTGTACACTGGGAACTATATCCATCACAGTAGGTAACAATTGTACCCAACTTAGTCCCATTGGATAGAAAAGCATCTTTACGAGTTACGAGTTTTCCTTGATTCGTTAAATCTGCTATGATAAAATCGTATTCAGCGTTGTCTATGATCAACCGCGAAGAGTATTTTGCATTGTCATATCTTCCACCTTGAGTAAATTTACCGATTATTTTTCGTCCAAAATCTTTTGCTTGTCCATTTTCAATTTCAAATAACTGCCTAGACCAATCCATGATTTGTTGTTCATTGAAAATCTCCGATTTTCCATTCGAAGAATTTCCATCAGGAAATTGTCTTCGTTGTTCGTTAATTATACTATCTAGATCGGGTTTTGGTAGCCAAACTTCTTTCTGAGCTCGATAGCATATAATTGCTTCGGAAATAATCAGCGATATCAGCATACCACATTCAATCATGTATCTCAATAACACAATTGGCATCCAGTGTTTTTCAGACATATGTCTACCAATCCAAACATAACTACATGGATGTAATCCCGTAGCTAATTCAAATGATACCACACGAGCGAATCCAGTTAAGTCAAAATCAGGTAATGGACCATTAACCGAAACACGAGTCATTTCATGTGTGGGGTGTTCAAATCGTTTAAAGTACTTAGCACATTCTCCATATCCTAGAAAACTCCCTGGATAACACGCAGATATATCAATTGAAATCATACCCTCGCGGTGGTAGTTTGTATTCCACAGTCCTCCATGGCCGAATTCAAGACAGCTTGATTTAACATCCAATAAAAAATCCCTTCGTGTTGGACGCCATGAGTTCTTTTCTCGTGCAAAATGAGCTACAACTGATGGAATCGTAAAACTATCCGTGAGTAGTTTTTCATGGAAATTATTCGAGTTTTCACACGAGTATTTTACAGCGGTTTTTTTCATCCTCGAGTGTAACTCTTCAGTGCGATATAATTCTCCATTCGGTCTTACAAACTGATCAAATCTCAATTCTGAATCTTCAGCGCTGCGAAGTAGCCACACTGACACAGGATCATCTTTACACAACGCATGAATAGCATCGAATAACTTCTCTTCGTGGAACACATCCTTACAAAACTCCTCAGGGATATATCTTACGGTTCTATCTCGTGGAAATACATTTACTGCAGGTGTCCACGCGTGTTCGTTATGATCAATAATTTCAATTGGGGCTCCTTTTGATTTATATTTAGATTCGTGTAATACTTCTCCGGTTATCGTCGCTACCGACATTGGAAATCTTAATGACGTTTCTAATTTGGTTATATCTTGAATTTTTGCCCCATGCTGTTTCACTGTCAGACCCCATTCGGTTATTTTTTTCGTCCTTGTTCAGTTAGTTTATTTCCCCGGGATGCATTCGTAAAGTGTTCCATTACTCGTTCTGCTACACAATTGAGTGGTAAAGCCACTGACGTCGTTCTCATAGGTGCTAGTTTTGCAATACTTGGCTTATCATTTAGCGGATATATTCCATAAACAACTGTTGTTACAGGATATGATCTCTCGTAGTATGGTTTGTCAATTCCAGTTAGAATTCCTGGTTTGGAATCTCGACTAACAATGACAATTTTTTTATCCTTGAGAATTGGTTCAAATTTATCTCTGATAATCCAATTTCCTTCCTCTTCGATAATGAATTTTATTCTAAAAAAATACCTTTTTTCCCAAGATGTGAGATTATCTTAGCTGCTCTTTCGTCGTTCATGGTAGCATCGATTGTGGGTACATTGACATCATCATGTATAATTCGAAATGTCGACCACGTATGAGATGCTCCATCGCGCTTAAATTCATTAAAACAGTCGCTGATTTTACTCAACATGGTTCTATCACGCATTTTACCTTTGGTATATCAGAGATTCTATCGAGATTAAATCTAGCATTTTTCCAAGGCGTAATTTTCGATAATCTCTCGAATTCCTTCATATTATAATTAAAACAAGTATTTAAATAAAAAGTTTTTTATATCATGAATCATTGCAAATGGCTCATGATTGGATCAGTAACCCCGTGTAACAAATCATGCAGAAATGAGTTCTGTGGGTATCATATGCAAAGTTTTCGTCGGGGGAGCAATGGTCCTCTACCCTGCATACAATGTGGGGTAGGGGTTAGAGGAATATCACAGTTATGTCTCGGTTGTGGTGGTAAACGATACAGAGAGTTGAAGCGCTATTACGATAAGAGAATCAAAGATTCCACTAAAAAAGGAAAATCCATAGGATTTTCAATCAATGAATCTGACAGCGTCCTTGACTCTGTCAAGGACAAGATCATAAGAACTCCCCACGATTACGTTCAGAGATTTTCAAATAATATATCTCAACCAAATAATGATTTAGACAAATAAAATATTATGTATATAAATGAACCAAGAATTTCAACCGCATCCCGTGATTGTAAACTATGAAGCATCCCGTGACGGTATTGTCAGACATCGCAGACTAAAGAAGCCAATTGGTGCTATGACTAATCAAGGCTATTTGAGGTTTGGCACCGGAAAGAAAACTTATCATAATCACAGATTCGTCTTCAAGGTGTTTAATGGATTGATCAAGGATGGTCTTGTTATTGATCACATAAATGGGATTAAGACTGATAATTCTTTGAATAATTTACGAGCTGTTACACAAAGTGAGAATACTGCATCTGGGAAAACTGGTATTTATAAATCAATTGGGAAGAGACCCGTCAAGTCGTTTAATACGGCAACTAAAGAAGAGAAAATATTTCAATCAATGACAGAAGCCGGTAGATATTTTGGTATTTGCGAACCCTCAGTACGATTTGTTGCAGAACGAGTACAAAAATCGGCGATTTCCAGAAAAAACGGACAAAAAATTCAGTTTACTTATGTATAAGTACGTAATCTTGCATTCATGAAGGGAAATAACTCCCTTAGGTATATTTCAGCCTAACACAGTTACGGATCTTAAACACTGTCATTTAATTTCTGATTGGTTGGTTTCGCTATTATGAATCTCAACAGGGTATAATCAATTTTCTCTTTTTGTAGAAAACTAATACAACTGTTTTATATACATTTCGTATTTGATTCGTTTTTTTAGTGTCTTTTCAAGTATTCAGTCTTACTTCAACGTTGTCAATGATCACTATTAAAAACAACAAAGAATAAAATCACCACACCGCTATGTGCTGTTAGTCGTGTATAAGCGGCTTATATACCATACTATAGCCCTATACTATTGGGGGTTTTCGCGTTCGAAAATCATACATGTGATCATTACACAACCTATACACTTCCCCGGTGTATGGGTACCTTTTGGTATTCATACAACCTAGGATTTTGTCTAGGTTGTAATGATCACGTATGAATGTAGACCCACCCCCGTCATCCATTGTCATTTCATTCATTGTATATATACCATCATCATCCTATAATCTATTGTTGTACCGTCCTTAATTAAGTATTCATCCATTGCATTGTATATATACCATTATCATCCTATAATCTATTGTTGTGCCGTCGTCATCCATTGCATTGTATATATACCATTATCATCCTATAATCTATTGTTGTGTGCCGTCCTATATGTATACAACCGCCATATACCACTAGATCCTTGGGGTTGAATGTGTGCCGTCGTCATCCATTGCATTGTATATATACCATTATCATCCTATAATCTATTGTTCTACTCCTAGGGGAATACGCTTCGTGATTATATGTAACCTATGAACGCCGCTTGATGTATAAATACACCAAGGGGGTTCAAATGGGTGATGTGTAATGTGCTGTCCTATATGTATACAACCGCCATATACCACTAGATCCTTGGGGTTGAATGTGCCGTCGTCATCCATTGTATATATACCATCATCATCCTATAATCGCATAAAGCTTCTGGACGTGCTAAGATGACCAACACCTTAGCGGGTCCAGAATTCATTTTGTGAAACTCAAAAGAGTTTCCATCCTTTGGATTTTCACTCGAAGTAATTCACCAATTAAACAAATATATTTATATATATATATATATGAATTCTGAAAATATCAGATGTATTATTTCTGAAATTAACAAACTCAAAAATCAAAATATTCAACTATCATCGGGGTTAAATTGTGATCAAATAATGACCGATTTTGAGGATATGGAATTTGCACAAAACAATGGAAAGTATGTACTCTCTAAGCAGTATTATCTAATCAAGAGCATTCAAAAATCTATACGTGAGAGTTTAGTTTATCATGAAGACGTTAGTGTGTTTGTACCATTATGTACGGTCGTAGAAGCTGTTAGAAAACAATTAGGGGCTGAATATGAACAAAAGAAACTTATTAATTCCAAGGCGAAACAGATAAAAGCTCTAATCGAGCAAGCTGAGTCCCACGCGTAGAGAGCCTCCTTCTTGTATAACTTCCGTGTACACAGGTAATGAATGTGCTGTTATAGTCGTTATGCGTCTCCGATTACTCAACTAACAAGTTTGTAAAGACAGGAAGTAAAATTGTATGACATGTTTAATACCTGTTGGTAGATTAACTACATACGTGGGCAGTGTTGGGTGGGTGTTTTTTTTTAGTGATTTCTTTTTTTTTAGCTCTGAAATCGTAAATGAAAAATCCTAGAAGATCTGTAAGATTTTTCTAAGATCCCCCACGGATAAGCATGAATGAGCGTATTGCATTATTTGATCACGGGTTAATCTCACCGCGGTTATAACGTTTTGTTTAAGCTGTAACAGTTGATAATCCGTCAATAAAAACTTCTCTTGGGGAAAATTTGAAGAATTTTCAAGATTATCTATGACTATATCCACGTGGTATTCTCCTGTTGTTGCTCCACTAAATATCTCTCTGATAGCGTATTCAAGAAGGTCTTTGTTATGGATAGATACTAGCGTGTGCTGATACATTATTGATGTTCTTTTTGAATTTTCTAATTCAATGAGATCTCACATCTAGCGTTATTTGTAGTGTTTCCCCGCGAAGGTCAATCAGGTTAAATTCTTGGTCGGTTATTGAAAAATTCATTTTGGTTATGAATGGATTAATGGGCTCCAAGTAAGTTAAATTGGGTGGATTTTTCACTATGAGACTTCCTGGGGAAACGTCTGGAGAAAATGTATACATGATATATCCTTGATTGGCGTTGTTTGATTTTGAAGTATCAATTGAGAAACTTCCCAAGATTGCATCACAAATAACATGTACAGCAATAACAGATGATATATCAACGTTGCCGGGAGATCTGTGTTTGTTGTTGCGGTACACTGAATTTGTCGATGTTAAAATTGCTTCTGCTGGAGGAATCATTTTAAACCATAACGCATGAATCTGTGGAAAGAATTCGTTGATGATTTTATTAAATGACGCTTTCATCGCTGGTACATCATACCCTGGAAATTTACAATCAAGTAGAGTTTTGTCTGTTAGCGAAAACACTCTTTGAAAATCTTTATCGGATGCTACCACATCAAGTAATGTCTTATTTATCAAATTCATATCAGCGATAATTTGATTTAGTTGTTGTTGTTGTTGCTTGATTGAATCACGTGTAATTGTTACACCTGTAAAATTCAAATAGTTTCCGAGAGATCCTTGAATAAGATTTCGAAGTTGCTGTAAGTGAGTTTGATATAATTTTTTCATATTGTTGAATTTCGCAGATAAACTATTATACGTTACGGTGAAACTTTTTCCTGTAGACTGATGTAAATGTCCAGGTTACAGGACCTTGTGTTATATACTCAGAACTCTGGTCGTTTATTATTACACGATAATGTTTTGTTGTATCTGCCGCTGATATCGTACGAAAAAAACCATCATCGGAGTAATCTAATTGTGAAACACTAGGTGTATCATCGATGAAGTCAGCACGTTTAGGTTCTGGTAATCTTGGGTGAAACGCAGGAAGACTATCCAGCCATGTTTTGTGAATCCGTGGGAAGAATTCGTCGATGGTGTCACTAAGTTTTCCTCGCATCCATGGTACATTATACCCTGAAAATTTAAACGTGGAGATATCATTGATGAGGATTTTATATTTTGTTTGTTATTAATTTAGGATCACTAATGGGAATAATTCTAATCAATTCACTATGATAAAATTCCATATCAGCGATAATTTTATTACATACCTCTATATACTTGATGACATCATCGCGGCGTGGTGGGCTTTCACTTATTGCTGTTATCAAATAACCTCTAATTCTCTCAAATTCGCTATTCATGGTTGTAAATTGATTAGTAATATATATTTGATCTATTGTATTAACGTTTTGAACAGGAACAGGTGCAGCATGTAGAAATAGAATGATCGATTTCTTAATATTCTCATTATAAAAATCATATTTCAACTCAGGAACACCACCTAATACACGACGAAGATCCTCATTAGTAATAATACCACGATCATAATTTTTTTTACCATCAAAAAAATGATAATCCTCCTTCGTGGAAACATAGTCAGATTTCAGTGGTTCACGTGGTAGATCTTTTATGTCGACGGTTCCTGGAATAAATTCAGGATAACCCAATAAGGTTCTAATTGAGCTGTTGTATATATCCACGGCGTAGTCAGGTGAATTTACTTCGATGACCGTTGAAAGTAATGGTTCATGTCCTTTTATCTCAATGGGGTATTTATCAGGTTCATCTTTGACTTCGATGATATTTGGTCCTGTGATTGCCTGGATTGATTCTATGATTGCGTCATTGATATCTTCGATATCATATGCGCCCGTTGGTAGATGTATTGTATGTGTTTCTGGTTCTGTTTTTGTTCCATCTGGATTAGTTTTTCTATACGAAAATGTAAAACTGTTATTGGGAAGTTTACCATTGAACGGTTCTGATCTTACATTTGGCCAACTATAATAGCATCTTAATTGTGTTAGCGCTATTTCAGATACTGCCAACGGAGGATTAAATTCAACGCTGAATTCTGGTGTTTTCGTTACCAGCGAGATCAACTTTGTTTTTGTCATGGCGGTATTTGTTGCTATTCGTTGAAGGATTTCTTGTGAGGATGACATTATTATTATTATTATTATTATTATTATTATTATTATTATTATTATTATTATTATTATTATTATCACGTTCCAATTTTGAAATCGTTGAATCATACAACCTTACCATCCTAGAGAATTCCTCGTCGGATATTATTTGATCGTCTATTGCCGACGAGATTAACATTGATAATTCCGAATAAGCGTTTGACACGGTGATAAATTTAACAGTGTAATCGTGTAACTTTTCTTGAGAAACATGATGATAATTTTTTTGTTATCGTGGTGAATATTCCAGTGATTGTTGCCGCGGCGGATATTATAACAGGTACAACAATCGGAGCTATCATAGTCACCGAAGATAGTATTATTCCAGCGTCGGTAATTACTCCTGATACCGAGTAAACAGTTATATCTAACGCGGTGATTCTACGCTGGTATTTTTTCTTTTTATTTTTATATTCGGTAATTAATGCTTCAAGTTTATCTTGAAACTCTTTGACGGTGTTATAACGATACTGAAACACTGTCACTGGCGATGACGTTGTTGACATTTTATCTATTAACGTAGTCAAAAATTCTCTGAAATCCTTTGTGAAATTCTTCGAATTTTCGATAGATTTTAGTTTAACTGTTTACTTAAATCAGCTACAAATTCAACATACCATGACATTGAAACCCTAGCTAGATTATTATCAGTGGATGTAATCGTGAATTGTTGAATCGTATCCTTGTCGATAATTGTTGATATCGTATTATTAACTCCAGATGAACTCGATGATGATATATTAAACAACGTTGGTGTCACTAACGTTAATCGATAAATTCCCTTTACGGTTGCAGTAACGTGTAAAATATTATTTGTAGGTGTCCACGTATATGATCCGTATTGAATCGTGTATACTACGTTGATAGTTCTATCATGAGGAATTTTTGTTTTTCCAATTATTGCTATCATTCTTGTTCCATCCGCTACGATGGCATTTGTGGTCGTTTTAAGATCATCGATGGATTTCTTTATATCTGGAAGTTTCATATCGAGTTTATCAAGTGTAGATCCGACAAATTTATCAACGATGTTTCTACGAAACATTGAAAACTGTTTTACATGTTCTTCATATTTGGATTGAAGTGTTGCTAGTTCTAACATAGAATCTTTTATCTCTGTAAGCTTTGGTGCAGTCACACGCGGAACACCAAAGAAATTATTTATGGGAGTTTCAATGGCATCAATTATATCTTGTTGGAGCTGATTAAACTTGGTTATATGATCGTTATAATCGTCACGTAGTTTTTTCATATTATTGACGGAGTCACCAGCAGTGACTTTAACGTCATCGATGGTTTTTTGTAATCCCGTTATAGCATTTATTTGATCATATATTTTTTTTAATTCATCTAAGTTTGCTATCGATGAGATAGCTTTGTTGATTATTTTTTTTTACTTGTCCAATAGTAACTGTTTCGGAAGGACGTGGTACTGATCTTCCAAAAATATCTGCCATGTTATATATACACGTTTCTCTTTGTTAAAATCATTCTTGAATTGCAAGCAATTTATGATTTTTCATCATCGTGTATTCATGGATGGCCTTGTGAGGTAATTTAGAACTCGTTGAAATAGCCATCAACGCGTTAAGAGTTTCTTGCCCACATATTGGAGGATCTGTTAATGTCTGCGTGGGCAACGTTGAATACCAAATTGGGATTTTCGATGAAATCATCGAAGTATATTTGACAAATTCAATCGGAGATGGTAATCCATACGAGTCAAAATAAATAATCGATGTTGGATATATCGCGTAACAAACCTAATGAGTTCCAGGTCCAGTGTTATCAAGATTAATTATTCCAGTTTCTTGTATTTGTGGTTTTGCTGGTAATTGATCTTTCATGAATACACCTCTGAAATGATTTATTGGTAGTTTTCTTACTGCGTCGAGTAAATCAAAATTCGATATTGGTGAAATTTCGTTGAAATTATTTCGTGGAAATCTAGAATTTTTTATTAATTGGTTTTGTACTGTCTTGTGAATCGACTTCCGGCTAGTCTGAATCCCCTTCCCTTTTTTTTTTCTCGTTGATATTCTTCCACCGGATTTTAGACCTTTACCAAATACTTTATTGACAACATTAGAAGCAAGAGCTCCGGCTGCCCCAGTTCCTAACGCTCAAAGAATTGCCGGAGCCGCTGACGCAATCAATCCTGGAATTGCAGCTAACAACGGAAATATTCCTCCGGCTTTTATCATATTTTTTATAGCAGCCGCAGATAGATTAATCTGAACTCCTTTTTTTTCTTTAAAAGCTTTATTGAAATGATTAACCTGTGTTTTCGTCAGTGATAGTTTATTTGATCCACCGGTCATCTGATTATTTTTTAGCGTAATCGTAGTTCCACATTGTTGGGCTTAACTCGATTCAAGTTTCTTTATCTGACCGGGTGTTAATGCAACATTAATAGTGTTATATGACATTCCTTCGCAAACATCATTGAATGCCCCCCAGATTTAATAAAATCACCAGAGTATCTAGCTAAACCTACAACTGTTGTTGCAATATCAACATCGTTATCGATGGATTCAATTCTAGTAGAATTAATCATGTATTGGGCGTTGTTAAATAACGCCATTATTCGGTTGTTGACAAATCCAATCGGGATATCTTTAAGATTATCACCGGCTGCAAACTCAGTATTATCATGTTTTCTTAGTTGTCCTTCTACTTCGATGTATGCTTCACACGGCAAGAAATACTTAGATGTGTCATCGAATTTAAGTTCAGTTCGTGATCTTACATTAGGGTTCTGTGCTTGATACGAAAAATATTGATATTCACGTATCACCTACGTTTTTTATATAACCTTTTTGTCCAGATTTTAAATAATTTTCTTTAGTGTAATATCCCAGCGCAGCAAACTTTACTAAATCAGTTATATCATCTTTATCAATCCTCGCTAAAGTTTCCTCAGTAAATTTATCTCGTAACTCTTGAACTCTATTATCTGGTTTTTTAGGTTTTACCTCAGGTGCAACCGTAGGTTTAGATTCTTTTATCGCGGTTACAACTTCACCAGTTGCTGTAGTTATAGGCTTAAATAATTGTTCAGTATCGGCAGTAAAATCTAATTTTGCTTGTTGACGCGCTTGCAAATTATCTCTGAAAGAATCTCTCACCGGAAGATATTTCTTAATTGCGGCCAACCGTTCTCTAGTTAATCTAGTTATTTGTGCTTCTCCGATGTTTGCCATTTATATAAATCGATTGAAGATTTTCAATTGCTAATTCATCATTGTATCTATAGCTAATTCGGTTAGCTTCATAGCAGCAGAGAGGGTGATGACAATGACAACATCGAAGATGTCGGCATCGTTTTTTTTTTAATTCTGATTTTACCAAATGGACGCTTCTATTAAGCATTTATGAGGAAGCCTTGGATTACCAAAAAGACGCCCGTAAACTCTTGTCCGATTCATCTTTTGCATTTCTTTTTGGTTTTGAGAAGCCCCTAATTTGCCAAATAGAGCCTTTTTTTCAAGTTGTCCGATTCACCCTCTCTGCTGCTCTTTCATTGCTTTCCAAAAAGGTACCCAGTCTTTAATTTATTGAATGTAGACAATCTGTTTGTCTATCAAGGACACTCACAAATACACATACACACCACTTATATTCCCTTATATTTGATTAAAGGACTCAACTTTGTACACATTTGATATATATATATATATATATATATATATATATATATATATATATATATATATATATATATATATATATAAATAATCTTATCAAAATGTGCAAAAGCCCATTTATTCCATAACTTTCCAGCAATTTTATGATCTGTGGTCAACAGAAATAGCCTTCATGCAAATTGTTCGGACACAACTGCGTTTGTTCTTGTATTTAACACTCAAATTTAATGAAACAAATACATCATTTTATCTCTTTAATATTCGCATTGTAAGGCTGATTTAATGATTCAGGTCCCATTAGAAATAATCCGGTCTGGTATCACAACTTAAGATTCTATATGCTATGTCATCTTTCTCTTAATAATTTTTGCTACCCTTCGTTCAATAAATTCAAGGTTGCTTTCAGGGCTATCTATCTAAAGAACCAATCCTATCCGGTCTCTATGGTGACCAAAAACGGGTTGTGGTTTGATATGTTTTATCACTTTTTAAATTAGCAACAACCTTCTGATAATTGAATTCCGTCTGTCCAAACTGTAGTAGCATAATCTGAATTGAGTACACACACACACACACACACACACACATTTATGTTATTTCCATATCTATGTTTTTTATGTTTAGTTGCACCTAGGTTCTGTTAAAATGAACTTAAATTTGGCTTAAGTCCCCATTTGACCAAAAAAAGTCATTTTTCCATGTCTGAAAGAACTGGATGAGCAGCACTTTGTCTTACCATTTGCTGTTTATTGACTGGCCCTATAATTCAGCATTCTCCAAGTACGGAATGCCTGTTCACAAGAATCTAACAAGAATTACCACACATGTGGTCTTCACTAGATTGGAATGCCCTAAAAACAACCTATTATTAGCGAACACTCTGGTAACTTATAAATATGCCAATGAAACTCTAGTGCTGCCAAAAGCTATTGCACCAGTTGGAATCACGAATGTAGTTCCAGTCTATTTTTAGAACATTGTTTCCTCTCTCATTTTGGTGGTGATAGAAGAGTTATATTGATGCATATTTGGTAGGGATTTAAAGGTAATTGTTTATTCTTGAGAATATGAGCAGAGAGAGTGGTTGTCAGTGTGTAATTTGGCGACAGTGCACATGGAGTAATAAGGCCTTGGTAATGATCCGGAAGTGAAATATGTGGTCTGTGTACATGCTGTTATGTTTACAGTGCAGCAGCTCAAAAAAATGCCGGTCAACCCTTGACAAGAATTTCACCGTGAAGTCATCTTTGGGGGTATTTTAGATTTTCATATGATTTGTATTGATTGTCACACTGTGGAAAGGTCAGTGCTGAGAAATATATGTAGAGAACATATAGTAAAATTAATTGTGGTGTATGGCCAGTTGACCAACCCATAGAAATCACGTGTATACTATTATTAGACTGACAAATCCCTGTTATTAGCTATTTCCATCTTTTTGACAAACACTTGTATTAGATGTACTAAAATAATGGCAGCACAATTTTTAAATTTGAAATATTAACATTATAAATTAAAACAATTCCTGAGTTTAACTTTATAGTCAAACTCGAGTGGACTTGTTGAAAAGTTTAGATTTGTCCTGTGCGTTTCAAATGGTTCATTGTTATGGGCGGCAAAGGTACATTAAACAGTCTATAAACTTAGTCTATTTCGATTGTTCTTCTGATAAAATGCTAGGTCTTTCCTTCAGGGACAGGATGATTTCCAACTTGAGACAATCGTCACGGCGGGACAACCATTATCTGGACATGCCTCAACTGGTGTAGGACCGTTATGTCGGCGACTGACACTCTTCTACGCAGGGACGGAAATGTTTTTAGTATCGGCCAAAGTCATCGACGAAACCAATATTGACGACCCGTATTCAAGTGGAAGACCTCAGGAAGTTTTCCGCGGCTCATTTATTCACTATGATTCCTAAATACTACATCTTCGTTGATTCATTTCCGCAAGCAAGTACTGGAAAGATTGACAGAAAGGCCTTATCAAGCAGAGCTAGGAAACATTTAGGAATCAGTTGAAACTGAAAATTTGCAGCAAGAAAGAAACCAAATGAAAATCAATGCTTGGACTATGTATGTATGTATGTGTGTGTGTGTGTGTGTGTGTGTGTGTGTGTGTGTGTGTGTGTAATGGGGGTACAAAATACCGTAGAAATGGAAAACGTTATATAGCAACACAATATAAAAACACTATAAATGCCGTAAACATATTAATTAATACTGTTTTCTTTTATCGTTGTTCTTTTTTCAATTCTCCTCTTTAATAAATTCCTTCGTTTTTCTCTTATCTTTGTCCTTTATATTCCTTGGCTACATGATAATATTTAATTCAGATACATTGACTATTAAACAATTTTAAAGTTTTTAAATTAAAAATCATAAGAATTAGACATATATTGGCATATATTGAACATTTTTGTATCGACAAGGGTGAAAAACATGATAAAGCATTGGATTTCGTTCTAGTCCTTTCGTTTCTATGTTATGTGTTATACTTCCTGTAATGTACAGCTAAAAAGACATGAAATAATATATGTTTAAACTTATACACAACAAAAACTAAAGTAAGAAGTAAACTTGAAATGTTGCTTCCACTACTGGAAAATGAAAAATCTAATTCAGTACAACCGTCAACATATATGTCTGCAGAACTATCTTGTATCATTGACATTAACTGACAGGTATACAGTACAAACATGACGTTCACTATATTGAAACTAACTAAGTGAAAACCACTTGTTTTATTAATTAGATTGTAATAGCAAAACACATGAAGCATAATAAACTAGTTTCATTTTTTGCGTTAGGTTTTCTTAAGTCTTCAAAGCTTTGATGTTTTACATTGAAAACTAGATAAGGACCTTTTTGTTCAACTGCACATCATATGTACAAATCAGTCCGAAACTTGGTATTTTGTAAATAAACGTGGAATAACACAATCCTATACTTCCATTTGCAATTTCGAATTTTGATTAGTTTTTCCAGTAATAATGAAACAACACTCAAGCACTACTTCCTTCGTCTGAAGTGGTCCTGTGACTCTAGTGTATATGAATTCATTATTTAACTGTTTTACAAAGAACATCTCGTCATGGGGCTATTACAACGCTCCATCAACGCCGAATATTACAAAACATGACGGATTAATCTTCTATTGTTACCCAACTTACTCCAAAATACAGTCACTTAATCAATCAAGTTTGTAATTTCACGCGTTGTTGAAAGATGATATTTAAGGTCATGACAAGATATGCATCGCGTTAAAATCACTTGTAAAATCCGCAGTCGTTACAGTTACATGACTAAAAAGAAGCATGTTGATTGGGCGAAGTCGCATCTAATAGATTCTTCATTTCTGGTGGACCGCTCTGGTGGCCTAGCTGTTTAAGCGTCTGCAGCGAATGCGAGGGTCGTGGGATCGAATTCCGGCTGGTCATACCAACGACTAATAAAATTGGTACTGGCATCTGCCTCGCTACGCGCTCAGCATTAAGAAGTTAGTTTTAGGGCTTGTTGGTCTGGTGTCAGGCTAATGTGAACGGGTGAGACATGATGCTACATGTCTGCTACATGCTACACGATGCCCCAGTGCTAGACATCAATCTAATGTGCCACAATGCAGACATTGATATGACTAAAATTGTTAAAGCTACGTTTCAAATCTAAATCACATACAAATCAACTTATGTTTTTGCGCGACTGTACGCTAGTATGCTATGCTTATATAATAGATAAGTGTAGTACAAACTCATGCTCTACTGGGTACATGTATGATGTTGCCAATGCACAGATACATGAGGCCCGTTCTACACTGGAATGTTGGTATAGTTATTAAATTTGAACATCAATACAGTGTGCTTAAAGCATATATTTTGCTCTATCAAATAATGCAAACCTAAAAACTATCATTTAGTCCTATTTTCGTTCAAATTGCTTTGCATATCTCACAAGTTCATTCTTTTGAGCGAATTATATGAGGTAGTATGTGTCGTATTTGATATAAATTTACAAACTGAAATCTGAACCTGTACATCTTTACTGACTGAATGCCGAATTAAGTCAACTGGTTTTCAACGCTAGTTATTATGGAAATGAAGCTATTGGTGTGCATGCGTAATCCACACGCAATACCTGGTTTAGATAGTCCAAGCCTGCTGTAAGGACAATTGGTAATGCTCACTTTAGTATATGCTGGTGGGAGATTGCATTCTAATGGCTAGAAATTATGGTAACCATGATGCCCCATTTATCTGAATTAAGTATCTTGCATTATTTAGCAGTAAATGTGTGAAAGAATAACTTACAACAACAAAATCCATACATGTTTGTCCACATACTCTTACGCAATTTACAGCAATATGTAATCAGGATGTCGTGACGACGAATTGCCACCGATACATGCGAATGATCCACTTAGCGGTATTGTATACGGCTTGGAGAAATTAAAATGAGCGGTTTTCTGCATATATTGTTTTGGAAATAAAATGGATTCTAGTCAGTCCTGAATAACAGTAATACCCAATAAAAGGTACGAAGGCCTGTATTGACCATAATCAGCATTTTATGAGGACGACAATTACATAATTTCCATGTATTTTGGTAGTAATGATGACTTAATGTTTAGTCCTAAGCACTATAATATTACTATCAGTCAAAAGACCGTTTTGATTGCAAGAACAACAATTTGGTTGACCAATAAACTTGGCATCGTGGTGCTTGCCATGTGCTATGTACGCAAGGCCCAGTGAAGGAAAGGGGTTGACTGGAAGAAGACCAACATAACAGCCTATATTAATTGGCATCGTGGTGCTTGCCATGTTCATTGTATAAAGGCCCATTGTATATCAAAAAATGTAATGCTAATTGCATCTTGATTAGTCTTCATGGAATATGATGATTACAATGCAATAGATCAATGATCTCTGAATCTTCTATTGCACGTAAAATACAATATCGAATTCCACATTTTAGATCATATAAATACAATATCGAATTCCACATTTTAGATCATATAAATACAATATCGAATTCCACATTTTAGATCATATAAATACAATTTCCGCAAAATAAATATGCCCTTGAACATTTAAAATGAACTTATTAATTAATAACTTTTCACTTATTACGAACTATATATTTATTATATTTGTCTATACCAAACCCACCCACCCTGTTTAGAATAATCGTATAACCAATAGGCCTTAAGGTCTACTGCCTCCAAGGTACCATAGCGCAAATTCATTCCCACCATTGCACACTTTGGATTAAAGATCTTTAAGCCGGCTTGGCCCAACTAAACCTGACACATTTATGATCTGATGCACACCAATAACCCTATAAGAGCTTAGTTTAACCAAGTCATAAATGCCTCGTATTTCTTATCCAAACCAGAATTTTGAAAAGGGGGTAACCCCAGAGTATACAGTAGGTCAATGAGGCTGGGTTGATGACTTTGTAATCAAACAAGAAGAAAACGGAGAAAATGCTTTACGTACAAAGTGTCTCATGTATGGAAGTACATATGCCGTTATATGTTCATTATGTCATCAACCTGAGAAAACTGGAATTATGCGCAGAATCTGGTGTCTGTTTATTATCGCATAAAATAGTCAAAAGTGCTGACGCTAATAAATTGCTTGTCTTTGTATCTATGAGGTGTAAACTTTAAAACATCGGAATTATTGAAACTTAAATCAGCTGCCATCTGATAGACCTACAGCTTTTGGGTGGGATTTAATTGTTGAAATCAAAAATAAAATTATTAGTACTTATTGCAAGGAAAGTCGGTCATAAATTGGTTATCCTCAAAAACGTATCCGGTCTTGGAAATAATTACTACTTATGTATCGTAATTTGGGCTGTGTTAGTGGTGTTAAACACTAATTATTTCGTTGCCGACATATGTTGGATTAATTTTTAGAGACCGTTTCAAAACTCAGCAGTTTCGAAGAAGAAAAGGTCTTATCATGAATTTTTCTTCGTCAGTAGAATGTTAGTCTTTTAAAAAAAAAAACTTTTGTTCATTACCTATCAGTCAGCAATAATTTGGCTGTGTTTGTGTTCATTACCTATCAGTCAGCGATAATTTGGCTGTGTTTGTGTTCATTACCTATCAGTCAGCGATAATTTGGCTGTGTTTATGATGACCGAATTCTGGTAACTCTGAGACCATCAAAACAACTTAACACGATATATGTTTGTATTAGACGAGTACTTGCTTCATAATTCTGGAGTGAGACTTTTGAAATAAAATCACACCGAATATACTGAATGACAAGTTAAGCCTTCGGCAGTAAATGTTTCCTTATGGACTGCATGCTTTAAAATATTTCATTCAAAATGAGTCAAGATTTATTACTATTTTCAAATATCAGATATGTGGGATCAACCTCATTGCTGGAAAGACCGATGCGGTGGCCTAGTGTTTAGAGCGTCAGCCTCGGATGCAGGAGGTCGAAGGATCGAACCCCGGCCAAGTCATACCAAAGACTTTTAAAAATGGTATACTAACATATGTCTCGCTAGCTGCTCTGCATTAAGAGGTCATTGTTAGGACAAGGACTGGTCGGCTTGGTGTCAGGATAGCTGACTGAGTGAGGCATCAAACCACTTGTCTGCGGAACAAACTGCCACACTGCAGACATCGTAGTGATGCGAACTGAACAATTGTTAAGGCTACATTAAAAATCCAAAGCACACACTCATTGCTGCAGTCCGTTGCAAATTGAGTCATATCAGGTTTAGCTACAGTTAATCCTCCGCATGATTTGTCATGCTTTAAGAACGTCTTTTTACATGTTATATGAACTACTTATTTAAATTTACAGATACAGATGTGAACTTATTTATCTTTATTGCACAGGCTGACGCCGTATGAAACTTGATCTTCTTGCAACGACATCATGTCAGTAGCCCGACAAAAGCACCGAAATAAAACATGCAAATGACATTTAAGTATATTCATACACAAAAGGGACAATAGTTAATAAGCGTTGATTACAAAGATAAGAACAAATATTATTTCAGCCTGCACAGTTAAGAATGTGATAGAGACGTAAAATGATTTGAGGCTAGAAAACCCACTCATTAGGTACATTGCCGGAGACAGGACGTGCAGTGGGTGCGAGCCTAAAAATCAACGAATTGGCAAAAATATATAGATCTCAATAAACTTCATTACAATAGGCTTCAAACCCAACCGGGCGAATCATCAAAATTTTAAACAAAATTAAACCACTGTAGTTTTAAAGAGACTACCTATATATGCCTAGGGAAAATATACATGAACGCATCTAGTAATTTGGAAATTGGAGCAATGGCATAGATAACTAGATACCGAAGTTCAGAAATATCTTTAAAACAAATAATTTAATTGGACTTATCCCAATCAAACCAAAACAGTGTTAGGTGTCTCTTGATGAAAAACACCATACGAATATACAGATATAGTGCAGATATAGTGATTCAATCCACCGACTTAAGTACACATGAAAGTGTCGCATATGAAAAAAAAACTATGAAATTTGATACCCACGAAAATGTTTGAAATCACAATACCAATTGACCTACATTTCCTTTATATGTAAGAGCAGTTGTTTACTATTATCATCTGAGCGATGACTCGAATTGTTGAAGCATTACTTCCCTGAATAGCAAGTCAAGCAACAAGCATTACACTACTTCAGGAAGTTTTACCGCTTTTAACAGCATCTTTACGTTTTCCCCTGAATTTCCCGCTTTTAACAATATCTTTACATTTTCCCATGAATTTCATGGGTCTTCAATCTGAGCAAAAAAGATAAACAAGTTCATATTTCTATTTGCAGCTTTAACCATGCAACTAATTAACGTGTCATGTGAAAAATGTCCTCATTCAGTTTTACAACTAATGCTGACGTTTAATTGTCGTTGAATTTTGATGTGACTTAAGTTATAATTGTCTCCTGAAAATAATAATATATAGTGGTGCAATGTTTTTAATTGCAAAAGGCAAATTTTCATTTAATATCTTCAGTGTCATTTTATTTTAAAAGTCTTACATCGGAATTATGAAGCAAGCTCGCTTCTCATGGTCATCACAAAGTCGAAGTGTCGCTGACAGGGTTGGTAAAGAACATAATTTCTTTGAAGACGGCGACGTTCTACTGACCAAAACGAATTTCCAGGAATTCAGGGGACGACCATTTCTTCTTTCAAACTGCTGAGTGTTGATATCATCTCAGATATGCATTAAGCAATTATAAGTATTTAAGTTGGCCGCCAGTCTTGTAGTTAATATCACAAACTAATATAACATTCTGTTCATAAAGATTAACGTGAGTTTTAAGATGGCGGCAATATTAAGCATCAGACACACACCATTTTACCTACACACCAGAAGAAATATTTCAATGAAATTCCATGGTGATCTGACCATCACGTCAGGAGGAGTAAAAATAGTAAGGTTAGGACAACGGCCGAATTGTCGGCTTTTCTATATGTCAGGATTTTTATTTAACTAAAATTTAAAAAGTCTTTGGTGAAACGTCCGTGTCAATATGACCATTCAGCAGGAGTTACAACAGCTAGACTTCCAAGTTAGTAGTTGTGACAGTCATAATCGATGCCAGAGCGACGCCATTTTCATTGTGGACAAACTTGGCCATGATATACAAAGTGTGTCGAATTTCATAGCGACCCTCGAAATATCTTAGAATATTGATAACAATTGGTCCTAATCGACGGACGCAGTCAGAAATAAAAGATTGACTTTATTCTTCGAAAATCTGCTAATCATTTTCTCAAGAAAATATCAACAAAGCAATTAGTTGTTAAGCCTATTAACAGAGCAAAGCGTACAACGCACAAGTAGTAATTATTTTCTGAGACCATACGTTTTCGTTAATGCCTGACTAATTGATATCCGACCTTCTTGTCATTTTAATCTAGTAATAAAATAAGTTTGTATTTAACGCTGTTAGATCGAAAACAAAATTCATAAGATTAAAATGATGACAAATAATTAATTTTGAATCATATCTATAATGTATCAGATGTTAGAATTTAAAACTAAAATTCAGAAATTTAGCAGCAACATCACTTTCTACCATTTTATGCAATAATGAACACAACAGACGCCATTGCCGACTCTAGATTTTTGCACATAATTTGAACAAGTCAACAAATTTAGGTGTATGTACTCTGATACACAACAGACACGCTGCGTAATTCGTTTTGTTCCCGGTTTGATTGAAAGGTCACCAACCTAGCTGCATTGACACCCTGCATACTCTGCTTTTAGAAATTATGGTATGCATTAGAAATATAGTGCATATACTGCGTTACCTATTGGCTATTTTATTATATCCAGTAAAGCAACGTACTCTTGAATAACGACACATTATGACACCACCTTTAATGTCATTGATGTGCAATAGACAAACAACACCTGGTTTAGTTGGGCATAGCCCACTTAATGCTATTTTGCCACTTGTGTTCCATAGCGGGACTGAATTTGCTCTGTTGTACTTTTGGGGGAACATACCGTAAAGAGGACTTAGCCCAGCTAAACCAGGTATTGTTTATGCATCACGGATGCACATCAATTATCGTATTACCGAGATTACAAGCGTCGGTTAACATAATATTTAATCGGGCATTTGATCAGTTATCATGAGTGAATTTGTAATGCATTAAAATATTTGCCCTAAAATTACTCTATTCAAAAACGGTTTTCTTCCAAATAGGTTTGACCAATGAATCCCCAATGTAAAATTTTCTCAATAAATGGTAGCGGTGCCACACAATTAAAAACTCCAAAAAAAGGAGAGATCTTTTACTGGGTCAAATAAACGTAATGAATCGATTATATATTTACATGAGACATACATTAGAGTTGAGAGTTATGTATATTTATAGTATGTATGTTTGCTTTCATGATTATAGATTGAAAAGCTCATTTACAAAATAACAAATATCTGTAAAAAATTATCATTGTTGATTTTTACTTGGGGATGAGGTCATTTCGTTCTAGTAAACACGTTGTAGTTTCAAGATTGAGTAAACGTTATGTTAACCTTTTTGACCTTTGAAGCTGTAGAATAAACTATTTTTGAAGTGATGTTAATAATGCTTGATTATAGAATAATTAACCATTTACTTTTCACGAATGGTTGTCTCCAGATAGTTTTAATTTAGTAAATACAGGTAGTTTGAAATCATACAATAATTGACGTAAAAAAGTGTAGTACTTCGTCAGAATATTATTGATGTACAAGGGTTTCTATTATGCTTTGATGAAATAGAACAAAACTGATGAGTAATAATTTCATACATTACTTGGCTCTTATCACAGAGACATCAGTGTAGTGGAAATAGGAAATTAAACATCTTTTTAAAAAAATTCGAAATAGTTCTCTTAGGGTTCGAAAAGGGTCAAACCTTCAGGTAATATAAAATAACACATTTTGTTATAAAGACCTGTTAAGAACCAATATACGAAAGCCATTTAGTAAACATGTGGTTCAAGTAGCTCTTTAGGGTGCAATTGGTGCAGATGAATGGACCAGATCTATTGTTTTTGTGAAGCATTGTGGAAAAGATCCAAAATTGTTTTGCTTTATTGCCACATTTCTTCTTAGAGATAATACGACAAACTAGTGTTGAAAAAGACGTATTAAGGTGTGAATAACAAATGCACCTATAAGGGGAGAAGAGAACAAATTGAACACGTTTTCTGTGACTGTTCAATTTCTGAACACTGCTGGAAAGTATTTACATCATAGATTCAAATTATGATCCAAATTTTAGAATTATAAGAAAATATGTCTTTCTAGGGAACAACAGTCTTGATGATTTTATTACATTCATAATTATGCCTGCAAAATATTTAATATGCAGATCACGGTGTTGATAAGAATTCGCAAAAATCAACTATTATATAAATTGTTTTATCATATAAAACGCAAGACAAATATATAACGAAAGTGAATAACATAACTGATCAATTTAAGAACATGTGAACCATTTTGCAACTTTTGGTAAGTAATTTATTTAGAGCTATATATCATGTTCAATCTTTTATTTTTCTAAGCGAAGAAAATAATATTGCATTTTAAGAAAACCATTAGAGCAAACCAACAAAGAACGTAATAACATCTTGGGGGTTGCATGCGAGTGTCTTTGTTCAGATTATCTGTAAATGTATGCATGATTTCGTGTACTTCATTTGTGAACAGGCACTTAGAAATTTTAGGATGGAAAGAAATTTAAGTTAATGCGGCTTTCACCATGTCAGGTAGTAATATAGGAGACCACGTTAAATTCTGACAACTGATACTAAATTAAAGAAAGAACAAAAATGATTGCTTTTAATTTTATGTTTATTTTTGTAAAGCCATTAGTTGAAGCCGCATCTCTTTCGTTATGAACTTTGATTGTTCTGCTGTGTTGCTGTGTTTAACTTAAACCTATCATATTTTAGGGCCGTTTTTAAATTAAAAATGAGAACAAAAATAAAATCTAATGGATTAGAACCAATTCCAATGGCTTATAATGTTCTTCACCCTTGACTATGCACAATTGTTACATAGTATGTGATTTTATGGCAGATGATAATGAGTTGTAATGATAAAACGTTTGAAATGTTTAATGGTAAGTGTGTTTGACTATATTAAATCAATGTTATTTAATCATGATATACAAAGAATAAAGATGTGCAAAAAAGAAGCTGATGAATGAAGAGAATAAAAAATGTACAATCAATTAAAGAAACACTGTTAATTAGCGATGTGGTTGGAATTGAGAAAAACAAAGAAGAATGAATGAAGAAGAACAAATGAAAGCAAATAGAAAGCTGGATTAAAAGTGAACAGTGTTTCCTTGTATTATGTATTATCATGAGTTTGATAACATACTATATTTTCAGAGATATAATAAACTAAAAACACATACATACATGCATACATACATACATACATACATACATACATACATACATACATACATACATACATACATACATACATACATACATACATACTCCAAGTATTGATTTTCTTTCTTTCCTAGTTATGCAAATGTTCAGCTTTAGCGAACTCGCAGTTGTTCTTGAGCTATCACTGACAAAGCCTGTCTGTCAATCTTTCCAGTTCTTCCTCGCGGAAATGAATCAACAAAGATGTAGTATTTAGGAATCACAGTGAACAAATGAGATTTGTCCAAATATTTCCCCTCACACAACTTTCTAAGCGAGTCCTCTATCTCGACCTTGTTGGCGTAGGCTGAGGTAACCACGCACGCGCATACTATTTGGAACATAACGAAATCAGGAATCGGTACAACACAAACGTCTATCACACTTGGATGGTTTTTCAAAATTTTTTCAATCACAGAGGGCATTACATTCAACCCGCCTGAAATTATCATGTCTGACTTCCGGTTGAGTACAGTGAGCTCCCCTGCTTCATTCACAAAGCCTATGTCGTCAGTTTTGTACCAACCATCTTGGAGTTTTACACTGTTCGTTTTCTCTTCGTCATTGTAGTATTTCAGAAATACACTTGATGAGCGAACGTAAACTTCACCCTGGATCCCTATCGGCACTATTTCGTCTGAATCGTTAACTACTTTTATTTCAACACCTTCCTGAGGTCTTCCACTTGAATACGGGTCGTCGATATTGGTTTCGTCGATGACTTTGGCCGATACTAAAAAGGTTTCTGTCCCAGCATAGAAGAGAGCCAGTCGCCGACATAGTGGCCCTACAATAGCTGAGGCATGTCCAGATAATGGTTGTCCCGACGTGACGATTGTCTTTAACTGGAACTTACTCTCTCCCTGAGTGATAGAAATAGCATTATTTTTTTTTTCGTTCATAACTACAGTCGAAATAGACTAGGTTTATAGTCTCCTTGATATACCTTTGCCGCCCATAAATCTGAATACATTTGAAATGCATTAATCAAAGTGACTCGTTCAAAAAGCTCACTCGAAGTTATCTTTACATTTAAAAGTTTAAATATTATGTTTTCATTATTTCTTTGTGCATCTAATGCAACTGTTTGTCAGTACGATGGAAATATCAAACAATCTTTATTTATCAGTCTAATAATAAATTGTAACAGGGTTTTCTCAGTTAAATAATAGCATGCATTTACTTAATGAGGTTTGGTTGGTATAACTGTTATTGCCAACTAGGTATCTGATAACTTGATGTCGAATTTAAAGAGTAACACATGCGTATTAATTCTACCCAAGTTCTTGTGGACTATCGAAGCATATGGAATATTTCTGAACAAAAGCGAAACAAATTATTAAACAATTATATAAAGATATGTGATAAATGAAACATTATTCAAATTATCAACTCGATCAACTTTGCTATATATATTTATATTAAAAAAAAACAGCAGAGTGAAATAGGATCTGTACGTCTCTTTCAGTTTATATATCCGAATAATCAGATGCGTTATATATCGCTTAGGTGTCTACGCAATTAATTGTGTGCTACTGGAATCACATCACAATTATTCGAATGTAGTTCTAATCTATTTTTAGAACATTTTTTCCTTTCTCAATTTGGTGGTGATAGAAGATTTATATTTATGCTTTGTTGGTAGTGATTTTAAAGGCAATTGTTTATTCTTGAGAATATGAGCTTAGAGAGTGGTTGTCTGTGTGTATTTTGGCGACAGTGCACATTGAGTAATAAGGCCTTGGTGATAATCTGGAAGTGAAATATGTGTTCTGTTTACACGCTGTTCTGTTTACAGTGTAGCCTCTCAAAAAAATGCCGGTGCACCTTTGACAAGAACTTCACCGTGAAGTCATATTTAGAGCTATTTTAGATTAACATATAATTTGTATTGATTGTCACAGAGTGGAAAGGTCAGTACCTAGAAATTTATGTACAGAACATATAGCAAAATTAATTGTGATGTATGTCGTACTGCAACTCAATGCTCAATCATCAGGCGGTTGCTAACTAAACACTGGTAAAATAAGTCAAACAAAACTCCTTGTTTTTTTTTCTTCAAAGTAGACATCAGTCAAAATTGGTTCCCACAGACAGGTGTCACTTAATAGTGAATATCACATCGTCCGGTAACCTTTAAATAATGCTGGACGGAGCGCAAAAATCGTTAAGGAAATATTTCAGTGGCGTATAGAGTTCTTAGTTGATATACCAGACAATGTGCATATTTTGGTTTCTAATATTACCTGAACTATTAAACAAACATACAATAAAACTATTTTAGACATAAAATATACTTGTTTGAGTGTTATATATGGAGGCAATAAAGTTGTAAGCTAACCATATGCATGGAGGCTATTTCTTGGGAATACTGACCACTTGGAGCAAATAATAGCTGCATGTAGAACATCAAATGACAAATAGCAAGAAAGTGATGGAATAAGTAATTTCTGCCATTTTGATCAAATCACCTTCCAATGTGAAGGAATAGAAAATCACAAGTTTCTCAAAAATATATAGCTATTCAAGAAATCTTTTAAATATATATGTAGCCCCATGAAATACAAGTGTAGTGTGTGTGTGTGTGAGCGTGTCCTTAATAGACAAGCAGATTGTTTATATTCTATAAATTAAAGATTGGATACCTTCCTGGAAAGCATAGAATGCAGAACAGGTGGGAGAACTGTCAAGATCGTACACTTCTCGCGACGAGCGACATCCAGAATAAACTCCGCTGAAGCCTCTTGAGCCGGTATGTTGGATCTCGTCAGTCTGGTTTCTCCTGTAATAAGAATGTTATACGGGAATCCGCCGGTCCAGCCAAAACTCCGATCACAGTAATGCCTGTCGTTCTGAGTGAAAAATGAAGCCCAATGCAAACCAGCAGACATAAGAGAGCGATGTGTGTGCGAAACGGCTTTTGGCATTCCTGTACTGCCTGAAGTCTGAATGAGAAAGGCAACGTTTTCTGGCTCTATCTTAGGAAATTCGATTGCTGAAACATCGTTCTTAAGAAAGTCATCCAAGAGCAGAATTTTGTCGTTACTTTCAGGTTGTGATATAAGCATCAAGCGCTGCAAAGACGGGATCTTCGTTGACTTCACAGATCCATCTGGAGAAAACGAATCAATAAAGGTTTTCAAAATGTCCCACGTTTTACCATCGGGATGCGGATCCAGAATAAAAGTCGAACATTTCTTCAGCTTGGTTAATGTTGCCAAAACGTCACTTCCATCATCAAGAGAAAACGTTATAGATATCGGAATAGCTCCGGCTATCACCGATCCAAACGCCGAGTACAACCATTCCGGACGATTTGGAATACTGAGTGCGATTATATCCCCACTTCTGACACCAAATTGTATCAATTTTCTTCCGAATTCCCGCGATCTCTCGTTTAGCTCCTTCCATGTTACACTTTGTTTCTTAAAATCTGTTGAAAGAAAAATGAAAGCCTCTGCATCAGGTGCATCTTCAGCCCATTGTTGTAAAGAATCAGGAATCGTTTTGTATGGGACAGATGTCTGTCTTAAGGTGGTAATGTAGCTTTTCGAGAACATTTTCTTGTACACCAGACTTTCAAGCTGTTATTTCACCTTACGCGTTCCGATAGTCAACACTTTACTGTTTATTCTAATATCAACAATTGTCATTCTGGCAAAATCTGGATATATCCGGAATAAAGGACTAATGTGTAACGTGCTAACCAATACACATTGAGTTCCCGGTATAAATACAGGTATTCTTAACTCGCTGAAAGACGAAAGAGAGACTCGGCCATAAATTAGTTTACCTGAGTGAGGACGAATGAGGTGAACTTGTGAACTAAAGAGACATCTAAATGCAACATTCTTATATCTAATTACCAAAACAAAGTAATTTCTAAATTATTCCCATGTTTTATGAACAGTATTTCTGTGAGTCATTTAACTGTGTGCAGCTTTCAAGTCTTTTAATTTATGTGTACTGGTCTCATAAATGATTTTCTGTACAGGATATATATTTTTGTTTTATATGTATCTTAGAATAGAGGCTCAAACGTGCCATAATTACAACAGCACTGCGCACTTTATCCTTACAAAAATGAGAGCGCAGACCATGATAAGCTTTCTTGAGAGATGACGCCATATGCTTATATTCAAAAAAAATTGTCTTCAGTATTTAGTGATTAGAAAAAGCTTTGCGGTAAACTTTTGATAACGCACGCGTGGGCCGAGTCCCTCGTTTAGATATCCTACCATTGAAAATTGACATACTGCAGACTTAGCTTTTTAATGACCATGATAGGCATGCGCAGTGTGTGCTAAATTATAAATACAACTGTGCTCGTCGCCTGAAATATATTTTTGACGGTTTTAGATGGACACAGACCAAACAAATAAAAATATTGTGTCGCTTACTGACTATGGCAATCCAATGTTTTCCACGCTTTAAAAAAATGTTTAATGGGGGGTGGGGGTGGGGAGTATCTTCTGAAAATACACGATAAAATAATTTTATGTCATGGAACGTTTTGTTTTTAAACCTACAACGCGGTCAAAATTTTTTTCAAGTAGCTCAGGCAACAACAAATCTATACTACCACCAGCAAGCAGTGGCAAGACTCCGTCCTGTTTATTAAGTAGCGCTGCTGCAGTCGGATTCAGTATGACTCGTTTTTTTGTTGGGATTTGTTTTCTTTCCATGCGTTGGCACTTTGTCAAGGTACATTTTTCGCCTCCAGGTAACATCAGTCGTGCTGAAAGTATAATCTATAATCGATTTCCTCTAGAACCTGCAAGGGCAATTTTCTTGTGTTGATCATCAGATAGAGGGTGATGGGGGCAATTAGAAGTAAAATATTTAGATCATACTCTACGCAAAATATTTTGCTTTTTTCTAGGTCTACGTGAACTGCAGTACAGTACACTGCTTTTTCCGCACCTGAGGTCGCCGAAGGTCTTAGCGGTCCAGAATTGCAGAATTTGTTTACTTATTGGACCACAGGCTGCAGCCAAGAGCATGATTCCTGGGAACCTGCACGTAACAGGATGCTCGGACTTTTGGTCGCTTACAGTGACGACACCCATCGAGTTAAACAATCGATATAAATAAAATTATACAAACTGGGAACGACTGATAACATGTAACTTAAACAAGTAATTTACAAGAAATAAGGAATGGAACAAAATATGATTTTCTGATGGATCTATTACCTAGGATGATCGATGTTTAGAAATTGATAACAACAAAAACGATATATATATATATATATATATATATATATATATATATATATATATATATATATATATATATATATATATATATATATATATATATATATATATAATTGTCACTTAAATAGTTATCACACTAAATACTTTTAGATTCGTCTTCAAATAGAGATACTGATAAATTCACAAAAAAGGAACATATAACTAAGTGGTGTCCAGTTGACAACAAAGTACCTTCAGTCAACCGCTCTGTCCGATAACCAATTAGCCAACTCTCATGACCCGTCCATCGTAGTCGGCCAAACGATCTCTCAAGAGCACCATAATTGCTGCAGACCCGTTGTTGTACCGAAGCTTTGGTCCCTGAGCACGAGACAACCACTATATTCATTCATTCCAGCCGACAACAGTACACACGTTGTACAAAAACCAACTAAATCCCACGATTCTGCATCAGCTATACAACCCAAATCAAACCTTCAACTACATACCCATAGTCACAACTCCTCTCCAAATTCGGACAAAGGACAAACAAATTCAAACACATGGTCACATCCAGATATCCCCTCCAAATTCAGACAGCTCTACAGCTGAAGATGCTCCCGAAAACTGGACAGCTTCCTGACAATATATTTTGTGTTGCGTTGTTAGTGTCTTGCTATTGTACCCTGGTTATAGGGACAAATATGGCCAGAGAGCTTATGTTTATAGGCGTTCTTAATGCAAGTACTTTGGTCATGCAGAATGGGGTCAACGGAATTGTTAAATAATTTAAGACGTAAATAAACCACTTCCGGGTAACGCTGTACGCGGAGACCAAACCCGATCAGATTTTAGTTCCGGTGCAATATATACACCTTTATAAATACACAATTCCTTGACGGCGCCAACCCATGTAGATAATTATTTGGCAGACAATTTTAATTTTATCCATTTTCCAGTGATCCTTGCTATGTTGTATCTTATGGTCAACTTTTTTGTTAGCGCTAAAACGTGACGTCTTTGTTGCAGTTGGCTGCTTCCATGTTGATTGAGATGCAATATTTATTGTCTGTTTATTGAGTTATAACTTACTGTGTGATATTATTTAGACAAATTATCCACACAATTATAACCATTTTTCCTCCAGGTGCATCCACTGTGAAAAATGTGCGGAAACCACATTGAAAACATTATTATTTGCACCTGAAAAATGTTCATGTCCACTTTACTTCGATATCAGTCATTAAATCTTTGGTATGTTCTGTTTGCTTTGATACGTAAAAATAAATAAAAAGGATACAAGCTGACGAAGTCATTGAGAGGTATTTGCAATTCTGTATCTACTTGCTGATACTTTGACATATCTCCTTAAATCATCGGGTAAGCTCGCTCTGCGAATACTTTCTTTGGAAAGGTGCAAATTTACATTCGAGTTCGCATTCTGGATATTGTCTGATACTCTGACAATAATCCAAGTCAGCCTCAAGCAAGTCAAGTACATGTCTGTCTGTCTGTCTGACTCTGTCTCTCTCTCTCTGAGATATGTCTGGATATATGTCAAATATGTCTGGATAATTTGTAACTAAGCATTGTAACTATTCTACACGTTGTTCAGTGTGCTGTCATATACGTGAAACTATCTGCTCAAGGTAAATAGTATATATATATATATATATATATATATATATATATATATATATATATATTATTGCAGCAGACAGTTACGGATGTCCTCTAATGTCCAGCTGTTAAATTTAAAATAAGTATTAAATAAGCCCCTTGGCATTTATGAAGAATATATGGTCTTCAACTCAGTAACCAAAAGAACGAAACCCAACAAGTTTTGTAAAATTTAACAAATAGTTTTTTTTATTGAATAAAAAATAAAACTTTAAAGAGAATATTCAGTGTTGTCAGTTAAATCCCAAATATTCCTAAACGTTTTATCACAAGCGCAAAAGTACGGAGTATTTTAAATGAATCCCTGTGGTGTTTCGGATGAATTCTATTTCGAACGTAATGATATGCATATTAGTCTGGAATTACACGTGCTAACTGTCTTGAAGTATCACAGTGATATAATCCAAGATATCCTTGAATGAATTTACAATAATTTCCAAACGTTGGTGCTTGAGTCAAGAACAGTTCTGTAATTACCTTAATTAAAAGCAATTACCTTAATTTAATTAAATGAATGAAATCATCTCAACTGAACACAGTTTGATTATACGACGACTGATATTAAAATATGGAAGGAAGAATTAGCGTTTACTTCTCCATTTTTTAAAACCTAACTCACAATATGAAGACCACGGTGAAGGTCGAAAGTTTATTTATGGAGCGTTCTACGTTGTCACCTATATCTGGTCAATTACTAAAACTTTACCAAAGAACATGGTAAGCAGATAACACATAATAATTCCGAAGAGAATATCAATGTCCTGAACTCAAACTCAAGTAAACATGTTTACTTGCAAATAATAATAACCTTAATATATAAACTAAAATCATAGACAAATATTCGCTATCTAATATGATATTTACAACAACAACATTGCATTAGCGATTGAAGTTTTCGGGCACCAACTGGTGCACGTCAAAACCATTGCTCATTTTGCCCAGGTGCATGCATGTGAGTTATAAGGGCTAGGAGTGTGTGTGTGTGTGTGTGTGTGTGTGTGTGTGTGTGTGTGTGATTAGGATTTGTAACGTAGCTGTAACCATTTTTCAGTCATATCGCTACGATGTCTGCAGTGAGGCAGTTTATTGTGATGTCCAGCACTGGGGCATCATGCCGCAGACATGTAGCATGATGTCCCACCCAGTCACATTATCCTGACACCAGGCTGACCAGTCCTAACACTAACCTCTTAATGCTGAGCGCCAAGAGAGGCAGTTGTTAGTACCATTTTTGTAAGTCTTTGGTATAACTCTCCCGGGATCGAACCCATGACCTCCCGCTTCCGCGGCGGACGCTCTAACCACAAGACCACCGGAGTGGTTAGAGAGGCAAGGTAAAATGGATGGTCTGGGTTGCAAAAATCACTTGGACTTTGTTTACAAAACATTTGTAGATATTTACCGGACATCTGTCTGAAAATAGAGGGTTAGCGTACATCACTGCTTTTTATTTCTTGTGTGTTTTATTTCCATCCCTGTCCTCGTCTTCGTCTGTCTCTCGTTAAACTCTAAATATTCTCGTTTAGTTTTAACGATACGTCTCCTCAATCTGTGTTTCTGTGTTCTTCTCCCCAATCCCGTACCCCAAAGTGCAAGGTATTATTAAACCATAAAGTATCCAGTAAACTTGACGGTGTGCTGGGGCCCTAAAAGCGAGTATTCATACAGTTATGTCATCATCAGTTGTGGCATCAACAGTTTTGGGTTTGTTTACTTTTACTTTCATCTTCAGATCTTTCTGTTTACTTTTTAGGGCCTCTCATGCTTGATAAAATTCAGGACCATACCCAAAGCTGCAATTGTATCTTTTTAAACTCAGATATCGTTCAAAACTTCCCATCATACCTATAATAAATAATAATTAATTATACAAAGCCTCATACCCAGGGTAACAATCTCTCTCTCTCTCTCTCTCTCTCTCTCTCTCTCTCTCTCTCTCTCTCTCTCTCTCTCTCTCTCTCTCTCTCTCTCTCTCTCTCTGCTTTGTATTATTTGTCCTACATGTTGAGGATAGCCTAAATTCCTATATGAGTCGACGTTTTTGATTTATAAGGTAATTTACCATATGAAACTATAAATACAGTTTATTTTCATTGTACAATATTTTTGTGCAATTATTCATTCTTGCAATCATTGAAAACTTAATTGATGTTTTAACAAACTGAAAGTACGTCAGTTGCGCTCTGCATCATTTTATTTGCTTATACATTATTCTTTAAATTCAGTTGAGTGTTCTCAGTCAATATGAAGGCCATTTTTTTACCTCTCAATGTTGTTGGTTCGTATTCACTTCCATCAGTCTGACGAATTGTAAGAAAAAGTATTGAGAGAATGCTTTGCAGGGCAGGTGTCGGCACTTCATGTATAGGGCGCGTCTCATTGTTTTTCTCAAGATATTCTTCTAATAGTGTTATGTGTCCAAATATCTTGCGTTTGGTATTCACATTCTCATGCTCTAAAACAAAATTTGTGACACATTCTCGTCCGCTTCTTTATATCTTCTCTCTCTGACAGTTTTATTTTTATTTTTATTTTTTTATATTTCTTTCTCTGGTTTTCTCATTTTCTCCAACGAAATTTGGTTATGTTAAAGAGGCACATTTATATCATTAGTTTCCCAGTCATCAAAAAGAAATGAAAGATCACGTGACTCATGCTTTTCTTAAACTTGTAGTTTGTGTTTAGCATAATTTGTGAAACTTCCATCGTCAAAAAGTAGTTCTGTATACATTGAATAGGTACCCCAGTGGGTGGTAAACATTTACAATTTTTGCTTTCCTACCTTTAAATTGTTTCCTAACTCGTAGTACTTTTTTTTCCCTTATTTTATCGTTTTCTTTCCAAATCTTCTTTTTGTATGTTATTTTTTTCTCTAATTTTTAAAATTTTGTTTAATGTTACACAGTGTTAGCGTTGTTGTTTCATCCGAAAATAACTCCATCAGGCCAATCATAAAACAACAATGGTTGCGCCCCTTGAATAAAGGAGTACGTAGCGCGTGGACACCATGATTTAAACGACTGGTCTGTGATGACTGGTCTGAGATAAGAAAAGTAAGGTTAGCAAAACAGCTAGATTTTTTTGTCGCATGGTTGAAAAATTCTTTGTGAGGCAGAAAGTAAACTTCATCATCTTCTTTATTAATAATTCTTGATCTAGCTTTGTTTATTTAATGTAAATCCTTGTCCAAGTATTTCGCGTACTCGTATTCTGTAGTAGAATGGTCAAAGAGCTTGAAATACCTAGGAATAATTCTTGATCTAGCTCTGCTACATGATTATATTCCTTCCTTACTCAGATTCTTTTCAGACCGAATCCTGTCACGATATTCTGCTGCTGATGCGGCACGTTTTTTTATATAAAAAACCCAACAGATTACAGGACACTAATGTATGTTGGTAACACAACATACGCTATTTACGTTTACGCTGTTTCCTGATTGGTCTGTGATCGACATTAACTTTTTGTCTGCTTTAAATATTATTTACTGGATGTTAAATGAGCGGCGAAGGCTTGACTGTCATACATGATCCTAGAAGAGCATTGGAACTGAAGCTATAAATAACGTTGCTGTGGCAAGAATAAGAATAATATAAGAATCCGCCACTGGAACGCAATTAGTTATTTCATGCAAGAGAACATGTTTAAGGCAAAATTTGATATCAGTCCTTTCTCGGTTTTATAAATGCTTACCGGCTACTTCAAGGAACCTGAGATCACCAAGAAGCAGAAAGCAGATTGTTAAGGGATAACAGGCCACTTTATATTCAGATATCTATAAAGGTCGGCAAATTTCCACAGGACGAACCAGAAGGTAAAGGACACATACAACTAGCGGTGGAAAAAGAGATACAACCAGATGCTGTAGACTTTTGTCATATTAGCAACCACCTTGAGAAAGAAGAACTCGAAGAGCTCTCTCGAGCTCTCTCTCTCTCTCTCTCTGTCTGTCTGTCTGTCTGTCTGTCTCTCTCTCTCTCTCTCTCTCTCTCTCTCTCTCTCTCTCTCTCTCTCTCTCTCTCTCTATATATATATATATATATATATATATATATATATATATATATATATATATATATATATATATATATTCTCCTAAATTACCATTTGACGTGGTGTATGAGAATTACCTTACGTAAAATAATCAGCTTTGACGTAAGAAAAAGAATATTTCCAGAAACATACTCATCAGTCAACAAATTCCTTATGAAGGTATGATGAAATCACAAAACTGTGTCTTGAATCGATCAGGAAGATCGCTAGTGTGCCAAGACATCGCTGTCATCTTCATTCTTCTACGAAGCCATAAATCCTCCTATACTCTGCAGCAAGGACAAGGGTGAACAGAACATCGAAAACTCTCCAGATCACATGCGCACACAACGGCATAAAAAAGGAACAACAGCTAGTACGGAATTGAACGTTTCTGATTACTTACTGAAGAAAAAGAAACTGATGGACCAAGATTCTTTCGAATGTTTAAAGACAGATCTCTGTTTGCTTGCCCTATGCGCCCCAAGTGGCATATCTCAATACATGTACCGCCATCTATATATACTAGTAGTGGAGCAATTTTGATTTTTTTTTTTTACCATAATGGATAATGAAGCTATGCCAACTTCCAGTCACCCTGTGTGTGTGTGTGTGTGTGTGTGTGTGTGTGTGTGTGTACGAGAGAGTGAGATCATGCTGTGTATGATAACGTTATCAAACACGGAGGGTCCTTACGTTGTATTGCAAAGATGTCCATTTTTTTATTTCTCGGTTAGTGTTGTTTGATGTTACACAAAAGAAACCAAAAAACAAAAACACCCGGTACAGCAAAGGAAAACATAGTTCCTATCGATTGGACGCCTTGACTGAGACAACGAGACTGACAAAAGATATGTAAGGTTAGCACCTCCGTTAGATTTGCCTGGCTCATGGGTGGTTAAAATAGACCATAATCCATGAGCCTTGATTTATAACAGCTCATATAATACAGGCCAATACCACCAATTAATATTAAATAATATCGTTTAAGTGAATCTTACGTGCAGTCATATAATAATTATTTAGTTCGACGTCTTCATTGGAACTGATATTCCTCCCGTCATACCCCTTGTGTTCCTGAAGGAAGTGAAGTGTATAGTCAGTATCGAGAGTCATATATTCTGGGAAAGAAAACTGGTGAGATTTGGAAATCCTTGTCTTCGATCGTTAAGATTCCTCCCTGTAATAATAATAATAATAATAATAATAATAATAATAATAATAATAATAATAATAATAATAATGAAGAAGAAGAAGAAGGTGTGTGTGTGTGTGTGTGTGTGTGTGTGTGTTTGTGTGTGTGTGTGTGATTGGGATTATAAACGTAGCTTTAACAATTGTTAAGTCCTATCGCTACGATGTCTGCTGTGAGGCAGTTTATAGTGAATGTTATGCACTGGGGCATCATGCCGCAGACATGTAACATGATGTCCTACCTAGTCACATTATTCTGACACCAGGCCGACCAGTCCAAACACTAACATCTTAATGCTGAACGCCAAGAGAAGAAGAAGAAGAAGAATGATCACAATCTGTAGCAGGAAGCAAATTCTTAGCCAGTTTCCAAAATATAGTGACAAATGAAGCTTTCATACTTTAACTTCAACCATTTACAGCTCTGAACAAAAGGAAACTAAACTATCTCTACTCCAAAACAAATATTCAGTATTCGAATACCTGAAGATAGCCTTAGTCGAACCTACCAATGTTCTGGCGCAGTGACGCCCCGGTCTCTTGATAAAGCGAACAGTAAAATAAGATCTATTCTCGGCGTTTTGGTAGTATTTGTTTTCCTGTAAAACATATAGCATGTCTGAAGTTATGCTTAGTCATTGTTAGCCGTTTGAATTGAGCATAGGTTTTTACGGTGGTCATTGTTAGCCGTTTTAATTGAGCATAGGTTTTTACGGTGTGGTCAGCAAGTCTGATAAGAGCTCTTTCATCATTCAAACGGATAAAGCTTAAAAAATATTGCATTTAGTATGTATTAGCTGGAACAACAACTGCCAAAGATATAATGCATCCTTGGTGCATTATGCTGGTAAAGACCAACAGAAAACTGAGAAGTAAAATAAATATATGTCCTCTGTAACGTTTTCCCAAACGACAAGCAGTTTGCAGAGATTTAAAATACATTTTGCTTTTGCCCGATATTATTATATAGCACGTCTGCACCGCAGCCACTCACCAAGGACGATACGGCTTCGATTTTAAATACAGCCGGAGGAAAAAATGGTGAAAACAATCACGGTCTGACATAGTCCAAAGAACAGGCAGATATATACCACTCACTCGCTTGTAGTCCCCAAATGTTTGCTCAATAACGCTTTTAAACTGTAACTTCTGAACCTCTGTTCCTTCTGTCATAAATCTTTACTTAACATTTAAGGAAAGAAGTCCTACAATAAACTTCTAGATCTTCCTCGAAGGCGATAGATGCAGTCTTTTGACTGGGAATGCTATTTTCGAGTACGATCTGGAGTCGAATGAAGTTGTATGACTTAGGGTACTATTCAATAGATTCCTGTCGGCGCTTAGATATCATGAATTTTGCTACAACAACGTTTACGGTATTTATCTCTTCGAAAATGTATCATGTTTACACATTCATGAAATTTTAAATCGCATTACCTTACCGTACAGAACATTTGTTTATATTGCTGACTGTAATAATCTTGTAGTAAAATGCATTCATGATGGCAAATAATTATGTCTACTCGTTAACATATGACTAGCTTTTTAACATGCTTAATATATGCAACAGGTGAAATCTGAAGAATAATTCGGCAAATATTATTTTTATATTATACACATGATGATAATTCAAAATCCAGTAACTTACTATAAGATGAGCATTATGAAAATGCTTAATACAATCAGGATATTGTATTGTACATCTGGAATGAAACATCCAGCTTACACTATTCTCTGTCAATGTTGAATTCACGGAATTCTGTGAACCATCAGTTAAAGACTGGATAACGTCCATGTCGATCTCTGCACGTATGTGAGGTCTTTCTTTCAGATACAGTTATGTCCATTTCTCTCCTTTATAGAATAAAAACTGTAACTCCTCTGAATGATTGTAAATGTCCTGACCTCTCAGCCAAACATGATCATTTATACCTAGAACCAGTATATAAACAGAAAAAAAGCTTAAGTAAGTAAATAAAATATATCAATAAATAGAAGTTGATCTATCAGTCATTGAATGCAAAGTACCTATATATAGTGGGTCTTAAATTTATCTTACATTAGAGAAAGCTGCAAACGGTGCTAAAGTTATCAGTTACGGTGACACTTTCAGACAAAAATGCGAAGCACCTTCATCCTCAAAGCGCTAAATTTTCCCAACAAATATAATTTAGTAGATATAAAAACGCATATATATATATATATATATATATATATATATATATATATATATATATATATATATATATATATATATATATATATATATATATATATATATATATATATGTATGTATGTATAAGCGGTTGATTAAATAATGTACGAAATGACTTTATAAATAAAGAGTAATTATGAATTGAAAATCACTGCGCCCTCTTGCAATAAAACCACACACACACACACACACACACACACACACACACTATTCCAATCCCAAGAGACAGACATAGCATATTCTTATGGGTACCATATTATAAGTTTTGGATCACATGAAAAGAATTACTGTTGACTGAAACCAATATCACCTTAAAGTTAGAATCCTATCTAAGAACTAATCGAACATGTGCCGCGAATGAAAGTACTTAGTTCTCACATGCTGGATGATCTAAAATTCATTGGTGTGCGCTTATGATCTAAAATTCATTGGTGTGTGCTTATGATCTAAAATTCATTGGTGTGCGCTTATGATCTAAAATTCACTGGTGTGCGCTTATGCTGGATGATCTAAAGTTCATTGGTGTGCGCTTATGATCTAAAATTCACTGGTGTGCGCTTATGATCTAAAATTCACTGGTGTGTGCTTATGATCTAAAATTCATTGGTGTGCGCTTATGCTGGATGATCTAAAATTCATTCGGCCAATGTTCGGTATGTGAGAAAGCTTGCCAGTAGCTTTTTGTGGCACGGTGGTTATTTCCGGGGGTTTTCCCAGGTTTTTCCTCCATCATTAATACTGGCCGCTATGTATAACCTATCATGTGCTGAAAAATGGCTTAAACACAACAACAACAACAACAACAACAATAAAGTAGAATTTATATTTGGGAAAGTTTTTCTGATGAATTTTTTTTTGTCATTGCCTAATTTTGGAACCGCAAGGAAATGCCACTCCTCTCTCTTCTTGTAGAAAATGCCATTCGTATGTTACGCTATCATAAAACAATTGAAGGAAAGATACCATTCAAAAACATTGGATGTCCACTGATAATATTGATAAATCACTAGCTTTGCACAAATTTATATCTATAAGTGAGAGGAATCTACAGGTTAACATCGTCCCAAAAACGTTATTGTTTGGAAATACCGCATTAAATAAATTTAAAAAGTGCTCATTTCACCAAAGTGTCCAGATTAAATGATAGTCTGCTCTAAGGTGAAGTGAATAAAATATGAATGAGAGTAATCGACAATGATAAAATGAAATTAAAAATTAAACAACAATAAGGTAAGAAAAAGAACAATGAAGGAAAATACAGCATAGCAGAGAAAGGGGATACCTTACCTGCGTCAAATACGGCTATAGTACAAAACAGTAAGATCAAGTGATAACATTTCATTTTAGTACTATATACGGATTCGTTGCCTTCTACCTCGAAAGTGAATAGTTTACTTCCTTCAAAAATATCAGTTTATATAGATACCATCATCAAAAGAAAAGTACTTAATAACAAGTCTATTGTGTCTGTTAATCTGCCTTAAATGGATATTATCACTTCATATTTCTTAATCTTTTCAATTAGATTATATATTTAAGCTGATCGGTATTTCTTAAAGAACCAAACTTTAAATTTTCTTCCAAATGAGACCAACATAGTTTATATTTTGTACATTTGTAATATCCTGGATGCATCTGATTTGAGAGCAATGCATCGTGTTTCTACAATTACTTCAAAGAGGCTTAACTCGTTTGTCGCTTCATATCAAGAGTTTGATTTGGGTAAATTTATCTAGGCTTTGGACATTTCAACAGTAAAAGTTGACATATTTGAATATTCAAATAAATCCTCCTAAGAGATTTCAGTGTCGATTAATTAAAATTTGTTTTAAATAGTATAACATGTGAAACATTATTAACTTTGTGCTTAAGGGTTTGCTCCGCTTGACTTAAACCCGAGTCCACTGTACTACAGAGTTGGTGTATTTTCTTTCCGTTCAAGCTTTTCACACATACAAACAAGCATAGTAATTATATACCATACAAAAACCCGTAAAGTCTCCACCTTACATTCTAGAGACGGTTTCAATTCCGAACGCTTCCAACTATCGTGCCGACGACTCCCAATTTGACTCTATACAGGACTTCGATCCTCTCTACATTTGGTCAAATTCTTTTCTACATTAGCATATTTCTCCATCAATATGTATATATTGTCCAGTTCCTCGTCATCATTAGCTGCATAACATATGTGCGACAATTTCTATTGCCAAATAGACACTATTGTTAATCAACGAGGAGATAGTTTGCAACCTTAACTTACTGCCCAGATTTTGAAGAAGCAAAGTCTTCTTCAGCTTGCATTACCCGCTGCCTCTTTTGCAGTAGCAGTTTGCTTCGTTAGTATGAATACTTTTTTCTATGATTCATTATTAGTTTTGTTCAAATGGATGAGATATGTTTTCATGCTAATAAAGACAAGAACTTTCATCGCCCAATGATAACATTCTACATGGATGGACAGATATTGATGTATAAATAATATTACAATCATCTAATGGAGTTCAGAAACGACAAAACTGATCGTAGCATAGATGAGAAACAATACGTAACCGATTAAAAATGCTTAAGAGAACAACTTATGATGACTCGGTCATTAACCTGTAAAATGGATTTTGTGCCAACCTATCTTGATATATAAGTCGACCTGCTTTGACGGTAAGGCTAACATTAAGGAACAGCTACCAAAAATGAATAATTACTCTTAAACTTCTTCTACTCAAAGACAATACTGATCAATCCCGGATTACCCATTAGGCAGAGTAGGCAACTGCCTATGGGCCCCGCGACTTTTATGGGCCCCATTAGGGGCCCCCATGAGACCGTGACCGTGGGTCTGGGGCCCCAAAAGTTTGACTGCCTATGGGCCTCCACGGTGCTTAATCCGGCGCTGATACTGATAAGTTAACACTAATTTATATTATTCCTTATAACGGCATGGTATACTAATGTCGTACAAGTTCCGGTATGATGTCGTCGATTTTGAGAGAATGTTTATACAGTGGTGCACTAAGGATAAATGGCGCCAGGGGCCACAATGAAGGCAGAAAGAGGTTTGGCGCCCAAGACCTCCGTCGCCCGTGGTTTTGACTTCCCATGACCTCTGTCGCCTATGGCAACCGCCCCGTCTGAACCCCCTTCCAATGTTAGTACGCTACTGTGTTTATACGCCCTTTGTAGATGATACTCTTTAAATTTAGAGAATATTTTATTCTATTCTGGTTGAAGACTTTAAGGCAGAAGGATCCTGCTTATAATTATAACTACTTTGTCAGTACTACGAATATAAGCCCTACCTGTTTTCTGTTATTTTTTCTCTCTTTACGGTGATACGTTGCTTACGTTAAGTCATTCTTGGTACTGATTTAAAGCAAATTGTGTTTTCTGTATTTGGAGATCCTCTGTATGTGTGTTATAGCAACAATGTGCAGTGAATAAACCTTTCAGTGATTCTTTTCGAAAATAAAATACATGGCACATGCCATGTTGCTTTTTTATAGTTCAACGTCAAGAATGAACTCGTGACAATAAAAAAGCCGTTACTGTCGATTTGTCTAATAAATTACCTTAGATTAACACGATTTCTTTGAATTTTATTGTTCTGATGATGACAACGACGATGATGATGAAGATGACGACGATGACGATGATGGTGGGAAACTATAAATAAAAGTGAAAACAGCAGCAAGATCTAGTAGTAGAAGAATTAGCAGCTTCAGGAGTGAAAAGGTTTTGCAGTATCGCCTATCCGACGTTGGCTTAGCCATTTACCCAACTACGATAGGGTTTGCTGTAATACTCGCAGTATCGCCTATCCGACCTTGGCTTAGCCATTGATTCAAATACGATGGCGTTTACTGTAATACTCACAGTATCGCATATCCGACCTTGGCTTAGCCATTGATTCAACTACGATGGCGTTTACTGTAATACTCACAGTATCGCATATCCGACCTTGGCTTAGCCATTGATTCAACTACGATGGCGTTTACTGTAATTCTCACAGTATCGCCTATCCGACCTTCGATGGCGTTTACTGTAATACTCGCAGTATCGCATATCCGACATTGGCTTAGCCATTGATTCAACTACGATGGCGTTTACTGTAATACTCGCAGTATCGCATATCCGACCTTGGCTTAGCCATTGATTCAACTACGATGGCGTTTACTGTAATTCTCACAGTATCGCCTATCCGACCTTCGATGGCGTTTACTGTAATACTCGCAGTATCGCATATCCGACATTGGCTTAGCCATTGATTCAACTACGATGGCGTTTACTGTAATACTCGCAGTATCGCATATCCGACATTGGCTTAGCCATTGATTCAACTACGATGGCGTTTACTGTAATACTCGCAGTATCGCATATCCGACATTGGCTTAGCCATTGATTCAACTACGATGGCGTTTACTGTAATACTCGCAGTATCGCATATCCGACCTTGGCTTAGCCATTGATTCAACTACGATGGCGTTTACTGTAATACTCACAGTATCGCATATCCGACCTTGGCTTAGCCATTGATTCAACAACGATGGCGTTTACTGTAATTCTCACAGTATCGCCTATCCGACCTTCGATGGCGTTTACTGTAATACTCGCAGTATCGCATATCCGACATTGGCTTAGCCATTGATTCAACTACGATGGTGTTTACTGTAATACTCGCAGTATCGCATATCCGACATTGGCTTAGCCATTGATTCAACTACGATGGCGTTTACTGTAATACTCGCAGTATCGCATATCCGACCTTGGCTTAGCCATTGATTCAACTACGATGGCGTTTACTGTAATTCTCACAGTATCGCATATCCGACATTGGCTTAGCCATTGATTCAACTACGATGGCGTTTACTGTAATTCTCACAGTATCGCATATCCGACATTGGCTTAGCCATTGATTCAACTACGATGACGTTTACTGTAATACTCACAGTATCGCCTATCCGACATTGGCTTAGCCATTGATTCAACTACGATGGCGTTTACTGTAATACTCGCAGTATCGCATATCCCACATTGGCTTAGCCATTGATTCAACTACGATGGCGTTTACTGTAATTCTCACAGTATCGCATATCCGACATTGGCTTAGCCATTGATTCAACTACGATGGCGTTTACTGTAATTCTCACAGTATCGCATATCCGACATTGGCTTAGCCATTGATTCAACTACGATGGCGTTTACTGTAATTCTCACAGTATCGCATATCCGACATTGGCTTAGCCATTGATTCAACTACGATGGCGTTTACTGTAATTCTCGCGGTAGGAACAGTTACAGTTGTAGTCATTGAGGTGGGAGGAGAAGAATCAGAAGGAAGTGATGAAATAACAGGTGGAGAAGGCACAGATTATCAGCAACAAGATATTCAGGAGCAACTGGAGGAACACGAGCTGAAGACTATTTTGTAATTAGAGTAGTAACAGTAATAAAGGTGAGTTGATAAAAACAGCAGCATGTCTGATATCGATAGCACCGTTAGAAACTAAAGAAGCCGCAGTCATAGTAGCTGTAGATTAGTATATTTGTTGCACTTTTTTAATGTACAGAGAATGCATTTTTAAGACAAAAGACAGACTGAGAAAGGAAATAATCACATTGCATATAAATCATTGTTTGAACATTTTATAACATTGAGATGGGGTGTTGGGTATACATCCATGTACAAGTAGTAGCATGTCCTTTGTGGATGACAATTCAGCCAACAATACTGCTTACCCCAGCGGCGTTGATATCTGAAAGATAGAAAGTGAGAACTACTCTATTACATGAAAAGACGAAGAATAATACAGTTTAAGCAGAGAAGGAAAGGCATATATATATATATATATATATATATATATATATATATATATATATATATATATATATATAGAGAGAGAGAGAGAGAGAGAGAGAGAGAGAGAGAGAGAGAGAGAGAGAGAGAGAGATCAGTTAAGCTTCAGATGCCAACACCTATTGTGCACACGCAATTGAATTATAATATAACAATTTTTTTTAAAAACAAAATCTTGTCCTGGATTCACTAGACGAAGAGCCTGAGATTTGCATAACTCAGTATGGCTGCACATCAAAATATGAAATTATGTATCACCTGCAATTACTGATGAGGTTTGTTTCTTCTTTTTTCGGAGGGTGGTCTTTATTTACATTTTAAATATTTTCGAATACTTTTTTACGATTGGAATAGCAACCAACTGTGCCAGGCCACTTTGACCTTGATTTATTTATTTTGTTTTACTCATGTTGAACATTATTTTGAAATATATTACCATGAATAATTAAGATATGAATGATAACATTATAATAGGACAGAGAAAATCATTTTAAAAAGCCATTAGAGATGTGATTTTCATGATTTGTAATTCTTTGGATGAAATGGAAATTTACGAATCTCGGTTGACAATTATTAGGTCTACTTTGTTTATTGCGTCACGTGATGTGTAGGTCAAAGTGGATTGTCCTACAAAGGAGTAGGAAATAACAAAGAACATAAAGACGAAAGAAAGAAAGAGAATAAAAAAAACACATTTGAAGCAAATTGCCAGTGATAATTAATGAGACGAAAGATGAAATATAACAGTTAAATTCATAGTATGATTGATATACTGTGATTTTTGTAATTCTTTGAAAGAAATGGAAATTTACGGATAACAATAAACAATTATAGCGTCTACTCGGTATAGGGGGTTTCACGGTTACAACGGAGTTACTGATCGTAGCGTCTAAAATTACCTCCCTTAGCTCCAATGCGCATGCCCACAAAAAATCTCCAGTTCCGGATAGTTTACTGTTCTACACTTGATTAGCGAAACATAAAGTCAACAAAGGAAAACCAATGAATCAATTATATGTCAAACTTATTTTGTTTTTTACTAGGAGAATAATTATAGACAATAAATCAGATAATTAGATTCAGTGTCCATACTTACATTATATCAGATAATTAAATATTTCCTTTCCATACTTTAAGAATGTCAATTAATTAAATTAAATACACTGTCCATATTTATATTATACCTTATAATATTGATTCACTATCCATAATTTGAGACACATTTGTAGGAATATTTCATCTTGCTCTCCAATTTTAAACATTTTTTGCATCTTCTTGGCTACACAACTTTAAAGAAATATAATTTCAACAATTTGCATTTTTGATATTTTGATATATCCTTCTTTCTCAGTTACTTTGGCAAGGCTAATAGTTCGTTTATAACACGAGTTAAGAACGTTATTACACAAGTTCGATAAAAAAAATTATAATACGAATTCAATCCAATGTAATGCTAAATATTTTAAATCAGAAACGTTGTTGTTTTTTTTTAAATTTTAAAAATGAAAGAGTATATTATTCAGATGAATTTGACAAAGCAATAATTACATTAGCTATCGATAAAGGAGTGTAATTAATGCTGATTGAATATTGTTTCATATTTGGGTGTACTAATTATACAATTTTCAGATTAATGATGTGTTTCATTTTCGTTTAGAATTTTGAACATCAAGTATCGGACGGTACATGCAATAACTTTCAAATCTGCTAGGGTCTTTAACAAGAGTTCAGATTGACACCTGCAAATTCATTTAGAATAGCCTTATTAAAATTAGCTTAATTCTGTTTAACTTTCCTTGCATTAAAGATGTAAGTTTTAAAAATACAATTATTTCATAGATTTCGTCCTACTACTTTGGTACAATATTAATCCACGTGACCTGATGTAAAATTGCAAACAGTATTATTTTAAAGAAATGACACTGCTTGTAAGAAAAAGTCCTACAAGTCAATAATAAATAAATACTCACAAATATTCATCTTTATTTTTTTTCTGTCGGTCACTCGTTCTTTCTTAGTATTAAATTATACTCATTTTTCACCTGAAGTACGTTTATGTAATATACGTATGCAAACACATTCATTCGACGATATACATACCCAATGCACCAGATGAAATGTGATAGACACACATACAGAAAGACAGGCAGAACAGGTGAGAACCACAAATGTCCTTTACATGCATAGTGGGTCTAACATAGATATTTCTCCACATTATATACTCTAAAATTTCCATCCGTTCCAGGAAATAAAATTAGAATAATCATCTATGAGACTCGTACGTGCGCCTGTATGTTCAAGCACGGACATCATATGTGCATTTTGAAAGAAACTCAAGTTATTTCATTTAAAATATAATTAACATTAATAGAAATGCTACAGTCTAAATCAATAATAAAAGAACTTTAAAAAGTTAGGACTTTTTTGTTGTCGTTCAACATAAATTTACTGCTATGATTAAAACTGTATAAATAAAATAAACATCTTTGTAATATTCTTTAAGCGAGATAAATTGCAAGAACTTTTTACGCAGCGATACACTTTTGCACAATCAAATAACACAAACTAGTACATAATGTAGTACTGGAAAGATAATGAAGATCTGAAACGGGCAGAAAACATTTATTTAAAAGCTGGCTGCAGCGCAAGTTAGTGAAAAAAAAATAAAAGATGTAACAACAATTTATCAAATATTGATAGAATTTCATTTTAAGAGAGTGAGATATCGGTTTTGTTTACAAAATGTGAGCGGCTTGTCAAATTTTCTTGATCTACGTCTGCCATCTCTAATTATTGAACTATCCGGAAGTGAGCTGCACATATACGCCCTCTGGTGAGCTAGTAACCGTGAAACCCCCTTGATTATATATTTAGATAGATGAATGTGAATAAACATGCAAAGGAGGAGGAGGAGGAAATAAAAGCTAGACAAATGAGAAAAGATATATATATATATATATATATATATATATATATATATATATATATATATATATATATATATATATATATATATATATATATATATAACACATTTAAATAACAGTGACAAATACCAGCAGCAGCAGTGATAGTGATATGTCCGCCGTGAACTGCATTGTCACCCTTTATCTCCAGATTAAAGCAGTGGGCACTTGGTGAGGTGTAGCTGTTTAATTCCGAGTTAGTACATAGCGTATTGGACGCAGAGTCTGAACCTTCCAGAAATACTTTTACGGTCAAATGGTTGCATTCAGCAGCGATGATACTGTCCGCTTGTATGGTGAAGGTCGTCTGTGTATTAATGATGAAAAATAAATCAATGAAAAGAACTAGGTTAGGGAATAGTTTCATAAATACTTGCATTGTAAGCGATAGTGCTCTTTGGGGTTACTGTGGTGATGCATGTTTGACCTTTAATTTCTTGCTCAATAGAATCCTTGCGACATTTAATGCATTCTCGGCAAAGTTATATACGAAGTCAAATATTAAAAAAGGAGATGAATGATTATGAGAAATAGAACCAAAGGATAGCAACAGACGCATACAGACATATACGGGACATAAGAATACAATGTTTAAAGAAAGCTTGTCACTAATGTTGAAAATGGTCCATTTTGAAGCTTGTAAACAATGTCGAAAACAAATTCTCAAAAATCTTTCAACAAGTCAGTAGCTCCTGTTATTTTGTCAAGCAGAAGAAACTTTGGTTTTTTTTGGAGTACTTAACATGGTCAATATTCATCATCATCATCATCATCATCATCATCATCATCATCATCATCATCATCATCATCATCTATGTCGTCGTCATCATCATCATCATCATCATCATCATCATCTTTCTCTTCTTCTTCTTCTTCTTCTTCTTCTTCTTCTTCTACTACTACTACTACTACTACTACTACTACTACTACTACTACTACTACTACTACTACTATTACTACTACTACTACTACTACTGATAATCATAATACTGCTACGTCGTCTTCTTCACTGCATTGATTGTATTTTGTTTGGTTTTTATCTTGTCTTTCCGCATCTCATGGTCTTGGATCTCTGGCACTTTATGTGATATTCTTTCTGTCTTGATGAGTTTCTCTTTTTGCAGTAGGTCTGGCTTCAAGGTAATTTCCAACTATCTCAGGCTGTATCGGGATTTGTCGAGTATTACTTCACGTGCTTCCGCTCGATCTATGTCTTTTGTCCAGACTCATGTTTGATATCCTGTGCTGTTTCCTACTCTAATATCATGTGTTGCTTCCTTCTGTAACATCTTGTGTCATATCCTTATTGAAATCCTGTGCCATATGCTCTGGTCCTTCGATAATGGATACTTGATTTCCACAGAATATTCTCCTGGCTATTTGCATTTACCTTTATCTGCATTTGATAGTAAAAATAACCACTCTTCTGCAAACATCATTCTACATTTTCAAGACAACTCAGAGAGTAATGCAAGCACTACTTTGTTATGCCGTCGTCTTCATACTTAACACTGTTATCAATAAGTTCTTGACCTACTCATCTTTCCATTTGTACATTGCCGTTTTGCTTACTAGTTAGCACCCTTCAGACAGTCAGTGATTGGTCTTTTTCCCTCTTAACTCTCAATCAATCTTCGTATATCCTTTATCTCTTACAAAACTCTCCAAGCATTGTCTTTTCGAGCTATTGCCATGTTCGTGCGCCTTCTGTGATGGTACACATCCTCTATGTTGTTACTGATTTCTTTATTTTGTTTCGTCCTGAATGCTGATATCAGATCGTAACAAGCCCTAATGTTGACAGTTCTCTCTGCCTGGAATATAACGTATATTTTAGGACTATTTCACATTTACAGAGCTTCGAGAAGTCCATGAACACTGCGTGACTGAGCTTTTTCCTTGGTGTTCTTTCTTGGCTAATATCCTGACTTGTGCTGTATCGATACACTTGCCAATGCAATCAGTGCATTTACTAACAACATATCTGACCCCTTCCATTTTGATTCGGACGTCACTCAGTTTATTGTCAGGAATAATATGCTGCGCTCTCGAAGATCCCAGTGTGATTGTGATGAATCTCCCTGATGTTTCTGGTTATATAGCGACAAGTTCAATAACATGCACGAGCAGAGGATTGTTTTGTAGCCCTTGTTGTAATCAGTCCATGTCTCACATGTTGTAATCAGTCCATGTCTCACATGTTGTAATCAGTCCATGTCTCACATGTTGTAATCAGTCCATGTCTCACATATGTACTTTTTGCGTCTTATGCATTGTTGAATCGCCATTTCATATCTTCATTTTTTATTATTATTATTATTATTATTATTATTATTATTATTATTATTATTATTATTATTATTACCTGGCCGTGCTGAGCACAGAATTGTACTTGAACCGTGGAGCTGGGAGATATGTTGCTAATCTGTATAGTCCTACCAGATTCCAGTATACCTGCAACGGAATTTAATTTTATCATTACAATCAGTAATAGCATTAATCTCTGAGGTCTTTAATTGCAAGACCATATATATATATATATATATATATATATATATATATATATATATATATATATATATATATATATTAATATTACAAACAAAGTATATATAAAAAAAACATAAATTGATAAAGTTTCACATCACAAGCGTCTAGAGGTCACTATTTTATTGTTTTTAAGAGTAATTGGAAAGAAACAAGTTACATGTTTGCTACATTCTAAACATTATTTATATACAGTTAATTGAATAATCCTGTCTATACTGCGCTGCATCAGAAGCACATAAACAAATAAACTATTAAATAAAACACTTTTACAAATACATATAGGGGCCCCGAGTGGCGGAGTGGTCTAAAGCGCTGTCCGTTACGGATCACAGCCATCTCACTTCTGTGCGCGTGGGTTCGAGTCTCAGATTCGGCTAATGTAGTTATGTGAGAAAGCTTGCCAGTAGCTTCTCGTGGGTCGGTGGTTCTTTCCTGGGGTTTTCTGGGTTCTTCCTCCACTATTAATAATGGTCGCCATGTATAGCCTATACTGTGCTGAAAAATGGCGTTAAACCATTAAAAAATACATATACTTTTTATATTAAACAGTAAACATCAAGACAAGGATACATTTCCGTTTTCTTTTATGTATTATTGTAAAATCACAATTTCGATAAGTTGCATATCACATCACATAGTTTCATATCACATCACTTAAGTTGCATATCACAATTTCGATAGGTTTCATATCACATCACATAAGTTACATATCACATCACATAAGTTTCATAGATCACATAAGTTGCATATCACATCACATAAGTTTCATATCACATCACTTTGCATATCACAATTTCGATAAGTAGCTTATCACATCACATAGTTTCATATCACATCACTTAAGTTGCATATCACAATTTCGATAAGTTTCATATCACATCACATAAGTTACATATCACATCACATAAGTTTCATAGATCACATAAGTTGCATATCATTTCACATAAGTTGTATATCACATCACATAAGTTGCATATCACATCACATAAGTTTCATATCACATCACACAAATTATAACACTTGACTTTGAACAAAGTAGAGGTAAATGCATTCTGGCAACTCAATGTGTGTAGATTCTGAATGTACCTTTCGAAACAATCCACATACAGAAATGTCATCTGACCATTTGAACATTTTAAAACTAATCAGCTTTGTTATAACATTGATATACCAATGGTAAAACATAAATGTCTTACAGTATTCTTTTTGTAAACAGTACATTTACAATGGTCACAAACATTGAACGATTTTCTTACTGGTACGAACAAGTTAGTCGGAAGCCCTCGCATAGGCATGTCCAGTTATGAAACGGTTTTCCTAATATCGACATTCAACACTTTTGGGCTTGTGATAGAACATATATGATTATTTGTGATCTAATTCACAATACTGCAACTATCTTTTGAACTTTCACTTTGTATTATAAGTTACCGTATTTTATTTTTAATAAACATGATGGTTTTGCTCCTTTTCTATTACCTAGTTTAAGATCATAGAGTCACAAAATATATTCACAAAATTATGTCTAATGTCTAGCCCATAGAAGTTGTTATGCTAACTTTCTAATTCTAGTAAATACTTACGAAGTTAATTCTGGGCCACTAGTTTTTTTTTAAAATACTTGAACATCAGTACATTTGGTTTTGGGGTGTCTATGGCTTGAAACGTGAAATATCACTGTCCATATGTTTAACATTATTGCTTTCTATTCTTTCTAACAAGAAACTTACTATTAAAACTGCACTTACAGGACAACCTATGTAAAATATAACAAATAATTTATTTCCCTGGAAAAAGATTGTAAAACTAAAAAAGAACTTACAGTTTAGAGAATCAAATAAAAAAAATCCAAGAAAAAAATTCACGAATTAAACTACAAAAGTCATAGTAATGAAATGTTCTAATGAATTCAACTTTGAGTCCTGATAGAAAATCCAAGATGGAAGACGATAACGTATGCTGAAGTCTGTACTGTATTTATATAGAGTTCCTTATAGAATCACAAGATTTAACATTTTGGTGTTGGAAGTCGAAATAAAATTGTGATAAACTTTATTTGTCCAATAATTATATTTGAGCACATCGAATATTTATAGAGATAGGAATTAATCCTTTTAAATCGAAATGAACTGAAGAAAAGTTAACATAGATTCACAAACTGGCTACAACAAATGAAAATGTTTTTACGTCTGGTGTAAAAGCCTAAAAGCTCCAAATATTTCCCTAAAACAAACATTATATCGTATTCTAATACGCAGTTTCAAAAAAATCTCAAATTGCGAAATAGAGAAAAAGTGGATAGGAGTTACGTGATCGTGTTTATATCACGTACTCCTAACATGACCTTGACTAGAACCAATCATTTTATTTTAAAACTACAAGTTTACTTCTTCATTCACCAGTCCCATCTTGACACTGACCACAACGAATCATTTTAAAATTAAAATGAAACCTGTTTACGTGTCTTCCACTAACCCTGAATCAAGGTCAAGATCTAGGTCAAAATTAGTTGTTTATGAAAGAATAATTCAGGTCAACCGATTTTCTAAAGAAGAAAAAAACATCTCTAGTGAATAAAGTTTCATTACAATATCATGTACTGAATAATATTTTTTTAATATAAAACGACAAACACTGAAATTAAAATAAGACTATCTTAAATCAGATATACGTAACATGTTTTAAGTGTCAGATTTAATTTCCATTCGAAAGGTATCGTCTATTATTGTCATTTGAGTATCTATGTTCTTAGTTTTCATCTTCAATGTTAGATTTGTCACGTTTCTTAGGATAGTATAGCTTTTTGCTTCTTGGGGAAACCAAAGATTGACGCAGAGAAAGTAATTTTTTGTTGAGCTTTAAACGGCATAAGGGTCTACTATAAAATTTAAACATGATGAAGAGAGGAGACGTTATGTGGTGTACATATATTGTCTGTAAGTGTTAAAGACAATACTTTTATTTCTATCTATAACAATGCGAATGGAGGTAGTGCTTACACACACTATACCTATAGCCCATAAAGTTCCTGGTAATTTTCCTAATCAGTGTGCTAAATTACCGCCTATATTTTGTCACTGAGAAAAAATTATATTTTTTGTACATTTTACCCATTTACCTTAACCCTCAGGCTTTTTATTTTTTGTCATGATTGTTGTTGATCCATCTAACACAATTATTTTTATATTTTGAGAACATGGATGTAATTGATTTCTCAGCGACACGAAAGAAAGAACCAGTAAGACATCATCAACCGTTACCGAATTATATCAGCATGATAATAATAGATCCATCTGGGTCTGGTAATACGAAATAATTACTTAATGTAATAATTAGATGGATCAAATGAGCTAAGATGTAATTTAGTAGTTCCATCCATAGAAGATCAACGATGCAACGAACTGCTTAAATATGTAATGAAAATGCAAAGTTTTTGGACGAGGACGACAATGATATTGTTGAATTTATCACCGATATTAATGAAGCTCCATCTGTAGATGACCTAAATGGATTTATTAATAATCTTGTTTTTTTATGATGATGTAATGCTGGATACACAGACAAATCCAGTTAGAATATTTTACAGAGGCAGGCGTCAAACACAGACGTGATTTATGTTACTCAGTGATACACGCAGATACCTAAAGTGATCAAAGACAAGTGTAATATTTTAATTGTATTTAACAGAGTTGATACACATGATCTGCGAAATATTCACCAGACTTGGTGTAGCGCAGACAGGGATATAATTAAGTTCAAAACCCTCTTTTTGCGAGCACAGTCAGCCCCATACGGATTTATAACAATACATTTATATGATCCTCACGATATCGTATAGGACTTGATAAAATCATTGGATGAGAGACGGATCTAATTCACAGCAGCAGAAAGGGCACGATCACAAATAAGTGCCACGGCGGGTAAACTCGTGTGCATACTTTTTTTTTTTTTAAAAACCCTGACGACAAAAATACAGTAACAAAATAAACTAACCCAATTAGAGAAACTATCAGTTAGACACTTCGGGTTGGCGTTAAAGACCTTATATTTTTCATTTTTGTAGGAAGCTTTAGTTTTCCAACAAAGATCTTCTAGAAAATTTTGGTCTGTTCGCCCTCTCTGCTGCTGGATAACCAATATTTTGGAGTTTGGGAACCACTGACCTCTTCTTGCTGGTAACTTATTTCACTGTTTATATTTCCCCACTCATTTGAAGTACTTAACTAGGATGTGTTTGCGGTGCTCTACTTTTATCTTCTAAATCATCTTTGATGTTTAAATCTTAACAGTTTCTTACATTTATTTAATCAATATGAATGAAAACAGAAGTTCGGTAAGTAAAAGAAACAACTTATCATTTGCAACGAGATCTGCGATTACTGATAAAGAACTACATTTTGTGGATATAAGGGTTGTGCGGACTCAGGGCGGTCTTTAGTAAACGCGGAGCGCGACTTAGATCATTTTGGAGGGTCCCCTGGATATTTATGCGTGACGCCCCTTGTGAGCACGAAATTTGGAAATAAAATTTTAAACAAATTTGATATGATATAGAACTTAGAAATGTTTCCATTGCTTTAAAATTACTTTTTCTCTATAAATATATTTTTAAAAATCACTAACGCGTATGAGCCCTGTAAGAGCGGGGCCCGATTTGGCTAAAACGGTCCAATCGGCCTTAGGCCAGCCCTGTGCAGAGCTCATTTATTCCATTCATTCCGTCAATACACAGTTGCTTGCAGTCAACCGTAACTGCATTTGAAATGCAAGTATGTGCATTTGTATGTGATATAATTAAAAGATATGTATAGTATATACGCTGTATCTTTGATCGACCATTCGTTTTATAAATTGTTCATTAAAAACAAAAACAAAAAAACTCCTAGTTCCTTTTTAACGAAAAATATATACATCTTGTGGAATATCAATGATACAGCGTACATGCATGTATGTATGTATGTATGTATGTATGTATGTATGTATGTATGTATGTATGTATGTATGTATGTATGTATGTATGTATGTATGTATGTATGTATGTAACTGGAGAAGCAAACGTTTTCTTTTAAACTAAGATTTTAAACCTTAAATGGTTTGGTAAAACATATTCCAACAATCAGAGGTGTGCTCCTGACACTGGCAACACCGTGTACCAGTCTATCCCAAGTTTGAAGCTCGCCCTGAGATGATAACTTGTAGCATTCATTTGAAATTTAAAGAATTATTAAGAGGTTATATAAAATGTATTTCAATGCAAATAGCCTCTGCAATTGTTTTAAGTACTGAATGTAGTTCTAAATACTATTTTAAATATAACAATCCAATTACATATTTATTATATGTAACAGCCATGGAATGTAAATCTAATCATATTTAATGAATACTAAACATTTTATTCATTAGGCACTCATGCATTTATTTCTACCTAATTAAAATACATTCTCAAAAATGCGGAAAAAATATTGTACATTGCGAGAGCGATTAAAATATATTTTCTGCAATGACTATTTTATCAAAATCAGTCGGTGAATGTAAAGTAAACAAATAAATTTAACGTTGGATAATGTACTTACTGAGCGCATATGTGTACGTCAGAAGGCAAAACAGTATTATTAGGGAAGCGTGCTCCATTTTTCCATAAGACGTAATGATTACTCTGTCCTCTAGAACAAACAAACCTTGAATCTGAGATAACACAATGAAGAACGTTTATGCCGATGCATGTTTATCTGTGGCATGGTATAGTGACACGAGCAAAGAGCAATTTCGTGACAAGGAGCCATGATTTATCTGCCTTCTTCCTTTCTCAAGTTTATCTTGTGATGGCCTTTGTTTTGTCCAGCCTAAATTGGCAAGCCAATATGAAAGGCCGGTAGCCAGCAAAAACATCATCTCGCGACTATTGTGTTGTGAATAGCATGGGGAAAAATAATCAGAAAACAGATTAATGGTCGGGGTGCATGATGCATCATAAAAAAAGCTACAGCGATTCTGAATAAAGGACAGCGATTCTGAAGACGAAAAAAACACTGCGATTCTGAAAAAAATATAGCGGATGTTTACTTTCATCAAGATGAAGGATGTGAGTCATCTGGACTTTGGGACAATCTCTACGAATGTAATTCCATCCCTTTTTCGTCTGTTAATTGGTGGTGATCTTTGAATATGATGTATGCATTATCGATCTGATTGAAAATAAAAAGAGTATTCTGCATTAGAACCTTTGCAACAGTAATTTTCTCTGTGCTTTGGGTGATACACAGCGCGTAAAGTGGCACTGATGCATGTCCTGAAGTGAAATCTGTAACCGATGGATCGTTGTTTTCACTGCAATTCAGCTACTCCAAACAAAACAAAATAAACTGAAATGTTTTTGTACCGCTATACGAGCTTGTAATAATTTAAATGTGTATGTAGTCACGTAAAATGACGTTTAAGGAATTTTTAATTTTAGGTGGATGAGTTTGGTATTTTTATTTATTGTGCGTTAACTATTTTATAATTCCAAGGTCGTTCAGTATATTGTTACGGCTATTGGATTTAATTTATTTATTTTTTTATTGTTAAATCCAAATTTGTCATTCAGGGTTTAATATTCATTAATTGGGAGATTTTTTCTAGAAAATTCAGGCTGACTTAGATTCTAGTTGTAAACAGGCTGACCTTGGCTTATTTACCTCATTGTCTGACCTTGCTTCAGATTGATAAACAGGTCTTTAAAACTATTGGTTAATTTAAAGGATAACTTTTATTTTTAGTTCTTGGGGTGTAGGAAATATCTAGAATACGTGACTTGCTGAAGGTAGTGACCTTCCATGAATTTCTAGAAAATCACGTGATCACTTGTTTACTTAAGAAAAACAGTTATATAGACTTGTTTGGGATAGAACAATTCAATAGAATTTTGGGCTTTTTCATGTTAAGTTGTGTATTTATGTTCGAGTTATAATTATCTTGTTCTGGACTTTGTGTCAATTCGTTGGAAAAGAAGAATTATTCTATTTATTTGGAAAAAGGACATGTGTTTCATAATTTCATCTGGATGATATTAAAACAAGAACTGCATCACGTGACATTGTCAGCCATTTTGGATTACATCGTCAAGATTTGAACCTAGAACTTTTAGAACATTTATTTATCAGGACTTGCAATTCCATTAGTGGATTATTTTGTGAATTCTATATTTGTTGGATTTGATTCTTTAAAACCGTAAGAATATTTATTTTATTTAAATAATTGTACTTAATAAAAATCATTGTTCAACTTATACAAGCTTGTTAGTTTTCACTCTTTCTGTGTTGCTGCTTATTCGAGCCTAAGCACGTAACAATATCCTTAAGAAAAACTGGTTCATATTTTCCATTGTTTTCACTGCAATTCAGCAATTCCAAACAAAACAAAATAAACTAAAACAAAATTGCTGGCTAACCTATGACAAGAACTTTACCGTGAGTTTATTTGTTAACCTACTTTTCGATTAACCTACTTCTGGACACACAGAAAAGTTTGGTAGAGTATTACGAATCTTTAGTCTAAAACTAAGTAATAAAAAAGAGAGAATAGTCCGTAAAATTAAACAACTAATGTTCTTCCTATAACACAAATGAAAAGTAAAAGAAGAAAAGAAATAAAAATGAAAAGAAAATAATTTACGGCATTGCGCATTAAATCGCAAATATACCTTGGATTACTAGCACAAGTCTTATAGAATACTTTTCTGAATAAAATTTAGTGGTATTCCAAAATAAATTCAATGCCGAAATGTTGATGTGCATGGGATAGCTGGAGAGATACCAACGGTCTTTGAATAACAGTGATATAAGCCATGATTTCCTCGTTCGAATTCACTATAATTCCCAGTTAATGTTTTTCCAAGAATATTAGATCGAGCACTTTGTATTTTGAGAGAAATGATAAATAATTTTACTCAAATAAAAATCCGAACACAGCAATATTGATGATTACTACCTAGATGTTATCACAGGAACAAATAATCTTTACAGTAAACACGGTTCTATACTCCTCTACCTGACCTAGTTCACAATTAGCATTTTCTAAAACTGCTATTACCCAATGGAAAATTTCATTCAAGAAGATTACTAATGTTTACGAGGTAAAATCTATTTCTGAAATTATAATATGGAATGTGGTAAACACAAATTCCTAGACTCAGATAAAGATGCATTTTACTTATAGTGATAATGGTCCTAATATCAAACCCATTACTCACATAGAAAATATTAGCTGTGTATTTGTTGCGTAAAGAATATTTTAAAAATCAATACTTTTGGTCAGGTACACGAAGAATTTGAATCTGGACACGGATAACTGCAGGATAGAATTTTACATAGCCCACAGCATATGAAAAATTAAGAAAACTAGCAAACAAGAAAAATTAAATATATACAACTGACAAACTGATAAAGGTTACGTTGGGAACAGAAATGTGACCCGAATCCAACGGTGTTCTAAATAGTAAGTGTGATGCATAGTCGTACAGTATAAGTATTGTTCACATTTTATGCTGCGTGGAGTGTATAAAATACAGAGATGTGCTACACGAAGATCTGATGTTTTTTCGTCTTGTTTGTGGTGATTTACATATCTTGTCATAGTAGTTATTATGTTAAATCTTCAAAATTTATCATAAAACCTTTTCGCTCACTTTTTGAAAATATTTTTTGCCAATACGGAAAACGGCAGCCAGTAGAAATACAACTAAAATGCTGATAACTAAAATATGATAGTTAAAGTTTGTAAAAGTCGCCATGTTAGGTTGTTGAGTTTTTTTCTAGAGTAATCTGGGGCTGTTTTTGTGAATCAGAAGAATAATTTCTTACTGGATCCTCCTCCTCGTTTGCGAACAAAGGCAAATCAGAAAAGCAGAATGGTTTACCAGGCAACTGCAATGGAAAATAATGATGACTACAACAATACTGAACTGTCTTTAGCACTTTATTTTACAATTGCAGAATTATGTACCCATTTGTCGCTAAGAACATCAATAGTATACACAGTAAGAATATATACTTTTTAAAATCTATGATATCATCTCCCATTTCTGCTTCCTGTACATGACTGTGGGGTGGAGGTAGAGGATTTAATCAGAACTGGAGAAAGAACTGCTTTAATTTAAAATGCATGCTCGAAAGGGGAGATAACAATGGCTTATCCAGTACAGTATTCTCCAAGGATTAGAACACTTGTAATCGGCAACGGATAAAGCGCGTCACTTATATAAGGTATCACGGTACCAATTATTTAACCGTAGACCTCAATGCTAATGTTTTGTGAAATAAATATACTTTCTATCCCACTTCAGCATGCAAAACACACCCTGTAACAGAGAACAATGGTATTGTGTCGATTTGACAAGGAAAAACCAAGTACGCAATTTCATTTAAGAAAGATAACTCTGCTGGAACTAGATGGGGGTAAGAGTAATCTAATCACAACAGACCCATTTTCATCCATGTGTACCACATTTTTAAAAATTCATGAAGAAAACCCAAAATATGATATAGATATGAATTAACACAATCTCACATGTTGCCAAGAAGCTTAACTTTTTATTAAGCCTAACAGAAAGTACAACTTACAAAATGCACCAATCACAGCTAGTGTTGTTTATTTCTGAATGCAATGTTCCCTACACCTTAAGCTCTGCCCACCTGGGGTTGTACAATTGGTACCATTATACCATCAAATGACCCATTAAATGTGCTACCAAATGAAAGTTTACTCTCTCTCTCTCTTACTCTCTCTCTCTCTCTCTCTCTCTCTCTCTCTCTCTCTCTCTCTCTCTCTCTCTCTCTCTGCTTGATGATTTAAACACTTGGATAGTCATCTTTGCATTATTTTGTAAAACTTTCATGTTAGATTGTCAGCTTATTGTCCTGTCTGGAATCTCCTTTAAACATTTCCCTAACCCATTTCTTAAGAAAATAAATTTTTTAGCAATCATAGCTATTTCATTGTGTGTATATATATATATATATATATATATATATATATATATATATATATATATATATATATATATATTTCCTAATCGGTCACACAATTCAATGTTTTGCTAAATGATATAACAATGTATATTCCTTTTTTCATATGGGCGTATATTTAGGACAATTTTGTAAATATCCATGTGTTATCATATAGTCATTTGTGACTCGACTAAGTGGAAATGGAATCGGTAGCTTTTCAATTCGAAGTGTCCATGTTTAACGGTGGATCTTATAGTCTTAAAAAGATTTACTTTTTTAAGTATGCATGAGGAACTGTGAGAACAGATTTGGATGCTGCATCGTAAACCGAGTTTTATATTTCAGACCGACGCTTCTTTATTTATTACTTAAACAGTTCATCAACTGATGCTCTCCATTAACTTTATATGCTTCCTTTTCTTAGAGCTATCGTTAGCTGTTTATTGCTGCGACAAGATCTCCCATACGGACAACAGGTATGTATGCTTAAGCGGTCCTAGAACTGAGGTAGAAACAGTCAAGCTTTCACCGTTGTATGATCCTAACCTAGTTCTATGTTATTGTTGTACTTCAGATAGACTCAGCGTTTATACTTATATATATTTATAAGTTTAGTGCTCTTTCTTTGTTTTGCAATCTTATACTGTTGTATATTGAAGACTTTGACGTACACCTGCCCAAATGAACAAGATGGAAAATAGATTTAACAAGCACCGATTAAAAAATAAATCATACATTATTCTTTTGTTGAATGACATAAATATAATTGTAATTTTAAGAATTTTATCAGTGCACTGCTGTAATTCCAGAGAAAATAATCACTTGAATTAAAAAATTGGAACAAAAAGATTCCTGCCCAAAAGTACTGGTCACAGCATAATATATTTAACTTGAAAGTGCTAGATGTTAAATCACAAATGAAATAACCCTCTCAGCAACAAGATTATATATCCCCTACTTGACCTCAGATCGCAATTAGCATTTTATTTTTCTTTTTTTAAACTTACCTACTGGAAAATAAGCTTTTAAAATATTCCCGATGCTTACAAAATCAAACCACAACCTGGATTACACTCAGATAATTCCAAAACGTAGACTCAGATAAACATATTTACTTCTATTAATAATAATACTGATTGTAAACCCATACATATAAAGAATAATTAAGCAGAAGTGGACATAATTTTAAGACAAGGTCAAGTCCAGCATACATACAATGTTACACTATAGTAGCATGTAATAAAATGTTATATAAAAAAATCTAACTAACGAAGCAAAATAAATTTGTATATATGTTTAAAAAATTCAAGATGGGCAATTTCATCGATGATGAAATTATGCGAGAACAATGGCCATCTCAAATGTGATTCCATCAACAGAGTGTGAGTGCATGGAATGCCTGCTCCTGTAAAACCCTCAGTGTCTGTGACATTGTTATGACTTCTTATCCCTGTCAGTCGCCTCGGGCAGCCCATGTGAAAAAATGTCAAATTCTTGGCATCGCGTCTGTTCACCGCACAGGTTTTTCACAAGCGTATAGCAGGGTTTGCAACACAATTGTTTTGCAGACCTAAAGGTTTGCTTTTAGATTGACACACATCTGCGCTCCCACACATTTCCACTTAGTCAGCCAAAGGCCACACATGCTTCAGTTTATTTAGGAGTTGGTTTCATTACCGATGTGGACTGCATGCTATAGTGTCCTGTCAAGATAGGTGAACGTAGGCATAGTTCCTGTCACAGGATTAGGCCAAAAAACAACCCAACTTGGTTATGCCTTAGAACCATTGTCGCAGAATAGAAACCGAGTGGATTTTGGACTAAATGAATTACTCAAACACAATGTATGTGTGTGAAACATGGAAATTTATGAACTGAATTGGTAAAGAAAAATATATGAAGTATAAATACAATGATTCTCACACGCTCTCAGCATAAATATCATCCAGTCACTCTATACTGACATTCACACATTGAAAATTAACCAAAAATATTATATTTTTCTGTTAATAAATAGATTCATTAAACCTCAGTTTCAAATAATAGTATGCACTGTAAGATATTCACATTATTTCACATATAGACAGGGTTTGAAATTCAAACAATCTCAAGTTTTCAAACACGTTTCAAATGTTCTTTTCTATAAGTGAGATTCACAGATCCCCTGGAACACAACTAAGATTAAAAATAGTCTCATGTAAATAAAAATGTACCAAACTGAAACAACAATTGGAACAAATATATGATTCTTGACCCTTATACAGTCGTATAAACCGCAGTTTCACCACGTCCCATAGGTTGGCCCAGACTTGTATCGGCCGCTTGCACCCTTCATAGACCCACCACATGTACAGTATACGTATACACACGTACAGACAGCATACAACACCCTTGTATTAGTTACGTCTACAGTCGTGGCTCCACCACAAGTACAGACATACGTACATATATATAGACAGCTGAAGATAGCTAAATTCGTCAGCAGCTAAACTCGTCAGATAAACTCGTTAGCCTCGTTAGACTCGTTAGACTTCTTACACCCGTTAGACTCGTTAGCTACAACAACAACAACAAAAAGCTGGTAATAATAATGAGTTCTGTAAAATGCTAATACATTAAACTCTTAATAGCATCTTGAAATTCACAGTACAGAAAAGGAAAAATATCTTAATTCCATTTGAAGTCACGAAGTTATCTTTAAATAAATGTGTCAAAATCGTATAATGTTCGTTTGAAATAAACATGTTTGTCAGTATTGTCGCACCATTAATTACTACATCGGACAATAATTTGGAAACGTTAGGATCATTTGCGCCTATACTGATTATACGTTTTTATTTTTATCGTCTATCTTTTCCACATTTTTTCAATCCTGTTTTTACCAGACATTTCGCTGTATGTGTCATTTTCAAACGAATTAGTATATTCGATTCCTGATTGCTTCTGGAAGTGTTGTTCATCTTAGGAAATGGAACATAATTGCTATTTTTTCTTCTTCGATTAATCCCAACTCGTATTTTTTCACATGTGATGTATAATTTAAATAACCTACAGATGCATACTGGTGGTGGAGATTATGAAATGAAAGAACATGCAAACTTTGACGTGTTTATGAAGATGATATGCAAGACGCACGAATCTGTACTTATCTCTTTCTTTTTATGGCCTCTTCAAATATGTCATGCATAAAGTGTCAAACCATATCAATATCAATTTGAGTGAAATATCATTATGGTTCTGTCAATTCATCCAGGACAGAGGTTTTAATTTCTGTCTGCATAAGTTAATTTTTTTCAGCGTTTTCATTTCCCAGTAAATTCATGATTACCTTGTTGCCCCTCATCAACTGTATTTATTCAGGATTTCACTCTGAGCTTTTAATAATTAGAAAATATATGTCTTCACCTTTTCTTGTTTCTACTTTCATAGTCTAAGCAAAGTTCAAAGATACATAAATCACCGTCAAGATGCATAGTATCCACTGGTGAATTGTTTTATCTACTTGAATGTCGGCAATATCTGTATAAGGTGCAAATTTATGGCGATCTATGAAGAGCACATTACTTTGGGCAAGAGAACAATTAGATTTATGGGGAAATGTGCGTGTTAAATCGATATGCTGCAATGATTTTTAATGTCTATGTCGTGAGAGAAAGTGATTCTTAAATAAGCCTTCGTTTATTTACCAGTCAGACAGACTGGAAGGAAAAGGTTAACTTCGATATTTGTATCGAAAATGTCAGAGTTGAGATTTTCCAGAATTAGTTATTTGGAAGACTAAAAGTCAGGTAGATATATTTAATTCTGATGGATTACACTAAATAAGGGGCATGTTCCCACACGAAATTTCTTGGTTTTAATATGCCCCATTGAAACATCTAGTCAGTCTACGTTTTAACTCTAAGAGTAAAATATAGGTGACTCCGAGATTGAATTAGAAGAAATTTTGTCGTAAAACATTTATACAATGGACGGGATGTCGGAAAAGTCGACGAACAATTATGGCGGTATAAGCGAACACAGATTGAAATCACAAGGGGAAATAGCTCCACTGACGTATCCACGTACCTACTTATCAAGTATCTGCGTATTTACGTATCCACCAACTCACACAAAATTTGAGGGCTGAAAGAGGCGAGGAAGTAGAGAGTTTGTGGAAGAAGAAATCTTTGAGAAGAACAGCTACAATGAAGCTGGAGTGAACCGGAAACAAGCAGGTTTCGAAGTTGTACAAGACAATGACTTCGATTGTTCACTCTATTCTTTGATGAACCAATTCTATAATTTAAAACAGATCTGCTATTTATATAAGTATATTTGTGTTTGAAATTCGGTGAATCATTTATTTAAAAAAAGAATTTTATCTTCCTAATGCAATGTATTATCACAGCAATTTATGTAATTGATTAAATTGTTGTATTTCATGTACGGGGGCTCGTGCCATTCTGTTTTATATATCTGCTTAGATCTATATTTATTCCACCTATAAGTTTCACCCTCTAAGTAACGAGAACTGTATACAGTGGACACCTTGTAAGAGGGTTCAATCCGACAATCAATCCACCAGCAAGACCAGCAAAACTAAACCCCCATAGTCTGCCTGTCAGTTGCATAGAACCTTTATGAAACTAAATCTTGTCTTAATTTGCTTGTGTAGACCCATTTGGTTTTAGTTCAGCGTATACGCAGGATTGTTCTTTTTCCCTCTTTTATTTGCTGTACAATCGATATTTATCCAAGCTGTGAAACTTTCAAAATCGTAGTAAAGATGTTTTAAGTGTTATTGTACCTTTGTTTTCGCCTTTTGTCAAATATTTGAAACGGTGAAACAAAAAGAACATGTAGTAAAAACTGTAAGTTTTACAGATTATCTTAAGGTATTATCCACTAGCTAAAAAGGCACTCATTTGCAACAGCAACAAAAAAATCTTATTTCAACACCATGCAACGTTTAATCTTTTTCAATGTTATAATGACTTCAGATATCAAAATGTACCATTGATATTGCTAAATAAAATGTAAACAAAATTAAAAACAAACCAACAACAGAATAATTCGAATAATAATTACCGGACATCATCTGTTGCTTTAATATAGTGTTTATTATCTCCCCATAAATTGACATATAGTGTTTATTATCTCCCCATAAATTGACATATAGTGTTTATTATCTCCCCATAAATTGACATATAGTGTTTATTATCTCCCCATAAATTGACATATAGTGTTTATTATCTCCTCATAAATTGACATATAGTGTTTATTATCTCCCCATCAATTGACAAACTGACATTTGCCTCTCTGTGGTACTGTACATAATGCTAGCCTTGCTTAGTGGTGGAGTAAATACACATGTTCTCTTTTGAAGCAGCAAGGAGGGTGAACAGGCCGAAACTATTTCAGACAAAATCAGAGAATAAACCGAAACTATTTCAAACAAACCAAAACTATTTCAAACCGAAACTATGTTATGCAGACAAAACCTAGAGAGATGATGAATGGTTTCTGTTTCTCACAAAAAAAAGCTGCTACGGAGAGAGAGTCTCCAGAGAGAGTAAATAGACCTCTACGGAGACAAACTGTTTCGGTGTTTTGGTAAAAGTCTTTAGGATTTCACATACAGACTAATTTGTAAAATCTCTCCTTGTAAGTCAATCAAATTATTGGACTGATCAGTTAGTTTAAAATTAATTGTTGTTAGTGAATTATTATGGCATCTCATATATACCGGATTTGTTGGTTCCTCAATTATTAGAAATCCGGTCGGAGCTGTTGGTGCAAACGAATATAAAATATATCCCTGCTGGGCTTGATTTGATCTTTCGAGATTTATTTGATAACTTCCGTCGATAGCATTACATACTAGATTTATTGCAATCACCGAGGATATATTCACATTAGCAGGAGCAATATGCCTACCACCACCATCTGGATCAATTTTATGTTTGAGGATGGTTGTTTGTGGTTGTGTTATTTGTTTCCATGCAGTGAGTATGAGAGAAACGTTTTCCGATAAAAGATCATTAACAGATTTTTTTAGTTCATTTGCGGTATACCCAGGAAACTTGAAATTGGGTAAATCAGCTTCTGTTATATTGTATGCAGTTAGAAATTTTTGTTTATCTCCATTCTTGTCATTAAAGGTTACTTGAACTATTCATTTGTTGATATATTCCATGTCGGATACAAGTTGATTTAATATCTTAACATATTTTATGATCTCGCTGCGTGAACTCGCTATATCAAAAAGATGTTCTTGGAAACTATGTCGTAGTCTAGTTGTGTTTTATGTAATTGATTAATCTCGCTAAAATAATTAACGATGTTATTTAACGTAAATGTAATGGTAATAAATGAATCAATTTTTTTCTCAAGTCGAAATCCCAGTGCATGTTATTCCTATCGAGAAATGTAAATCTATCGGTTAATTTTGCATTTTTTATATCAAACAAATCAATTCGATATGATGGAGCGATTTCGTGGTATGATTGTACATCTGTGTCATAATCAGATTTTTTAGGTTCTGGTATTTTATAAGATGGTGCCTGAGGAGGGATTTCAGGCCATCCGAGTATAGTTCTTATCGAACTCTGATAGATGTCTACGGCATACCCGGATGAGTTTAATCTCAATCGCGGATGATAGTGTTGGTTCATGAACTGTTATAGCATTTTTGATTCTTTTCCCGTAATGGATTTTATTATGCGTTGTAATTCATTATTGATCTGTTCAATTTGGTAAGACCCAGATGGTAAGGAAACAACGTTCCAGTCTGGAGTTCCGTCTGGTTTTTTGTTTTGCTCGCAAACACTAAGGAATTATTTGGTTGCTGACCACCAAATTGTTTTGATCTAATATCTGGCCAGCTGTGGTATACTCGTAATTTTGCCAGTGCTATCTCTTTAATGGGAATTGCAGTGGAGAAATTGACATTGAATTCAGGATCGGTTGAGGTTATTGAGATCATGATGGTTTTCACCGGGGTTGTATTTTCCACTATTCGTTGAAGTAGTTCTTGCGATGTTGCCATTATATTCATGTTGTTCTTCTAATTTTGACATCACGTAATCGTGAAAAAGTACCATCGCGGAAAACTCACTATCGGATATTAATGTATCATCGAGGGAGGACGATACCATCGATGATAATTGCGAGTATGCGTTAGACACCTTATGAAATTTGATTATGTAGTCTTGTTGTTTACGCTGGCTACATGATGATATTTTTTTTTGTTATTACTGAAATTATTCCAGCGATTGTTGTCACCGCTGATATACAAATTGGAACAGCTATCGGGGCAACCATTGTCACTGAAGAGAGTATAATACCAGCCCCAGTAATTACACCTGATACCGAATACACGGTAACATCAACTTCGGTAATTCTTCGTCGATATTTTTTTTATTTTTACTTGGAACTCCTCAATGAGTGTTTTGAGTGTAGTTTGAAATTCTCTGACCTGATCATAGCGATATTGCTGTGATGTTGCCATTGATGACATTTTATTTACAATAATAGATAGCAGTTTCAATTAAGCCGTTTACCCAAATATGCTACAAATTCCGCATACCATGTTACTGAAACCCTAGCCAAATTATTATCGGTGGATGTTATTGTGAATCGTTCATTTGTTCCCTTGTCGATGATCGTTGATATATTATTGTTGACCCCGGTTGAACTCGTCGATGAAATATTAAATTGAGTCGGTAACACTAGTATTAATCTGTAAATACCTTTGACGGTCGCGGCGATATCTAATATGTTAGTCTGTGGTGTCCACGCAAATGATACGTGTTGAATCGTATATACCGAGTTTACAATTTTTCTCACGAGGAATTTTGATTTTATCTAATCGGATTATCATAGCAGGAAATTCGTCTTTGATGGCCTCGTGAGTCTTCTAATGATCTGAAAATTTATTGACATGATCTTCATACCTAAATTGTAATACTACTAATTCTGTGATAGCAGTTTTATCTTTGTTAGCTTCGGTGTGGTCACGAGTGGATTTCCAAAGAAATTTAATATCGGTGCGTTCATTTTATCAATTATATTTCTTTGCAACTCGGTAAATTGATCAAATTTTGTTATATGGTCGTCATACTTATCATTAAGTGATTTCAATGAATTCGTCGAGGATATATAATTGTTATCGAGTGTTGATATTTTATCTGTGCCCGTTTGAGCCTACCCTGATCGGGAAATACCGCGATAGTATTTTCAGCTGCGTCGCGGTTTTTGACCAAATTATCATCAAGGGAAACATTACTCGTTTTCAATCTTCCCTGACGATCTTGAAATACGACTATGTCATTTGGATCCACACTTTCGAGGTTTAGCATCTCGAATATTTCATCTTCGATTATTTTTTTTTTTACATCCTTGGTTGCAGATATTTCCTCGGTGGGTTTCTTCAGACCAGAGAGAGATCTTCCCCATATATCAATCATTATATTCTAAGATCTCTCTAAAAAGCGATTACTCGTATATTCGTGTACGGTTTTATGGGGTGGTTTAGTTGATGATGAAATAGCGGCGAGGACATTTAATACTTGTATGCCGCATATTGGTGGGTCGGTCATTTTCTGTGTTGGTAGCGTGGAGTACCAACGAGGGGTGTTTAAGTGGTGTAAATCGTATGAATCGAAATGAACAATTGCACGCGGATCAATAGAGTATGCAACCCAGTGAGTTCCAAGTCTAGTGCTATTATCGAGATTAATGACAACGGTTTCAGCGTTGTTTGGTTGTTGTGGTAATTGATCTCGTATAAAAACACCTCTAAAGTTTTTTTATCGCTAGTTTTTTTAGCGGCATCGAGTAAATCAAAATTTGACATCGGTGATATTGGAGTTAAATTGTTCTTGGTATTCTCAGTCCGTTTCCGCTGTACCATGAATGAGAAGTTCCTGGTAGTCTTAGACCCTTTCCCCTTTTTTATATCCCTTTCCAGTCGCCTTTTTTAGTGCCATCACTGCCGCGGTACCAACTGTTCCTAAAGCAGCATCTTTCGCCACCGCTTGGGTAGCTGCTGTAATTAGCGCTGGTAGCGCAGCGAGAAGTGGAAATATTCCGTCGGATTTTATCATGTCTTTGATCGTGGATGCAGAGAGAGAGAGAGAGAGAGAGACAGAGAGACAGACAGACAGACAGACAGAGAGAGACAGACAGACAGACAGAGAGAGACAGACAGACAGAGAGAGAGTGACTTAAACGTATTTTTATCCTTCAAAGCATCATTGAAATGCTTAATCTGACGAGCTGTCAGCGACAATTTATTTTGACCACCAGATATTTGATTGTGTTTTAGGGATATCTTAGTTCCATATTTTTTAGCTGAATCCGACTGCAACTTTTTAATCTGACCAGTCAGAGTGACATTTACACGACAATATGACATTTTATTTAATACGAAATTGATCTAATTGTCTACATATTTACATATTTTCTACTGGCGCATCAACTACCCTCATTCGTCCACCAACACCTTCGAGTAGCATTGATTTGTCACTGAGAATGATAGCAACTGCTCTGTAATAAGTACCATCAGGAGGGTTTACATGAGCTCGGAAATGTATATCAACGACGGATTGTCTGGTTAAGTCAAGATGTTCCAACGAGAAGTAGTAGATGGGATACAGTTTTCTAAAATCCAATTGTGATATTTGCAGACCAGTATCTTCATTATTATCGCGTCCCATAAATGTCAACAAACGATGACACGCGCGTGCTATTTGGTTTTGATCGTAATTAAGTAAAATATCCTTGGATGGTTCCTGTTGGCCATTTATCCTCAGTGAGACTTCAGAAACACCCAATTGATCAAATATCATATGGCTGCGTGTTTGGTTATTTAATCGTTCCCTATTATGTAACGCAGCAAATGTATGCCGCGGCGCAGCAACTCTTTGTTTTGATGCCAGGTGCCATGTAAATACACCATTAACGTTATCCTCCTTAATATCCGTCGTTGTTGTTAGCCATGATAGCAATGATTTTCCTCCATGTTCCATAAACGAAAGTAATTTTTTTCTGCGGTGATTGATGGAGTCATTACTGGCATCCACAGTGATAGCTTTGATATATTTACTTTACCAGCAGTGACTGGAGCAACAGCACCAGCAGCACCAGCACCATGCCAGATTGCATCATTATCAGTACTTTTTCGCACGAGTACTACTGTATGTTTCGCTCAATAGATAACTTTTCTAACATTTCTGCAAAATCCAAATATGTGAGATAGTGGATCGCGCATGAAAATAATCTACGCGGTCCTTGCAACATTGATACGCGTGTTGAAAACATTAGGTTGTAATCAGTATTAATGCTTTTTATAACATCAAAAGGATTAGCCGGTACAGCTTGATGTTCAACGTCGAATGGTTGTGGATCAACTGCAGTAGCTACTGGTGTCTGTAATTTAATATACTGAATATGATCAGCGTGATCAGTAATATCTTTAGCGAACATCATAGATGGACCTGCTTATCTTGTAAAATCATCAGAGTATCTTGCTAACCCCACTATTGTTGTGGCAACATCAAAATCATGCTCTATAGATTCGATCTCTGTTATCAATCATATATCTGGCGCTCTCAAATAATGCCATAATACCATTATTGACAAAACCGACTCTGACACCATCTGCATATGGTGGATCATTAGCAGCGGTATTATTTGTTACAATTTCTCCTTCTACTTCGATAAATTCTTCAGCGGGTAAAAAGTATTTACTTGCATCCTGGACTTGAAGTTAGATTCTTGATCGACTATATCAAACGCTGTATCAGGTGACGATTTGAACATTTTATTATATGTTTCTTGATCTAAGTCACGATCTCGCTCGGGATTACAAAAAACATTCCGCTATGTTATTTGCAGTAATATTTCACTGAGTGTCATATCCTCATTTATCCGTGATGCTATGTTTTGATCAATTGCGTTGTTTATTATTTTACTAATGCTCGCGGGCATAATTTCCGTAGATGGTAGCTTCCCTGGTGATTTTATCACCAGTGGTCGTAACAACAAGCGCAGGAAATTCTCTTGGATCACTCTTATCGATTGCTATTAACCCCTCCTCATTAAATCTATCGCGTAATTCCTCTATTATTTTTTCACCGGTTTTTTTCGGACCGGTTTGAGGTTTTTGTAACAGTGTTGATGTTTATTCAGTTTCCTTTGCTATTTTTTCGAGTACTGGTAATATAGCTTTCTCAGTAGCAGTAACACATTTCTCAGTAGCTGTGGTTACCGGTTTGAATAATTGTTCGTGCCTGTTGCAAAGACGGTTTGAAATTCCTGTCGCGCTTGTAATTTCTGTCTGACAGAATCCCATACGGGAATAATTTTTTTTTATTGCGGCCAATCGCTCGCGAGCGAGTCTGGTTGTTAAAACCTCTCCGATCATTATGTAAAAATCCTATGGATGCTCTAATTGCTAGCAATGTAAGAGGAAAATCAAGGATTTTCACCCACCCCCGAAAATTCTTTTGAATTTCAACGACATTACTTCCTTGTTCATTGATTTGAACACCGGTGACAAAGTCTCTGTGACAAAAAAAATAACACATACCTGGAAGGGTATTATTTAAATATAATACTATAGAATTTCAACCCATACAAATTGTCAAAAGGACTTCGTTCCGTGTGAGTAATCCACATACATGTAACACGTAGGCAGTGTTCATGTAATACAAAATTGATTTTAACATAGCAGTGTTAGATCTTGTACTTGTTTGTGTTTGGATGTGTTCACTACGACGTTGGAACAGTCGAGAGAAGAAAGCGATGTTCATCATTCATAGTGTTTTCAAGTGTATTATTTTGCTTGATGATATCTTTTATCATTTTAATCCTCGAATTTATTGTGCGTCTGACCTGGTATTGTTGGCCGTGTTCAGCTCTGACTTTTTCAAATGCTGTAAATAACGGACTGAATTTGTTTACATCGCTACCATATGCAAGGGATTCGTTTACAGCATGCTGAATTCTTTTTATTAATGCATATTGACTTGGTAGCACGTATTTATTATTCTGAGCACTATCATCGGATTCTTGAAAATCAGAGAGAATCTGATTACAATCTAATTTATACGACAATTGTAATTTTTTCTTTTTCAAATTTGAAATCTCATTTATTATGTCGTTTATATTTTCGAAATTCATTATATGAATATTTATATATCTAATATATTTTATATATCAAATACAAAAAAACTGGGGTCAATTTTGACCCGTTTTCTTTCAAGCGTGGTATATACAGCTATACATGATTTATTATATATACATATATACAAGTGATTATATAGGACGGTACAACCTTTAATCTCTGTATTAGAGAAGGTGTAAGGTACAAGTGATTATATAAGACAATACAACCTTAACCTCTAAGTTCAAGTGTTTGAGCAGGTTCAAGGCACATGTAAGGTATATATGATGACAAAACAACCCCATGCGGGCCTCTCAGGTGTTATTCATATCTGAGCAGACCCAGGGGCAACATGAAGCACAGTCTCCGTGCGAGAATCTAACCCATCAAATAACGGTCTAGAACCCCAGAAGATGTGCTAAGTGTATGACGTCACATAACATATATTATATATTTACAAAGGATTATATATATATATATATATATATATATATATATATATATATATATATATATATATATATATATATATATATATATATATATATATATATATATATGACGTTACAATCTCACGCCTAGAGGTATATATGAAAGACCCCAATGTGAACTCCTTAAATGCCTTTTCGAAAAGGTGATGATAATGATGCTATATGGCATGTTAGAAGTCTAGAGGTCACATATATAAGACAACACAACCCATGCGGGGTCTCTCAGGTGTCTTCACATCTGAGCAGACCAGGGGCAACACGAAGCATAGTCTCCGTGCGAAATCTAACCCGTCAAATAATGGTCTAAAACCCCAGAAGGTGTGCTTAGCGTATGACGTCACATTACATATATTATATATTTGCAAAGGATTATATGATATAGATATATACAACTATTTATAAATATTTACAAAGGATTAAATATACATATATACAAAAGACAATATAATACAACTAGGACAATACGACACATAAGGGGCTATATCTACATAAACTAAACCACTCTACCCCCAACAAAATCACCCCGGGTTGAATGCAAAAACACATTCACACCATGTGACGGTGTGTGACGTAGAGTGATTTTACATTTGAATTTCGAAAGGCTTAAAGCCCCAATATTATAAATAGCCAGCATTGCATATAAACTAGCTAATACATGAAAATAAATCAATAGCAGTGGTGTGTGATTTTTACTCTTTCGTGTACTTAATTGTGATTATTGACAGCATCTAAACAAGTCTAAATACCTGAAAAAGTATCAAAAAAAGAATATTGTTGTTGTAAATACTTATTTATTTGATTCGTTTTCTCACAGAACGGATACGCGATTATTCCCATGAGATCACTGAAGTATTTCTGAAACAATAACAAAAAGAGTTATCTCTGTTTCAGAAACTATATACACAAGACTACACGAGTTATTCCCCTTGATGTTATATACATACAGTACAAAATGGAATTCAGATGTTAGAATATTTTATTGTAAATATTCAGACCAAATTCTGTTTTTTAAAACGTTTTAAAAAAGCCGATTTATATATTCGTTCTGCTACTTTTCGTATCGATGTTCTACAAATATCAAAATATTTTCCGGCTTCATTCATTGGTTGAAATATTCTTTCTTCGTTAGTTTCTGTATTGAGCGATTTTATAGGTCTTTTTCCAACTTTTTTAGAAGTACCGGTTCTGTCGCGTTTGGTATTTTCACTCTGAGTGATAGCTTGTAGATTTTCCAATTTGTTATGTTTTGGACATCCATCAATGTGGTCAATTACAAAAACATCTTCGATCAATCCGTTGTAACACTCATATACTATTCGATGGTTGAGATACCGTTTTTGTTTCACAGCAGTAAATCTAAGATATCCATGATTGTACTCCCCTACTGTTTTTTTTCAGTTTGCGGTGTCTGACAACACCATTACAAGATGCTTCATAATCGATGATCACAGGATGTGGTTGAAATTCTTGTCCCATTTATATACAATATAGTATGTGTCTAATTAATTGTTTGGTTTAATTATTACTTAGGAAATCTAGTAATATAGTCTTGAGGTGTTCTTATGATTTTGTCCGAGTCAGGGTCAGGGTTAGAGTTTTTAATTCTCTTATCATAATAGCGCTTTAGTTCCCTGTATCGCTTACCATCACAAATCAGACACAACTGCAATTTTCCTCTCACACCCACCCTACATCGTATGCAGGGTAAAAGACCTAAACTCCCTCGTCGAACACTTTGGGAATGATATCCGCAGAATTCATTTCTGCATGATTTGTTACAGACAGTTACTTATCCTATCATAAGCCACTTACAGTGATTCATTATATATAAATTCTTTGTTTAAATACTTGTTTTAATTATAATATGGAGGAGTTCGAGAGATTATTGAAAATTACACCTTGGAAAAATGATAAAATTCAATCTCGATAGAGTATCCATTGATGTACCCGATAAGGGCCTAATAACTGATGGAAGCATGATAGATAAAATCCATGAGGGGTTTAATGAATTCAAGCGCGATGGAGCATATCACTGTTGGTCAAAATTTCGAATTGATGGTGACTTTGATGCTACCATGAACGAAAATGAGCAGCAGTGATATTTTCGCATATTGACCAGAAAAAAATATTTTTTTAGATTGAAATTCATTATCCACTCAGAAACGGGAAATTGGATTATACGCGACAAATTCGAACCCATCAAGAAAGATAAAAGAACTGTCGCTGTGATTTAGGATTTCAAACTAGGAACGCTGACTGGGATTGACAAACCGTATTACGAGAGATCCTATCCTGTAACCGCGGTTGTTTATGGGATCTATCCGTTAAATGGCAAACGGAGTATTGAGAAATTAAAAACAATGAAACATTCGTCGTTGAATTGTGTAGCCGAACGAATAATAGAGCATTTTACAAATGCGTTGCGTGGAAACAAATTAACGGATCTAAGATGCAAAAAAATAAATGAATGGGGATTAGCAGTTAGGGAGAGCTGTGCTACAATTCAAAATGTAGCCGAGATAGAAAGGATATTAAAATTTCCAGTAACCGTAACAACGATAACAGGAGAGGTATCATATAAACCGAAATATAAATCGAGAGGATCTCTAATCAAAATTATTGACCATAATGCACACGCGTGGATAGAACCATAAAATATCTACCCGTGAAGTTCTCCGGAGAAGAACTCTCTGAGGAGAAATTATTTGATTTTATTTATCAGTTAAGTAAAAACAATCCTGTGTCAGTGTGGTTATTTCAGAGTTTTGAAAACGAAGAGTGTAAATTCGATCAATTTGTAAGATCCAACGGTGAAATATACCGTACTGAATCCCTACATGACGAGATGAGAAACCTAACTCGTGATTTTTAAACGGAACACGACGAACAATTACTAACAAACTGTTTTACAATCCCGTCAGTTGCAGCTCATTTCGCGAGAAAGAGAAATCTATGGAAACCAACACGCGCTGAATTTCTCTCAGATGTGCAGTCAAGCTGCGTAGAATATGGTCATAGTGGATTATGGAATACCAAATATGACCCCGAAAGCGTTTTTTCGGTTGATATGGATACGTGTTATCCAGGGAGTTTTCTCGGGTACGGAGAATGCTCTGAGTATTTGAAACGATTTGGGCAACCTACACACGAAATGACCCGTGTTGCCGCTACCCGATTTTGATCTAACCGGATTCGCTCGTGTGGTATCATTTCAATTCGCTAAGGAACTTCATCTGTGCTGTTATGTTTGGTTTGGTAGACATATATCTGAAAAACACTGGATGCCAAAAGTGTTATTACGGTATATGATTGATTCTAAAAAAACTGATATCGCTGATTGTCAGTGAAGCAATTATATCATATCGGGCGCAGACTGAAGTCTGGTTACCACATCTCGATAGTCTAGATAGTATAATTGGCGATAAAAAACAATACCCTTTGCTCTACAAAGAATATATCGTTAGGTGGTTCAAAGAGATCTTTGAAGTTATAAATAAACTCGCAAAAGAAGAATAGTTGGTAAATTCACTCAGGGTGGAAAATATGACCACAAGCGATATTCTTCGTGATTAATTATAGATGATGCTGAATACGATTTTATAATTACAGATGCAACATCTAGGGGTTTATATGTCAATCGTAAAGACGCTTTCTTTTCTGATGGAACAAAATTCGGTACAATTGTTACTTACAACGATGGAGATAATCTTCAATATACATACTTAAAGGTTTATATGCTGGCTTATGCTTCTATCAATTTACTTTCGATGATAAATAGATTTCCTGACACCGCGGTTAGAGTCGCCACTGATTCATTTTATATAGATATCAAACATAAAGAAACAGTGGCTAAATTTACAAATTCCGAAGAATGTTGGGGATCATGGAGAATTAAAAAGGAAATATTTCGTGATTATTCTAATTCAGCAGATATTACAATTGAAAACATTTACTTGAAAAATAATCAGATATCAAAACTATCTAATGCACCTTCGATATCCGATCCAATATGTAGATATAAAACCAGTTATTTAAACGACTTTGGTGGGTCAGGGAAGACGACTCGTGTGATCAAATTAGTTCGAGGGAAATCAGACATGACTGTACTAACACCAACACGCAGACTTGCAAGAGAGATGAAACAGCGAGGAGCTAATGCTTGCACTTATCACAGTTTCTTTCGATGGAAAGGTGACGCATGGACTCCTGATCGAATGGGCGAGAATATATATTCATGAAATTATTATTTGGGATATGATATGCACAGTGTTGTTAGATACATTAAAAATGTTTCTTAATTGGCTATTGCTAGCGTATACAACTGTGATAATGTGTGGCGATCATGGCCAACCACCACCATTTGTCGGTTTATCTCCGCATGATTGGTTGAAGAATTTTGTAGATCATTATGAAGATATTAATACCGATCATAGATCACTTGATAAACAATTGTGTGAGTTTAAGAAATTAATCAGATTACAAACGGATATAATCCAGTGTGAAATAGCGCGTGAAATAATTTCAGAAACCTCATTAAATGATTTTTGGGAAGCATGGAGACTAAACGATTTGATAGTGGCAAGTAGAAAGATAGACAGATATACACTTCAGATCAAGTTATTTAAAACACAATAGGAAAAATTCGCAACACTTCTAGTGCCGCTGTGTTATAGGCCTTCGGATACACGAAGACAGAATATCGAAATTGATATTCCTGGACAGACTGAGAAGTAGATTCTAGTGTTAAATGATATTGTGTTGGTTGATATCAATGTCGTCGAAGATGCATTGAGTGCTGGAAGCTAGGATACGCAGCAACGATACATTCTTCGCAGGGATTGACTATATCCGATACAATTGTTTAGATCGTAGAAGATCGCATCGAGTGGTCAAATCTAGTTTATCTCGCAGTCTCTAGAATACGAAGAATAAATCAACTTTGAAGAGTTGTTTTAGATGCTAATGACCCCACAATCAGTGATATTGTCAGCGATGACATAATCAGAAAAAACTCGCTGGTTATAAACAACAGGACAAAAAAAATAACAGAAAATTTGACATTGATGCTGAATTTAAAATTACACTGAAACATCAGCAGAATAATCACTGCGCGAGTTGTAATTTTATAATACGTTGGTGTTGGTCGGATAAAGATGCTCGCCAATTTACCGCAGACAGAAAAGATAGCAGCCTTGGTCATGCCAGAGAAAATGTGATGTTTACTTGTCTTGAGTGTAATAGACGCAGAGGTGCTAGTTAAGACTACGCGGTAGTAATTGAATATCCTCGGGTATTACTTGTAATTATTCACGCGTAAATCCGCGCTGAGGAGCAGTTAAATCCAATCTATAGATTGCTGGTCTACCCGTAGATCTTGTTATGCTAGATATTTTATGTGCGATGACACTCCAGATAGGATCAGTAGCTCTTTTTGTACCGCCTTCGAGTTCCCCTGGTTCATATAAATATCTCACAGTGACATTACCGAGTATTCGTTGCCTTGAAAAAATCATTTTGCGGTTTTTGTACAGTTATATACTTCTTTTTAATCGCGTCGTTAGGTTTCATATTAATTATTAGAGTAATTTCATTATTTAGCGCGGTAATTACACCCGGTAATCTCTTGACCCATTCACGAGATCGTTTATCCTGGATAAATTCCTTCACGTATTGATATCCAAATAACCGCTTAGCAAGTGTCCGATTAAATCGTTCAACAATTTCCTGATCGCGATGTAATGCAGTATGTCCTCGTCTGATGGTGACATTATGATGCTTCATTGTTGATAACACTACACCCTGAAATTCCTTGCCAGGATCAACCTGAAGTAGATTTGGCCACTGTAGAGGACCTTGTTGATAAATCTTTTCAAACGCAGAAGCTACTTCAGTTGATGACTTTGTCTTTAATGGTTCTGCTTGTTTGTATCTACTCGCAGCATCAACTATGGTTAGCGCATACTTGTATGTTTGTTTATTAACAGTATCATGCGGCAGAAATAATATATCAGCCTGATGAACTTCATTAGGGACGCTGACATCAAAATGCGAGAAGTTAATTTGTTTAGACGGTGGTAGATAAATCTGCCATATCGCCTGTTTGGATAACCAATCCGCCGCGGTGGTAATTTTCACTTTTGCGGCTTTAGCGAGTTTACCTATTGCTGATTTACTCCTCCAGTATCCTCTTGGGGCATAATAAATAGATTCCATGCTGTTATTAATTACCAGCACCCAGCATTAATTTACTTTTCATCGCCGATTTTATCAACCATGAAGCTAATTTTTCTTTGAAGGATTTATCAGTGATAGAATTTAACGCATGAACCAATTTGACATCTGCGATATGTCTGTGTTGCAGATTGCTGCTTTTATAAGCAACATCATGAGCATGACACGCCTTATCAATAGCGTTTATTGGATATTCACCGGGTTGGGTATCGAATCTGGTTGCAGGTCCATATTAACTATATCCCGGAAGGTGTTCTCTCCTGGATATTTTGCCCATGGTGTTCCTAGTAATTTTACTAATTTGGCTGCAATATCATCTCCCTTTTTTTTAACTAAAAAAATTTATACCGCATCGTTCACACTTGCCAGTGATAGCTTCTCTGTTATTTTTTTGTCGCAGTAGGTGTTGGGTCAATTGTTGGTGTACGCGTCCTACATTTCACACAATATAGATACATAATTTATTTATAATAACATGAATGTAATTGATTTTTGGCGGCAAAAACACGAGAACCCGTTAAGCATCATGCAGCGCTACCAAATTCTATTCGCATGATTATAAATGGACCATCTGGATGTGACAAGACACAGTTGTAACTTAATTTAATAACGAGATGGATGAAATGGGATAAACTATATTTAGTAGCCCCGAGTGTAGACGATCAGCGATGTTACGAGGTTTTCAAGGATTTTAACGAGAAAGCAAAGTCGGAAATTGATGAGGATATTATTGAATTTATAACCGATATCGAGGAAGAGCCGAGTATTGATGTTATTGATGGAAATATTAGCAATTAGTCGTGTATGATGATGTGATGCTAGACAATCAAAAGAATCCCGCTAGGATATTTTCCAGAGGTTAGAGGCGTAGCTATGATATTTTGCGCCCGGGGACGAACTATAAAATTGGCGCCCCAGCCCGCTCCCCGTTGAATCACATTTTTCTATTACAATGAATAAGGAAAACAACAAGTGGTTGGCAGGCAGTAGCATCACTGTGGATGGCAGATGTATCAGATGACACGCCTACTGAGCGGCTGCATCGATCTTGTGACCGATTTATTACCCTTGTTTACTTATTATAATGTAACGTTGTAAGCCTCATTTTGGCGCCCTTGTACCTTGGCGCTCGGGGACATATGTACCCCCCTGCACCCCCCTCGCTACGCCTCTGTCAGAGGTAGGCATAACAATACTGATGTGGTATATACACTCAGAGATATACACAAATACCAAAAGTAATCAGAGATAACTGCAATATTCTTGCTGTATTTAACGGAATTGACACTCATACGCTACGAAATATTCACCAGACCTCCTTAGAAATTCTTTAGTCACGCTCAGTCAATCCCACATGGATTTGTAACGATAAATTTGCATAACCCTAGATCAAGATATCGTATCGGACTTGATAAAATATTCGGTTATAATCCTAAAGACTTTTACCAAAACACCGAAACAGTTTGTCTCCGTTGAGGTCTATTTACTCTCTCTAGAGACTCTGTCTCCGTAGCAGCCTTATTTTGTGAGAAACCGAAACCATCCATCATCTCTCTAGGTTTTTTCTGCATAACATAGTTTCGGTTTGAAATAGTTTTGGTTTTTCTGAAATAGTTTCGGTTTATTCTCTGATTTTGTCTGAAATAGTTTCGGCCTGTTCACCCTCTTTGCTGCTTTTGATCATTTTTTGGTGTGTACATGGGTGAAGATGATGCTGTTGTTGCTATTGTTATTGTAAAGGCGAGCGGTTTAGACCGTTCGTTCACCCAGGACCCAAGATTTTGCTAATTGGAGAGTTACAAGTTGCCCCGCACCTAAATGGTTCATGAACCTAAGTGTATTATTGTTTATAAAATTCAGTGGGACTGAAATGTTTTTGTACCGCTATACGAGCTTGTAATAATTTAAATGTGCATGCAGTCACGTAAAATGACATTTATGGAATTCTTAATAAAAGGTGGATGAGTTTGGTATTTTTATTTATTGTGCGTGAACTATTTTATAATTCCAAGGTCGTTCAGTATATCCTTACGAAAAACTGGTTCATATTTTCCCGTACAAATGCACTAACATATAACTATTGCACCTACGGGCATGATAATAACACATGGGAGTTAACTCGAATATGAGTGACTCAATCGGATCGACTTCTGACTTTTCGGTTAAGCCAGAAGCAACAAAATCATTATAGTAAAAAAAACAAAAACAATACGGATAACTCTTGGAAATCGAGGAAGTTTGCTTCCGGTCAGTGAGTAAGAGCGACAAAATGACGATTGGATAAGAGTGTCATCCATTCTCACTAGTGTTTTTACCACTTTCGTCTTACACTAATGGAAAGTGGGTATGGCGGAAGGTAGGGATGAAAGGAAACCCCGTGACACTCTTCCACAGCATGGGAAAGTAAAAAAGGGTATGTACTACTGATAACTGGACGGACACTTGCCGTGTTAGACAGTTTGAAAGAAAATGAAAAAGATACGGAGGGGGGGGGGGGGCGTAGAAAATCAAAAGTTTATTTTTCAATCACTTTGGCAAGTGTTTCTGAAAGAAAACTTCCATTAACAAAATATCACCAACGTCAGCATTGTTTCAAGTTGTACACAGACCAAAAAGTTTGGTGAATAAATTGTACTTTATTAGACGATCATGCAGCGTTATTCCTGTTCATGTTCCACATTAGACCAACAAATTGTTCTCCGCCTTTTTTTGTTTTTACTTAGCCGCTAAGTCAAAATAAAAAAAAAAGGCGGAGAACAATTTGTTGGTCTAGTTCCACATGTACCGCTCGCTGTATAGAATAATAAAGACGAAGTGCCAAATAAAAGTGAACATTAGCAGAGTTAATTGAAAGCTTGTGTTGAATTGTTCTTTTAAACTTTGCCGTTGTTAAATACGTCTTATCGAGATGTTTTCTTGTATGTATTTGGTTCTTAGGGTATTTTATAATGTATGAAGACATTTTGCATTAAATGTTATAAAAAATGATGGTGGATAACAGTTGCTTTTAAGTTTTAATTAGTCTGCATCCACATTTTTTCTTCTTTTTTCTGAGGCATATTTTCTTATTTATGTAGTCAGAATATAATAAAAATGGGAACAAGTACCAGATTTAACACGAACCTATACACACAAACTCTAGTAATTTCTTTGTAATATTGTATTGGTAAAATGTGAGCATTTACATTTGATTTGGACATTTCCATATATTAGCATGTAATCTTATGACCAGTCAGTTTTATGCTACTCTGGATGGTAGAATAATGTAGAAGTAAATATTTTGTAAAATTTATTTGGCACAAATGAAAGTTTTCAATTCTGTAACACGTTTGGTAAAACATATATCTATCAATATTTGCTACATTTTTGAATGTTATCATTTGTTATTTTAGCGATAATGTTTAATGTTGATTATAGGAACACTCACAGAACGAGAGACATGTAACACATCTTGACATAGCATGGTTAACATCTTATGCTAGAAAAATGTTTTATGAGTTTACAAAGTACTCCATCAACTTGAATATAAAAAAAGAAAAGAAAATGAAAATAATTGCAAACCATTAATTCATTCATATTTAAAGCATTGCACTAAGACATTTTCATACACAGATTGTTTTATGTTTTAGTTCAACTTGTACTTGAAGTTATAGCAAGAAGACATTTAATATATAATGGAATCTGGTTATGATTCTTGGGTAGGGTGTAAGGGGATAGTTAAATGTAATGGATTTTGGGTTAGGACCCTTGGATAGTATATATGGGGAGAGTTATGTGTACTAGAATTTGGGTTTATGACCTTTGGGTAGGGTGTATGTTTGGTAAATTTTATAACAAAATCTAGGTTATGACCTTGGGGTCGGTTTTATATGGGTATATTTTGTAATAGAATCTAGGTTATGATCCGTGGGTAGGGTGTATGTGGATAAATTTATATATAAACGAATCTAGCTTATGATCCCCTTGTTTTGTGTGTGTCATAAGAGTTATAATATGTGATATGGAATTTTGAAAATAGCTTTGTTATCCCCAGGCTTTATTGTGGATTAAATCATGATACTGTCTATCTGTCCATTGTCGCATATCAACTTGCAAGAGGGCTTTTAGCATCCCTATGTTCCTGGTAGAAATGGTTGGGGGTATAGGTCAGATGTAGAGAAATTTAAATTATGATGACCTTTTCAAATATTGTCGGGCAAAACTTCCAACATGCAGTGTTGTACCCTGAACATGGTTGTGGGTTTCCTGCAGTTTTTTGTAATTCTTATTTCCTCACACTGCTCCTATGACCTAAATGGCTAGAGCATCTACGCGGATTCAGATCCAGCCAAATCATACGAAAGAGTTATAAAAATGATGATTTGCTTTGCTCTCAGCATGCAGAGGTTGTGTTAGGACTGAATGGCCTGGTATTTACGTGTTTGCGTCATGATGCCCCAGTGCTAGATATCATTATAAACTGCCACACTGTAGACTTCATAACATGACTGGAATTTTTTAAAATCTTTGTTCAAAATCCAAATGACACACTCTAATGTACCCAAATCTTGACTTGTATTTGCCGCTTGAGGATGCTTCGTTTTGTCAGGGAAAATTAAAGATTCCACCATTATTATGTGTTTCTGCTGTTAATTGCCAAAGTCATGAAAGGTGATAAAACTTCAAAATGGTAACTGATATCCATTTTAAAATAACATATTTGACAGTCGAACACATTTGAGGGTTGTAGCAGTTTACATACAATTCAAAATCACTGACTGCCTCAAATGTATTGCTGAATTTGAAAAAAATACAAATGGGTCTAAAATTTAATTTTTAAAATACACAATTTGAAATTTGATCAATGAACTATTAGTTTAAAATTAGTTCAGGAAAAATGGGAATTATAATAAATGCAGGTAGGTGAAAGAGAGCAAGATCCAGAAAAGAAAACTCAACAGTACAGGGCTATTCAGGTAAAATTCATTCAGTAAAGTTTTTGATGGATTACTTGAGCATTCTATGAAAAGTTTAATGTCAACCCCAAATGAAAGGTTATAATGCAGCGTAGTTGACAAAAAGAATCAAAGAGCAGCACAGACAATGTGACAAAGTTGACAGCTTATTTAAAAGAAATAAAATCATTATTCTTTTTTTAAATCGCTGCTTATGCATTAAGTACTGTCATGCATTTTTGGAGTTAAGTTTTCAGTCTCTCAGTCTTGGTCAAAACTGCTAAAGTTTGTATCTTTTGGAATCCTTGGTCAGATTTCTTAACATACATATATTTTGGAATCCTGGGTCCAAACTGTACTTACATGCAGTCAAACTTTACATACATGTAGTTGTATCTGTACATATGTGTGTACACATGTGTAGTCACTATTCATATATGTGATGGATTTTGCAGTATGATTTGATGGATGGAGGTGAGTGCTGTGGAGAGAGGGTTGGATTATGCAGTACAATGCATGTGGATTTGCAATGTTGAACTGTTGCTGTTGCTCTTATTCTCTTTAAAAACTTTCTATACCAGTGATGTCTTTTAGTGAGAAACTCACAGGACTTGCAATATACATGTAATAACAGTGTAACAATAAATGTTCCTTGTTTAATAATTTTCCTGGTATTGTTTAAGAGCATCGAGTGTTGCATAATTTAAATATGCACAGTTGTACATCTGCATGGACAATTGACTTCTGTGGTATATAAATTAATGATGATTCATACATAAAGCTAGACATCATACCGTATATACTTGCATATAAGTCGATTCAGACTCCTCTAAAACAAAGACCCTTACCTGTCATCACATGATGTGTCAGTAGGTCAGGGGTATTATGTTGTTCTACTGATTATTTCAGCCAAACTGCATAGATCCAGATCTGCTGGTACATTATATGACAGTATATGTGTGTCTGTTCTGTTTCCGCAGATAAATTTGATATTTAACCAGTTACATACAGTACATGTATTTAAAATTAAAGAACTCACATTTAAATCCTGTTTTTAGTCACAGTATAAAATCACATTTTCAGATTATATATTTTTGTTTTCATTTACATTGGGGTTCATATGTTTTTGGCGACTATTCTTTCTAATTCTCTAGAATGATCCAAATTTACTAGGGACAGTGGAATTGAGTCTTGGTAAAGAGAATTAGGTTTAAAACCTTACATATAATCAGTAGTTATATTACACTGATCACTATATCTTTGATTTAGTACCAGCTTAATCAAGAACCTCTAGTTTCTAGTTCTAGACTAGTAGTTAATTATAATTTGAGAAAACAGATTTTCTTTCATCTGCTACCTAATTAGTAGTGGGAGGGGCTTGTAGTCTTACCCTGAACATTTGGTTAGTACAAGGTTTATGAGTACCAATTGTATCAACAATTTTGGAATTATTATTTCTCCTCAGGGTTTAGGGGTAGGTGTTATGTGCGATTTTACATAAATTTCAAATAACTCAATAATTGTTTGTCTTATATGGATGAAAACGGGCATATGTGGTCATTGATACAAATGGTACCTCTTGATCATGCCCTAGGGACTTTCTTTATCCCCAGGTACTTTACCTCTGGAATGTAAGGAAGATGCTTTGAGATCACCACCCATTAGCAACATAAGAACTTCATGAAAATACAAATTTTTATGTGTAGCTGGCACAGACCCATATTGTACTTCCTTATCTCATGGGACATGAAAATCCTGATTCTATAATGTCTTCCTTATCTCCAAGAGACATGAAAATCCCGATTCTATAATGTCTTCCTTATCTCCAAGGGACATAAAAATCCCGATTCTATAATGTCTTCATAAAAATTGAGTGTTATATTAGGACACAAGTTCGTACAAAACTTGCATTATCCCTGTGGTAGAATTTACCCAAGGGACCTTAACCTAAGAGGCTCAAACTTAAGAGTGGGGCTGCAGTATTTATATACATGTACAGTCTTTATATACATGTACAGTCTATGTATACATGCAGTCTTATATACATGTACAGTCTTTACATGTACAATATTTATATACATGTACAATATTTATATACATGTACAGTGTATATACATGTATGGTTCATCAGTGGCAGTAGGCTATTTAGAGCTAATTTAATTGGACTGTTCCATTGGTGGGATTTAAACCTGCAACCACTAGGTTATGAATCCAGTATGCTAACTACATGTACTCAGTTCAAATAGCTCCTGTCTCCTTTAGTTGCCTCTTATAAAAGATTCTGTTGTGTGATCTCTAATTTACTGAGAATGAAAACTCCTCCACAGCTGTTTGTTTTCATTTTATGTTAATTGTATGTTATGGCATGGCGTCTTTAACCTGATGCCCAAGTGGTGGCATTATGTGGTGCAGATTAGATGGAGAATGCAGAGGAAATCGTGCACTTGCTTTAGATTCAGTAGTTTGACTAGGGTTTCAAAAGTAGTAGTCTCCGTAGATTCCAAACCGAGCAAAAGTTGCAGTCTCAGATGAAGAATGAACCAAACTTGAACTTTTCTGTTACAAAACAACAGTTGTTTAAACTGAAATAAATCACCATTTGGAACCATTAACCCCATTTTGTGGTTTTATTGATCACTAGAACAGCATAAAACATATTTACCATATTCTATGTTGAAAATGAGAGACAATGTACCTGCTGAAATAATTCAACTGTAAGTCTCATTTTCAGACTGATGGGTGACATGCTTTAATTTACAATACATAACTTAATTTACAATACATAACTAGTGAGCCATCATAGACATTTGAAATATCTTTTTGAATGAATTAAAACTGGAAATCGGTATCTATTCTTGGAGAACTTGAACATGCAATCATCATCAAATGATAGACATTTTGTGTATTTTGCCAAAATTGTATGCCTACTCTGGACTATCACAGAAAATATGCACATTTTTGCATCATTTCTGCTTTATGGAAAACCATGAAAATGTTGGCCATGGATGTAAACCAGAACACGTGGACATAAAGCGTGCATTTTACCATGGTAGATATCTAAGCCTTAAAAGTTTTCACGCTTGCACTCCTTTGGTCTATTGTATGTTCTCAGGACCCACTTTTAACTAAATGATGACGGAAGAGAACTATTATGTTTGCAATGTAAATGTCAAGATCACTTGAAAATGTGTATCCTTTCTCAGAAGGTTGTGAATGAATTTGTGCACACTGTGAATGAAAGCCATTAACTGCTTAATGGTTGGTTGACTTGGTTAATCATTTGAGGATAATTTGTTGCATGTTTGTCGTATTTTTATTTGTGAACTGTTTTAGTAGCCATGCTTGATTTACCACTATTTTCCATGAAACTTTATTTTTTTTCTTTGATAAATTCAATTTAAATTTTTTAAATTAATTTTTATGTAAGCATCATAAACAAATTATTGTGAAGGTATTTTAAATTAAATCTGCAGTTTTCATATTTTTATAGTTTGCAAGATTATTTATGATTTTTTTAAAAATATAATTTTTTTATTTGCAGTGAAATGTTCTACTTTTATGATCAGACAATGTTTTGTAAATAGGTCACATAATGTTACCCATCCAAATCCAGTCACACATCATTCCTCAGCCTGGGGCTAATATTCTTGGCTTCTTCCCCTCGTGTCCCTAGAAGGTGTCAGAGATAAACATTTGTTTCCCCTAAGGCCCACACTTAGTGTCAGGTGTGTTTGTGATACCCTCCGTCATTATGTAAATTGTGTCTTTCTTTTCTGACCATTAATTTGTTCAGCAAAATTTAGTTTATGACCTGCACTAATACGTTGATCAACTGGTATGTTCAATTTGAATTTTTATGCTTTTAGTTAATGTATCTAATGGGTGCACCTTCCTGAACCATAAAATATCAAACAAATAAGATGGACATTAATGTAACAGGCATTAATTAATATTGGTTAAAACTGCATTATGTGACACTTGAAGATATGTGTGTAACGCCAGAAATGTGTCTTGTGTATTCATGCAACTTGTTTACTTTGACAATAATTTTAAGCAAAAGGCTAAAATAATGTTTTTTTTATATTTATTTATTGAAAACGATTTTTTTAATTATATCTATCTGTAATTATAAAAATGGACTTCATAATTTGTTGGATTCATTTGGTAAAGGAAGCTTGAGACGAGATTAAATAATACAAGAAGGGCCTTACTGTGGTCTTTCATGCAGTGTTTTATCAATTGTCAAAATGACTTCATGAATCTTGTCAATTAGGAAGGTCAGTTCTTAAACATATTTTTATTAAATCTTTTTAAGAAGAAGTTAGATTGGTTAAAACTAATACCATGGGATGCAGACAACTAGAATGGTTGTATGTTACGGGTCTATGAATGGCCGTTGATGTGTCATGGTGGTATGAATGGACTTACTCAAAATGTTCTTACTGTACAGTGCAAGTAAGGAAATGGAAATGTAAGAATAAATCATTACTTAATGTGGTTTATCTAGACCTTGCAAGGCTGAGAGGGGAAAGACAGTATGAAGGTTTTCAAGGACATGCAAGGACAGAGCTTCCCAATTATATCTCTGTTGACAATGATCCAACTTCCTTTTGCATACAGAAATGTCAGTAATTTTTACATTAATCAGATTCTGGTTTTAAAAAATGGATTGTTTTATTTATTTATTTTAATGATGAAAAAGTCTGTCTGATCAATGTAGGCGGGTGTGGTTTTCTTTCATTATGAATCTAAAATATAGATGATGTAATTTAGATCAGCATCATGTTCAGTCAGTATGAAAATTAAGTTATATAGATGCTGTATAGATCAGTATGGAAATCTAAGTTATATAGATGCTGTATAAATCAGTATGGAAATCTAAGTTATATAGATGCTGTATATATCAGTATGGTTCACATGAGTATATTTGACATTTTGGTTAGCATTGGCTTGTGTTCAGTAAACAGAAGTTTGGGCTTGAAATTAATATAATGCATAATCAATCCTTCGTAAATAATGAATCCTTCATAAATAATGGATAATACGTAAAGCATGCCTGACAAGCACTCCATTATAAATGTACTGCTTAAGTGACTTTAAGGGTTAGAACATCCACCTTGGATGCAGAAGTTGTGATTTAAAACCCTGGCTGAGTGATACCAAAAACTTACCAAAATGGCACTTGCAGTTGCCTAATGCTTGGTTGTCATCATTAAAAGCTTTATGTTAGGATTTATAGAGCTGGTGTCAGGATAATGTGACTGGGTGGGACATGATAATTCATGTCTGCAGCATGGTGCTAGACATCACTCAATATTAGCTACCATACTGTTGACATCACAGCAATATGACTAAAAGTGTTAAAGCTACGTTAAAATCCAGAAAACACAAAACCAAAATATGCAACTCCAAACGACACAGATCTAGATCGGCAGTCCCATAATGCACTATCTAATATGGATGTATGAAGTATGTTGGGAAGAATCAGTAGAACATACAATGTAGACCCTCATCTGCTGGTGCATTATGCGATGTCAGATCAGGGTATGTGATGTTTTGAGGATTCAACGTATAAGCAAATTTATACAAATGTGCCAGTAGTTCAGTGTGTGGCAAAGAGAGGATTCAGATAAAAGAAGAAAGGTGTGTTCTTTGCTGAGAAAGATGTACATGTAGCAAAATTAGTTTTACCTTTTCAGTAATGGATAATCCCTGTAAACAAGTTTTGTCTATTTCATAAAGTCATTAAAGAGTCAAAACAACTACAGGTCATTTGAAGGTGTGCTTGTTTTTTTTGTTATGATAACATAATGGACAGATTTAACCTGCACTAGTACAACACCCTGCAGGTACAATGTATTATGTATGGCAAATTTACATGGACTTTCTATTCCTATGTTTTTGTATGAAACCTTTTTGATGAACATACATGTATTATTCATCCATCCAGATGTCTGTTAGTGTTTGTCACACTTTGTTTTCTCCATTCTGTAACGTTTACAATGTTCTAGATTAAGAAATGAAACTGGATGTTTATTCACACTACAAAGTGTGTCCAGTTACTGTTTTCAAGATCAAGGCCATAGCTTTTCGTCATGCATTCCTAACAGTACATACCCTCCAAGCCATTTGAGATTTAAAGATGAAATATTGTAGTCTGTAGGTTATCAGTAGGTAGATGGTGTGTCGTGTACCACATTTAGGGGTGCAGTCTTCATAGCAGACTATCATCAGTTTCCATCAATCTTTAATGTCTGTCAATAACTTTAAAGATGTTTCAGATTTTGGGTTGAAACTTGTTATACTTGTACATAATCAGTAGAAGGTGTATTATTGTGATACAGTACTGTCCATTAAAACTGTATACTTAGGTACATATACTACGTGCTATTGAGATAGTACCTCACTTTGTATACAGTATACCAGTATACAATGCATATACTGTATATACCGCTGTGATACAATACCTTCCTTTAATACTATATACAAGTTACATATTCTGTGTACTATTGTGATACAGTACATCTCTTTAATATTGTATACACAACCGCTCCGGTGGCCTAGCGGTTTGAGCATCCGCCCCGGAAGCGGGAGGTCGTCGGTTCGAAACCCGGCCGAGTCATACCAAAGACTTACAAAAATGGTACTAACAGCTGCCTCGCTTGACGCTCAGCATTAAGAGGTTAGTGTTAGGACTGGTCGGCCTGGTGTCAGGATAATGTGACTGGGTGAGACATCATGCTACATGTCTGCAGCATGATGTCTCAGTGCTAGACATCACTATAAACTGCCTTAATGCAGACATCGTAGCGATATGACTGAAAAATTGTTAAAGCTACGTTAAAAATCCTAATCAAACAAACAAAAATATTGTATACAATGTATATATTATGCTGTTGTGAGATCTCCCTTTACTACTGCATTTAAAACCATGGTGGTTAAGGCTATGTTTATTTGGCGTTTTATCACACAGCAACACAATTTGGTAATTTAGTACTGAAGCAGTTGAGTCGGCACCATCAAATGCCTGGTCCAAGAACTCACCATGGCACCAACTTGGGCTTACTAGTAAAGTTAAAACCCACACCTATTAAATTATCAGCAGGCACACTCACCACTGAGCCACAATGGCTTATACATCTGCTAGTCTGGCATGCCCACTATTGAGTCATCATGGCTTACCAGTTATTATGTACTTTTGAGAAAGTGACCTATGTAGGGTGATGTTTGTTTGCATTTAAAATCTGCACAGTGGAGAGAGAGAGAGAGAGGAGAGAGAGAGAGAGAGATATTTTAGCCATGTTAATTTTAAATTTTTCATTTTAAAAAGGTGACTTCCGTGAAAGTTTCATCTGAAAGATAACATGTAATTGCTATGGACAATCATCATCATAAACCCATTATACTGAATAAGGAAATGGTGATGCAAGTTGTTGCCAGATTTTATGATTGAACTGAACATTTCCTTTATTTATAAAAGATTATTTGCATTAATTGCTGTATACAATTTTACTTATTATCAATAACAAAAGGATACAATTTATCATGGTTCAATCATGGAAACATTTTTTTAAAAATCTTTGTGAGTGTATATTGGTGGTTTTGAAGTCAGTTTATAGTATGTTCTTTTTATAAAGACATACGGAGTAAGTAGTATTTTTTCCAACCAGGCCAGGGAACCCCAAACGTGATCATGCCCTATGATATCACTGTGATATTTGTTATAGCATAGAGAAGGCTAACATTAGGTTGTGCCTCAGGGCTGTCAAGCTTCAAAGATATCCCATTTGATGATCCGATGCTGAATTAAGCAGTGCTGTATAACGTGCACTTGTTCCTAAAACTAATTGTTTGCAGCTCCAGTGTTGTATACAGCTTTTGATTACTGCTGTTTAATACTGCATGTACTTGGTTATAAGTTGAGTTAACTGCAAACTGCAGAGACCCAGGTCTGCCAACACATTGTATGATAGCAGATCTTTATCTGTGGTTTTTTTATGGGTAATCAGTAAAAGCAAAAAGGAAACAACACAGATGCCGATCTGTTGGTACATGATGCAGCAAAAGATCGTTGTCTGTGTTCTTTGCACTTGAACTTGTAAACAATTATATACAGGGATAATTTTTCAAAACATTCTGTCTGAATCATTCTAAGTTTGGATGAGTAACTGAACTGATTCAGTAACAGTTGTTCTGTATACATGTATGCATGCTTCCAATTCATTCTTCATTATATGATAGCTTTTGTTTGTGTGAAGTGGGGGTTGGGGTGGAGAATTTGTTGTTGTTGTATCTGTAGTGCAGTGTTTTCTCCAGGCTATAGCCTTTTAGTATAGAAAAATGTAAAATTGAAGGCAAAGAAAAGCACTGCATTGTAAAAGGTTTACAAAAAAAAAATCCAACCATTTATATCATTTTCAAGATTTTGCTTCATGACTTAATTATTTGGCGTGTCCAATAAGTCATGAAGAATTTTTATGACTCATTTATCTATTATATCCCATGCTTGATAGAGTTCTAAGTGAGTGAATCATAAAATATTAAAGACACTCAGAATAAAGTCATTGAATTGATAATTAATGATTGTCTGACACAAGTTCAGTGAATTGGAGGCTATAGGAAACAAGCTAACAGAATTACCTGCACATCTGAAACCAGTACTAGGAATGTTGTTACACCTGTTCAGGAGTAAAGAATGCACATAAATAAAATGATCATACCATATATGAAAAAAACTGAATGATTTTATTTTTACAGCTGTTCAGCATTTGAAAAGAAAATCTCCATGGTGTAGCTATTTGAGAATCGTACAAATTTAGAGATTGATACTAGTTCGTTTTAACCAACCAACCAGGAATTTTAATAACTTGCAGATAATTCCTATATATTTCATGGAAAATGCCATATATCCTTTCTTGTATGTCAAGTCCAACTGCAAACTACATAGACCCTAATTTTCCATTACATCAAGCACCCATAGATTATGGTCTTTACTGTATGATTTTGAATGTTTAGTAATAAAAGTTTATTCTCTTTCTGTATGTTTTTATGCAGTTTATAGTTACATTTTTAGAGCTTTAATTGGCATTGTATGGCCTTATAGTCACATTTTTAGAGCTTTAATTGGCATTGTATGGCCTTATAGTCACATTTTTAGAGCTTTAATTGGCATTGAATGGCCTTATAGTCACATTTTTAGAGCTTTAATTGGCATTGTATGGCCTTATAGTCACATTTTTAGAGCTTTAATTGGCATTGTATGGCCTTATAGACACATTTTTAGAGCTTTAATTGGCATTGTATGGCCTTATAGTCACATTTTTAGAGCTTTAATTGGCATTGTATGGCCTTATAGTCACATTTTTAGAGCTTTAATTGGCATTGTATGGCCTTATAGTCACATTTTTAGAGCTTTAATTGGCATTGTATGGCCTTATAGTAAAATTTTTAGAGCTTTAATTGGCATTGTATGGCCTTATAGTCACATTTTTAGAGCTTTAATTGGCATTGTATGGCCTTATAGTCACATTTTTAGAGCTTTAATTGGCATTGTATGGCCTTATAGTCACATTTTTAGAGCTTTATTTGGCATTGTATGGCCTTATAGTCACATTTTTAGAGCTTTAATTGGCATTGTATGGCCTTATAGTCACATTTTTAGAGCTTTAATTGGCATTGTAAGGCCTTATAGTCACATTTTTAGATCTTTAATTGGCATTGTATGGCCTTATAGTCACATTTTTAGAGCTTTTATTGGCATTGTAAGGCCTTATAGTCACATTTTTAGAGCTTTAATTGGCATTGTATGGCCAAATAGTCACATTTTTAGAGCTTTAATTGGCATTGTAAGGCCTTATAGTAAAATTTTTAGAGCTTTAATTGGCATTGTATGGCCTTATAGTCACATTTTTAGAGCTTTAATTGGCATTGTATGGCCATATAGTCACATTTTTAGAGCTTTAATTGGCATTGTATGGCCATATAGTCACATTTTTAGAGCTTTAATTGGCATTGTATGGCCTTATAGTCACATTTTTAGAGCTTTAATTGGCATTGTATGGCCTTATAGTCACATTTTTAGAGCTTTAATTGGCATTGTATAGCCATTATTGTGCTGAGATGCCATTAAACCCAAAGATAAAGTAATTCAATACAGTAATCTCCATAATCAACTATGCCCTACTAATACATAGATTAAGAACTTGTGTATTACTGTTCAACATGGGGTAGGATGTGTATAATGACAGCTCATGGTACTCTGGTAATCCTTGATGCCTGCTATAATGTACATGTCCTAGTACTCATGAAATCCTTGATGCCTTCTATAATGTACAGTTTATAGTACTCAGGTAATCCTTTGATACCTGCTATAATGTACATTTCCTAAAACTCAGGTAATCCTTGATGCCTTCTATAATGTACAGTTCATAGTACTTAGGTAATTCTTGATACCTGCTGTAATGTACAGTTCTTTGTACTCAGTTAATTTGTTTTACCATCAGTAAATTGTTTATAGTACTCTGTTTATCCTTTGTACCTTCTATCATGTACAGTTCATAGTATTCATGTAATCCTTTGATACCTGCTATAATGTACATTTCATAGTACTCAGGAAATCCTTGATACCTTCTATAATGTACAGTTCATAGTACTCGGGTAATCCTTAATACCTGCTATCATGTACATTTCCTAGTACTCGGTAATCCTTAATACCTGCTATCATGTACATTTCCTAGTACTTAGGTAATCCTTGATAACTGCTGTAATGTTTAGTTCATAGTACTCAGGTAATCTTTTGACACCTGCTATAATGTTCATTTTCTAGTACTCTGGTAAATCTTGAAGCCTGTTATAATGTAAATTCCTTAGAACTCAGGTAATCCTTTATACATTCTATAATGTACATTTCATAGTACTCCGGTAAGCCTTGATACCTTCTATAATGTACAGTTCATAGTACTCAGGTAATGCTTTGATACCTGCTATAATGTACATTTCATAGTACTCCAGTAATCCTTGATACCTTCTATAATGTACAGTTCATAGTACTCTGGTAAATCTTGAAGCCTGTTATAATGTAATTTCCTTAGAACTCAGGTAATCCTTTATACATTCTGTAATGTACAGTTCATAGTACTCAGGTAATCCTTGATAGCTTCTATATTGTACAGTTCATAGTACATATACTCAGGTAATCCTTGACACCTGTTGGTTGCTCTTTGAAAATTTTATTGCTGCCAAGTAAGAAGAAAGATATTTACAAATCTCAGTTTGAGGAAGAAAAATGTGTCCTGAAACCATGGCCAGAGCATTCAGTCAGACTAATCTAGTGACCAGAGCCCAGGAGCTACCCGCATGCTGTCTTGGCTGCAGTACGTTTACTGGTATGTTTAGTGAATTCAGGAATGATAAGCCCTGGCTGCAGTGGGCTACTGAATAAAAAAATTGTAAGCCCTCAGTTCTGTTAACAATGATCTACCTTATAGCTGGGTTTGTGCTACAATAAATGAACTTTTTCTTTCAGTTCCATCTGTCTTTCTATCAGCACAGCTGGCAAACTTAAGAGAGATTAACTTTTGTGAAACAATGTTCATCTAATGTTGTTCCAGTGGAAAATCTGCAAGAAGGAGGGTTAGAGATAAAAATTGCAAATACTATGACATTTTCAACTAATTTCTGACCAGACTTTATATATTAAATTACAGCAGTTAGACACATCATATAAATGACAATTGTATTAGGACCCCTGGTTATTATCATAGGAGGGGGAATCCGTATGGTGCATGGAGATTTGCAATGGCAAGACAGTTTTTTTTAGTTCGGGGAATTGACATGTGATGTTTGTTAATTAACACATTTTTCTATAAGGCATTTCTAAATATTACTGACAAGATCATCATGTTTATTAATGTTGTGCAAAGTTCAAAATTTGCAGGTGAACAAAGATTTTAAACCCAAAAGCAGAAAGATTTGAAAAGTTAAAATTGCATTATCAATGTTTGGACTAATATACAAATTACATGTTACTATTCAAGGCTTGTATGCATGTTTTTTTCTTCTTCATGCATACATGTATGCACTGAATAGTCGCTATCATATATCAACAAATGTAGTGCCGAGTGACAGATCACCTTGTAACCATTGACATCTCACCTCTGCATGGATTTACTGTTCAGCCAATGTGAGAAACTTGCCAGTAGCTGAATCCCATGGGACATTGGTTCTTCCTGGGGTTTTCCCATTTTCTTCCTCCATCAGATATACTGGCCAACATGTATAGACTATCATGTGCTGAAAAATATCATTAAATTCACAGACTACAAACATCAACAAATATTCAATGAAAAAACTGACTTTTCTAGTAGTATCAATGCTTGGAGTAGATCCAAAACACTTTCGCAATCTGAAATATAATTTGCTTTGAGGGTTGTGCTGTGATGTTGTTCTATACCTGTACAGGGTCATTTGCCCCAGACCTCGTTAAATGTTTGATCTTTCATCCTTTACTACATGTAGACACGGCACCACTCTGGAGGCCTAATGGTCGTGGGTTCAATCCCTGGCCAAGCCATACCAAAGACTTACAAAAATGGTACTAACAGCTGCCTCGCTAATGGCATTTAGAATTAATAGGTTAGTGCCATCAGTCTGTTTCTTTATTAAAGTTATTGATTATTGTATAAAATAATAAGGACATTTAACTAACGGTTTATATTGTTATATTGCTCTCTCATGTTGTTCTTGTCTGTAGTGAAGTAAATGGCCTAATCACTTACTAAATAGGTGCAGATCACAGATTCTACTAATGACACAAGCTTTGTATTGGAATGTGTAAATTGAGAGATCAAATATCTGGACAGCACAGCTTATATTGGGTTTTATTATTTTCAGAAATGTATTGTTTTATGATATTTGTTTGTTTTGGGTTTAACCCCATTTGTCAGCACATGATAGGCTACACATGGTGACCAATATAACTAGTGGAATAAGAACCCTGGGCAAATTCACGGTAAGAACCTCAGACCCACGGGAATCTACTGGATGCTTTCACATAGACCCATATTTGCTGACCCCAAGACTGGAACCCATGCAGACAGACATGAGATGGCAGTGATCTACAAAGGCAAGCACTTTAGACTGCAGTTTACCACCCATAGCCCCAGATACTGTTTTATGCCCCTAGTATCCTAAATAGTTCAGTTGGTCAAGTGTTGGATACATAGTCCAAGACCAGCAGGATCATTACCAGCCTTTCTTGTTTCTGTATGTTCTTTTGAAAGATACTTAGCTCCCATTTTCTTCATATGATATTGACAGCAATAATGTTTAAAGTGATGTTGAGCCAAGCAACCAACCAACCAACCAATTCAGTTTCCTTATGAGTATCCACAATAGGATTCAGAAATATGGTCAAAGATAAGTAAACATTGGCCAGTAAAAAAAACAACATTTTGAATCCTGTCCAAGGAAAGTATTATTCTGGTAAGCCTTTTTTTGTTTGTTTAGCAAACATCAGTATTAATGCTTCCAGTGCAGAAATGACAGTCCCTAATGACTAAGGTAGACATTCCATTGAATTATTGCTTTATCATTAGCATAGCCATAAATGTCTTGATATATGTAGGATCAAGCTATGAATACAGTGAATTATGAAATGACCATGGTCCATCTTTAAATGAAAGATTTATTGCAGGTTGGCTTGAAGTTTCCTGTTATACTGACATACCTTAGGGGTTTCATGATATCAAGTCATTGATGCAATCATAATTTATGCCATTGCACCTAAACAAATATGATATGTGCTGACAGTTGCTAGGAAATGAAACACCTGTGTTTCTTATATACCTCCAATCAATAATAATAACAATACTATATTATTATTATTATTATTATTATTATTATTATTATTATTATTATTATTATTATTATTATTATTTCTGTGAATTAAGTATTTTTTGTGGCATACCAATTTTCATTGATTTTGTGGTCACTAAAATCCATGAATTGAAAGGTTCAGTAAACAATTGTCTTTGGAAACAATACAATGTTTGTCTGTGCTTTTGTGTGTCTGCCCTTAACTCCTTTTATTCAATGTAGGACTGTTTGCCCAATCTACAAACTTAATTTGCAACACAAATATCATTTTGTTCGAGTCTAAGATTCGGCAAATGTAGTTATGTGAGAAAGCTTGCCAGTAGCTTCTCGTGGGTCGGTGGTTCTTTCCGGGGTTTGTCCGGTTTCTTCCTCCACCATTAATACTGGCCGCCATGTATAGCCTATATTGTGCTGAAAAAATGGCGTTAAACCATAAAAAACAAAACAAAACAAATATCATTTTTTAAAATAAAAATGAGCTGGAGATATTGTACAGTGTACATCTGTGCTTTTGTCTGTCTAACTCCTTTTATTTTAAAATGTTTTGTGGAAATTCAGCAAATTTTTTACATAATATTGCCTAGTGATAACCATCAGCAATAGAAATATTGTTTTCAAACTCCCTCCCGATGGTAAAAGGTGAAACAAAAACATGCAAGTACAGAGACATTTTCCATAAACAAACTTGAAACCTGGAATAATAGCATCAGGACTGTATATTATGTGGATTTTAAATTACTACCGCTTGGTCAAATTATGTGGATGGTAGGCTTGGCATGTTATAACCCTGATTCTATCAAGGTGGGGGTACATGTATATCAAAAACCTTGAATCCATTGATCTTTCTGTGCTGCTGTGTAAATACTATGATACTGAAAAATAATGTTAAATCCGACATCAGCACCAACTGTCCATCTGTCCAACACATAATCTCATTAGTGCAACAGTCACACAGTTTATGATAGATTACTGTTAAATTTGGTAAATATTTTGGTCATCTAAAAATGTGTATATCAACAAATCGATTTAATTGCGCAGTTTTTAGCTGAATGTACAATCCATATATACTCATTTATAAATCAAGTCAAACTGCAAGCAAAAAAGATCCTGATCTTCTGTAGCATATTGCACCCATTGGTCAGGGTCTGTGGTGTGTATTCTACTGATTATTCCTAACATACAGCACATACTACTGATTATTCCTAACAAACTGCACATACTACTGATTATTCCTAATATACAGCACATACTACTGATTATTCCTAACAAACTGCACAGACCCAGATCTGCTGGCACATTATGCATCAGATCTGGGTCTATGCTTGTTGCAGTTGGTCTCATAAGTGAATATATATGGTATACTGTTTATAGACTTATTATGGGAAGGCATGCCATCAATCTGTCTGCATAATACAGGTTTGTTATCACTATTCTCCTAAACTGCTTGTAGAATTATCATGAAATTTTAAAATCACATTTATCCAAAACTTGACTTGGTCCTGAATAACACTTTGTTGTTTAGACTGCCAGTATGGTTGCTATGGTGTTTGAGGGTGGGGTGATTAAATATATTAAATCATGATTTTTGGCTAATTCAGACTTTTTCAGAATGTCAGTAGGAATATGAATTTCTCATTACTAGGACAAATTGTCAAAAGATCAACTAAATTTATTATTATAGGATCAAAATGATCATGGTAGGTATTTATTGATGTGTACATCTTATAATCACTCACCAAGTTAAGATAAAGCTTCACATACATTTTCTTGGAAACGGGGATAATTTTCTGATGTATAAAAATTCTTGATCATTACCATGTGACCATTTATTTATATCCAAACAGATTGCAGAAAATTTGGTTGATTCATAACAATTGGAATTATTTATGCTTAAAATAATCGTTGATAATACATGAAAATTAAAGGGTGTGAAAAATGATGTAGATTACATGGGGTGTGAAAAATGATGTATATTACATGGGTAGTTATGAACAGTGTTTGCTTCTGAGAGTTTTAGTTGATTGCTATTATTATCTATAAACTTGAATTCATAGAAGGTAGCAACATCTGCCCGCCCCAGGCAAAATTTGATGCAAGTAGTTATGGTTGTTTGTGCATATAAATTTGTTTGACATTTACCAAGTTGTCAGTTTATCAGATTGTTTTGATAAGTGGGGATGGTATGATTATGTTTAGGAGAAATATGTGTGATTATCAAGCAATCTGAACAGACACTAATAATAAACACAGCAGTCTGGTATATGATCACTATTTATAGTCTAAAATACATTTAATGAAGGAAACCTGTAAAATTGTGTCATCCATACTTACTTGGTACGGCATTAGATTTGTAATCATAAGGATGCAGGCTCCATACCTACCAGAGCCAGTAATTTGTAAAAAGCTTAAGCAGAACTGTTAATGTCTCAATATTGATGAAGTTGAGAAATCTTGGATTTAAAAGAGTGCATACATAATATTCTGTAGTGGTTGATTTTGAAATGGATGGGTGGGTGGAAATAGTTAAGTTAAAATTGTACACATTACAGTGAAATAGAAGGAGACTATATTAAGTGCAATAAACCATCCAGTTTTAAAATAATCCTCACTGTAAAAAATATTATGTGCAATTAAGACACCTGTTAATAAAGGACACCTGTTAATAAAATGTAAACACATTTTGTATATAAAGGATAGCATTTATAAACACTATTTTTCTATAAAGGGCAGCATTTGTGAACCCCTTATCTTATCATCAATACAGGACAGCATTTATGAACCCCTTTTTTGTATATATATAGGAGAGCATTTAAGAATACCTTTTTGACTATATATAGGACTGTCATTTATTGGCAACTTTTTGCCAATAAAGGACAGAACCCTTTTTTATCTACATAGGACAGTATTTATTAACAACTTTTTGTCAATAAAGGACAGAACCCCATTTTGTCAATAAAGGACATTCAGAGGGACCTTACATTATTATTTATTAACAGGTGCCCTTTACTTGGAAGTAAATTGGGTTTGTAAATGTTGTCCTTTGTTAGCATGTGTGATTTGAATGCAAATGCAAAGTCATGTTTTACTTTTCCAGTGCATTAGTTGTGAATGTATAGATGTATGTGCAATGTATTAAGATTAAGTGTCACATCAGCACAATACTGGCTATATAGTCCAGAGTAAATTTAGGTAACCTCAAATAAGTTCACTGAGAAATGAACCGCTCCATTGGCCTAGTGGTTAGAGCATCCGCTGCAGGAGTGGAAGGTCATGGGTTCTATCTCTGGCTGAGTCATACCAAAGACTTACAAAAAATGGTACTAACAGCTGCCTTGCTTGGCGCTCAGCATTAAGAGCTTAGTGTTAGGACTGGTCAGCCTGGTGTCAGGATAATGTGACTGGGTGGGACATCATGCTACATGTCTGCGACATGATGCCCCAGTGCTAGACATCACTATAAACTGCCTCACTGCAGGCATCGTAGCGATATGACTGAAAAATTGTTAAAGCTGCATTAAAAATCCTAATCAAACAAACAAATAAGTCATGCAGTATAAAACTAATATAAGGGCAGAAAAGAGTGAACTGTTTAAAATACAAACTAAACTTTTTATATAAACTCATAAAACATCTATGACCTTCTTAGCATGTTTATAATCACAGAATGCATCCTAGTGCAATAAAATTGCCTCCATTAGTGAACTCGTACAACAGGAGCACATGAATCTTTGTCTATTCTACAACCATGAGTCTATAGCAACCAGGATACGTGGATGATATTTTCTTGGTGAGTAAAATTGCATGTTACTTCTCTAAAACTGGAACAGATCCAGAATTCTTTTTACATGGAGACATTTTGAAAGCAGAGATGTTCATTTCACCTAAAATTTTCAACTTTCTCTTTGATATAAAAGTATACTGTACTATTTTAACTGGAATGTGGGAGGGGTAAATGAATCAACCTCCTCTCTTCTATATAAAGTGCTCCTTGTTCCAGATCACTGCCATCTCACCTCTGTATGAGTCTAAGGCTCAACTTAATGCTGGTTCATGAGTAAATGGCAGTAAGTTCTTGTGGGTCACTGGTTCTTTTCAGGGGTTCTAAGGGTTTTCAGGGGTTCAAAGCCCCTACTAGTTTTACCGGCCATCATGTATAGCTATCTAGTGCTGAAAATTTGCATTAAACTTTACAATAACAACAACAGAAGATATAAGGATGTTATTGTCTTCCTGTAGCAAAAGGTTTGAACTCCTCCGACTGGATCAATACTTATTTCATAATAAACCTGTTATTGCTATTTGATTTCCTTCTGACTTGACACATCAATATTTAATGGCTTGACCAAAAGATAAAAAGGAATTCTTTATCAAAAACAGGGTTATAATAGGCCATGACCTGCATTTGGAATAATACAGTTCAGAAGTGGTTAGTTAAGGTCAGTTACTTGGGAGGAGGAAATTAATAGTATATAATTTCATGGGAAATTGGAAAGTTTTTTGTATTGCAGGATGAATACCATAATACCAATTAGTATTTGTAAAGCCATTAAAATTCACTTCATACATGGGAATTTATTTATAATACAAATAATCAGACAGAGCCTCATTTATATTGCAAATGAGATGAGAATTGTCAATCAGATATATATTTGTAGTGTTTCAATGAGTTATCACAGCAGTGGCTCATTTTTGTATCACATGAATGCCATTCATTATTCATAATGTTAAATCTTATAACAAGAGTTGTGTTTGGAAATATAGCTGTAACTTTTTGTATCTAACATTACCTGCAGGGTAATTATTGTGTGGCAAGGTAAGTAATTGCTGAATAACTAATTTCTGATTTGGGAAGGGGATGTTACCAATACTAATTGTCTGGCTGATAAAATCCAGCCAGTACCTACAAAAGCTCCTAATCCAGAAATGCATTTTTAAGTGCTTCATGTTCCAGGTGTGAAGCAACTTAAAAACGAAAATGTTGCTACTAGTAACAAAAATGATATGTGCAAGGTATTTTGAAAACAAATTTTCAAGTTGTTAATATTGACTTCTTTGGATTTATCATGGTCTCATTATTACAAATGTATATTTTTCCCCATAAAGTCTTAGACCTATAAGACCTTGACCTGATATTTAAATTTTGGGCATTGCGGTCTTGTTGCCCAATGCCAGTGCTGTGTAGCATGTTCCGACGTCGATTAACTTTGGAATGAAAAGTCAGATTTTCAGGAATATCTCAGACACTTGGCATCCCATATATGTGCTTTTCAACAAATTAAAAATTATAATGTTTCAGTCAGACTTTACTTACACTGATGTCTTTTTCCTAATAAATTAAAACTCCTACACAAGCAAGGGCATGTTTTCAAGTTCTGTTGGTCTACATTTCAGTTGGCTGAAATGCGATGGAAGCTGGAATACTGAAATCGGTAAAAAAGATTATAAGAATCATGAACGAAACAAAGCTATCTAAATACTTTCTTAAGTATTAATATATTTTTATTCATTTCATTTAAAGAAAGATACTTTCACCTAACTGAATTTGGCATTCCTGGCCTCCAAGTTGCTTTCCAAAGCATTTTAGATTTATTCCCAGGATGATTTTGCATAGCTTCGAAAGATTCTTTATCATGCTCAATTTGGGGGCCCCGAGTAGCCGAGTGGTATAAAGCGCTCTCCATTATGGATCACTGCCATCTCACTTCTGTCTGCATGGGTTCGAGTCTCAAATTCAGCCAATGTGGGTATGGGAGCTCAGCTTTCCAGTAGCTTCTTGTGGATCATTGGTTCTTTCCGGGGGTTTTCCTGGGTTCTTCCTCCATCATTAATACTGGCTGCCATGTATGTATAGCCTATCATGTGCTGATAAATGGCGTTAAACCCAAAAATTACAACCAACCAACTATGCTTGATTTGCAACAAAAAAAAATATTGCCAGACTCCTAGAATTAACAACAAAAACAAATTGTAATTTTTTTTATACAACATGAATTTTTTTTAGAAAAATCATCAAAACAGTGTGGCTGTACACTGACAAAAATGAAAAAAATATACACATTACAAGTAAACGGTTCGAGTTGACAGGTATGACAGTGGGCTTTACACAGGTATGAACAGCCTTCTGTTCTTGGCTTTACTCATATATGAACAGCTTTGTATGCTGGGCTTTACTCATTGAACAGCCTTGTGTTCTGGGCATTACTCAGATATGAACAGCCTAATGTGTTCTAGGCTTTACACAAATATGAACAGTCTCATGTGTTCTGGGCTTTACACAGATATGAACAGCCTAATGTGTTCTGGGCTTTATACAAATATGAACAGCCTTGTGTTCAGGGCTTTACACAGATATATGAACAGTCTTGTGTTTAGGGCTTTACTCAGATATGAACAAGTTTGTTGACTGGGTTTTACAGATATGAATTGCCATCGTGTACTGGGCATTCATTGGATATAAACAGCATTGTGTACTATGGCTGTCGACTTAATTTGAATCCCGTAAAATAGTTTTAATCTTGTACCTGTTTTGCCATTTCATATATGCTGACACAATTTCAAAATATGCACGAGTATTTGTTTCTACACTATAGCACAACAAAATGATACACAATAATAAAATACTATTGAAGTGTTATAAATTTGACAATTCAATAAAGTATGCAATATGCAAAATGACATGCTTTAGTAATTTCTCACACCTGACATAGTCTTTCCTATTTTCACAGATTTTTTTTTTGACACTGATTTGTGTAAGCTAATCTTTGAGATGAAAATATCAAAGATGATCTTTCTTATACTGGTAATAAAAGTATTAATAATGGTACATGTAATAATATAATTGTTATCACATTGATTATTATTATTAAATATTATTATTATTATTATTATTATTATTATTATTATTATTATTATTATTATTATTATTGTTATTGTCAGTACTGCCATTGTAAACAAATTGAAATCTTAATACTATACATAGAGCTTGCTTATACTTCACAGGAAAGAGAAAACTTTTTTCTTTTTACTAACTTGACAATCTAATCAAGTTATAATATTCAAGGTATTTTTTCCAAATCAAGTGGCATGATGGACTCCTAACTGAAATGGAGCTGGTTCAAAACCTACAATTGGACCAGCCCACCAGGTCAGCTACCATGGTGTGTTCTTGAGCAAAAAACTTCACTCCAGTTGCCTGAGAACGAAATAACCCACTAGTGTTGCAGTGCTGTAAAGCACAATCACAAACAAAACCAAAGTAGATGTTTATGATGATATATGACAGCAGTAATTGACTTAAAACACATGAAAGACACACATGTATGTATGCAAACAGGTGTTGCTTTTAAAACCAACATATATACAAATGCTTCCACTGTCCAGAAACCAGATATCACTTCAGACTCCACTCTTTTTTTTAACACTATGCCTGTCAGATTATGGGTACATCTGGTACAGTGTGAAATAATCTTGGATAATTGGTGGATCAGGAAACCTTAGGTCTGTTATATTTCAATAGTCTACACCCATACATAAAGCTTGCTATGCTGTCTTCTGATCCAAATACATGTAATTAATACCATGTGTATTTGCCCAGTTATTCCAGTTTATTCATAACTTGCTGAAGGCCACATGCATTTTAATGTTTGTCTTGATTCTTCACATTTTGTGTATTAATATATTGGCTCAGATGTACTGATAATTTTAGACTGGATAATCTGAACATTGTTTTGATAAATTTCATTTTAAATTTCAAGGAGATTTTGATAACCAGTTCTTAAGACGAGGTTTTACCTGCAAAATGCATTGCAGTTCATAGCAGTATGTTTGTACATGAATTAACAAAATACATGAAAAGGAAGATGGATAAACCAGTGCTTTAGATTTCTGTTCCATTCAGATTTAAAAGCTGCATTATTTAGATGAAGTGAATAGTTCAGTTTGAAGTAATGATAATATAAATGGTTGTATCTTTTTCTAGACAGGAATACTTGTAACATAACATAATTTGTGATTGGTTATATTCTTGGCTAGACTGGATTACTTGTAACATAATTTGTGATTGGTTATATTCTTGGCTAGACTGGAATATTTGTAACATAATTTGTGATTGGTTGTATTCTTGGCTAGACTGGAATACTTGTAACATAATTTGTGATTGGTTATATTCTTGGCTAGACTGGAATACTTGTAACATAATTTGTGATTGGTTGTATTCTTGGCTAGACTGGAATACTTGTAACATAATTTGTGATTGGTTATATTCTTGGCTAGACTGGAATACTTGTAACATAATTTGTGATTGGTTATATTCTTGGCTAGACTGGAATACTTGTAACATAATTTGTGATTGGTTAGAATGGAATATTTGTAAAAGTTATATAATTGTGATTGCTTGCAACAAATTCTCAGGCTCAAACTTAGGCATAAGAGTTTTTTATTTCCAGGGAGATGTGATTATGCCTATAAATAACTTGGATAATTAACAATATAGTCAGCCAGCTTGCTCAGGTGGTAGAGCACAGAACTCATAATCTAAGGGTAGAAGGTTTGATACCAGCTCGGACCATTTGCCCCACTGTCATTATAGAAAAGGCTCCCATTTCCTCTTTATGATACAGTCAATAATGCATTAAAATCAATAAATAAATTAAAAAAATTAGTTCCAGATTTGAAATCTGAGAGTCCATGAAAACTGATAGACTCCGGTAAGGGGAAGTCATAAAGCAGGAGCTCTACTACCAGTGAGCTTTTGTTTACATAGTGGGACCTAATTGGTAATACAGAATTATTCAATTTTATTCACAGATAAATTACAGACAGTATAATCTGATGTCCATAAAAATAAGTTGGATTATCTCCATGTTGTGGCCTCAACTATTAAGTCACTGAGTCACATACATTGGATTTTTTTTAGATGCTTGTCATTATCGAATTTTTGTTTCACTTAGTTACATAACCTAGTTTGATTTGCAAGCTTTTATCAAATCTCATTGGCATGGTAATCACGTTAGGTTAAATTATGGGTTTCCGTGTCAGAAAGTGACCTTAATATGATAACTGTTTCCTTTTTGTGTAATTCAAACAAAGACTGGCATTCAGCTTACATTTTCAAACTGAGTTTCTTGTACCTGTATTCTTATCTGTTGTGGCCCACAAAGAAGTAGTTATAACCACATGGTCATGATATCTATGTACATTTTAACGGTGCAGAAGCTATTATTTGTGTCCTGATCTGTGAAAGAAATTTCCAATATTGATACAGTGTTTGTGGAAAATTTTAAAATAAGCAGAAATTGAGGAAAATTCTTGGAGGTGAATGATGTTGGGAGAAGACATTAGTGAGATGAATACATTGCTTGGAAATTAAGTTCTTGACAATTACACAGGTTGACATATTTGCTGAAAAAAAGTGTCAGATCTCAATACTTGAAGACGAACACATTTGCCGGAAACAATTCTCCAAGCTGAACACATTGTGTTGCAGTCAGTGAGATGAACATACCCATTGTACAAAATTCTTTATGATGTACACATTGTACAAAATTCTTTATGATGTACACATTGTACAAAATTCTTTATGATGTACACATTGTACAAAAATTCTTAATGATGAACAATTTGGGAAGATATGAGATGACTACATACTGTTATAGTTGCTAAAAACTCTTAGATGAAAACTTTTTTAGCATAATGGAGTAAGATTACTTCCAGAAAATTCAGATGTGTGTAGGTGATTCATTACAAGATGGATTTGATTTGCATCATTGAAATTCATTCACGGAATTGCACTTCATTCACTAATGGAACAAGTGCAGACATTTAGACATAATAATCAACTTGTTATCCTGATGCAGAATCTACTGTTGAGAATTGACTGCAAGGTATCGCATATACGGAATTAAATGCATAAAAGCGAAAACCTTGTTGACCAAAGAAACAATGCAAACTTTAATATTGGCATTTATAATGTGGTTCATATATCAAGTGTACACTGCTGTATGATGGCATTGATAATGTTGTTTGTGTGACTGCTGTAAATCAAACATACACTACAGTTTGTTGGCAGTTGTAGTGTCTTACACATTAGGTGTGCACTACCGTGTTTGGCATTCATTATGTGGTTAAATCCACATCAGGGTCACACTAATGTTTAACGTGGTTCATGCTGCTAGTTCGAAGTTGTTTGCATTGCAATAATACGGAATTAAGACAGAAAAACTTGAGTTTTTTGATGATGGAAGTGATCCTTTAAATTCATTGTTAAATACATTAATGCATGGATATTCATCATTTGTACCAACTTAAGTACATGTATATACATGAATAAACAGTCACATTTATTGGGCAAAACCTACATGTACACAGATGTTATATTTATTATAGTTTTGATAATCTTTAATTCATAATGGCTTATTACACAAACAGAATGAAAATTAAAGCAAATACAATTCTGGCATCGGTGTGTACTGCTGACTGTGCTATTTCAAGGGATGTGGATTCATTGTGTGTAGTAAGCCGATATGTGCCTGATGAGAGATATAAGTAAGGATTTGTTATTTGATACATGCAAATTACATATATATAAGTAAATAATACATATCATGTGGACTTGATTTAATATACGGTGCGAAGCAATTGTAAAGTTAAACTTCCTGTACAAGGAATATTCACTTGTAGTTAAAATTTTGAACATCCAGGATAAGCCATATATCGTATTCTGCTTACAAAATAGGTTTGCTGGTTAAATATTGAAACTTGCTACATTTTTATAAGAAGTATGTTTACTTGGCTTCTTCATTCGGATTCAAGTGGAGTGTTTAATATCTTCCATTGTTTTGAATGTAGCTACAAGTGGACTGTTTAATGTCTTCCATTAGTTTGAAGTAGTTAAAGGTGGGGTGTATAATGTCTTCTATTATCTCCATTGTAGCTGCAGGTAGACCGTACAGTGTTTTTGATATTTTGAGTGGAATTAGATGATTTACACTGCATACAAATTATTAATATGATGGATATTGTGTATTGACCTTAGATATATTTGGTGTATTGCAAAGTCTGTTGACTTGTTTAAGAATACTGGGAGCTTCTTATTCTAAGGATCTACATGTACAAATTATAATACATGTACACTGTACCTACATCACATTCTGATATGAGCGAATGGCAGAAAGTACGGCTTCATCAAATTGGACTGATGCGGAAATACAGAGTTCAAAGTAATTTTACATAATATTTCTTTCATTAAGAATATTTCATTTGCATACATGTAAGCCATTCTCACCTGCATGCATGTAAAATGTTTAATTTCTTACCTTCGTACATGTAAGATGTTTAATTTCTTACCAGCCTACATGTATGCCAATTTCATACCTTCATATATGTAAGATGTTTAATTTCTTACCAACATACATTTCAAATAATTTCTTACCTGCTTACATGTAAGACATTTTTAATTTTATACCTGCATTATAAAATCATTAGCATACTGTTTTATTCATTGATAATATAAATTATAATATAATATAAATTATAATGACCAATTATAATGACCGTCACAGCAGATCAATATTTGCATTATACTTATCTTACAAACAAAAGTTTTCCTGCTTGTTTTTTAAAAAAAAAATTGTTTTCTTCAGTTAGTGCAAAATTAAACTTTGCAGAACTTGTATTTATGGTAATTTTTATAAAAACTAAAGGATAGCTCGCTGTCATCCTTGCATTTCAATTTGGAGTGCAGCATCAAGAATTTGGTAACTAAAAGTTTTTCAGTACAATGACTATTTTGTAAAAGCTTAAGTTTACATTGATAAAAGGGAAAACTTCTTTACAGTTAATAAATTGGACAAAGAATATTTTGTTGAAACCAGTCTTAAAATGTAAAAACTTGTCTTGTTCAGCACTTAGTGGAGCTTGTATATCTGTATAGGTGAAGTGAGTGACCTGAATATAAAGTGAAACTTTTATGGGCCATCAGCTTAGTGGCTGTGTAAAGTTGAAGTGAATGGTCATGCCTGTTTAAATGGTCAAACTTTGCTACTAATCGAAAGCTATTTCTTGAAATCTTGTCAGGTGGCCATTTTTGTCATGCCTGCAAGACCTTGGAATCACATTTCTGACATTACTGTCATCATTGTTGACATCAATGTCAAGTGGTTGTCTCTAGCTCAGTTTCTCTCACACATTCATTGATTGTATAATTAAACGTGATAGATGTATTCGTGATAGATGTATTCGTCTTAAGAGTGTACTACTCACCATCAGCAAAAGTAGATCACAGTGACCTAAATTTCATATTCTAGCAACCTCCATATCTAGGTCATCTGCCCATTAAGGACAGGTTTATGTTGTCTTCTTTTTCATTGGTCCTATCATTTTCAACCTTCATACCTGTGATACCTGCCAATTAAGGACATATTTTTGTGGTCTTTTGAAGTTTTACTATGTAAAAGTATGTTGGAACGATCAATGCTGTTTGGGTTTGAATGTGGCTTGACACCCTTGTTTACCCAGCATTTTTTGGGTTCCAAGGTTACAGAAGGCTTTTCAAGCCACTGGTGCTTTACTGTCTGTTCTGCCTGCATTATATGACTTCAGCATATGCCATAGACCCATGTGTTAAGGTATATTTTGTGATTGCGGTCTACTGTTGTTATTTGTGGTGCATTTTATGCCTCAGTTAATAATATAATGTATGTTAACACCTGAGTAAGCTTATCAACAGATCCAGGTGTCTTAAATTGAACAAGTTGATATTCTGGAACACACAAATTACTATATGACTCATCACCTAACTTTGCAATTCAGCTCCTGTATTTATCAGGTCAGGGAGCTAGATATATGCATAATTGGGGTAGGTCTAATGTATAGTCTAGATAGGTTTTGGGTTACATTCATCTGTCAGTTAACAGAGCTGATTGTAATTCAACTGGATATACTAAAGCTGTGTCCTACCAAGAAAGTATTTTTGGCTTTATCAGACAAGATATATAACAGACAAAAGTTGAGAAATATCAGAGACATATAACTTACACAGCTACTTAGATAAAAATGTTGGCATCATATAGCCAGTATGTTCTAGCATTAAACTTGGTGATTTCTTTAGAATTTTTACACAGATTAAACAGTTTTCCAGTTTTTATTGGCAAGGTTTTTATATGACAACAGTGCAAATAGACCCCTCCCCCACCGTAGCATATTTGTTTAAACAGAACTTGTGTGATAAAGAAATTTTAATGAAAAAAGATAAACCGTAGAATTGTTGGTCTTCATTGACTGCACGACATCAGCTGAGTTTTATTAAAATGGCAATATGTAATATGCATTAGAACTACATGTACATGTAACAGCAGAGACATTACTGCAAAGTTCTGAAAACATATCTGCCATTAACATCATTGCCCAATTGTATAAAGCTGCTTGATTATAGTGATTGATCTGGAAGTCAAGTACATAATAAATGTACATCTACTTCATACAAAGCATTACAAATGAGTATATATAAAAATGCATTGTTTGAATCTAGTTTGTACTCATCTGTAAAGGTATGCTCTGTATGAATTCTGTATGTACCAATCTTGAATGCTTCGCATGAATCCTGTTTGTACTCATCTGTAAAGCTTTGTATGAATCCTGTTGTTCTCATTGGTAATGCTCTGTATGAATCCTGTATGTACTCACCTGTATTGTATTGCTCTGTATGAATTATCTGTAATGTTTTGTATGAATCCTGTATGTACTCATCGTTAATACTTTGTGTAAATCATGACTGTACTCATATGTAATGTAATGCTCCAAATGAATCCTGTTGTACTTATGTGTATAACTCTGTATAAATCCTGTATGTACTCTTCTGTAATGGTGTGCTCTGTATGAATTCTGTATGTACTGATCATTAATGCTCTGTATGAATCCTGTATGTACTAATCTGTAATGTTTTGTGTAAATCATGAATGTACTCATCTGTAATGTAATGCTCTGTATATAAATCCTGTTTGTACCATATTTTCTGGCCTATAAGTCAATTCGGAGTATAAGTTGAAGTCACCATTTTGTAAATTTTCCATCCTTCGTCCATATATAAGTTGATTTGGAGTATAAGATGAGGCCAGGTCAATATCTTGGCTTCGTATTTTACACTACTCACTAGTAATGGTATTGTATGATATTCCATATTACTGGCAATCGTGAAATTGCATTACTGATGCTAACATGCTTGTGATTTTACTTCTGAACAAATCACTGCTATATTCTGTTTTCAATTGACACAGCTGAATAAACAGTCCATACTTGTTTTAATATAACTGAAAGCACGTCCATGTTGTAGTTCATTTTACTACCTGTAGTTACGAATGTAACTTATATAAACGTTCATTGACACAATCCATATATAAGTCAGTTTGGAGTATAAGATGAAGACCTGGCTTTCAAGTAAAAAAGTATCGACTTATAGGCCGGAAAATATGGTAATCATCTGTAATGCTCTTAAGAATCCTGTTTGTACTCATCTGTAATGTAATGCTCTGTATGAATCCTGTATGTAATCATCATAATGCTCACTTATGAATCCTGAATGTAATCATATATAATGTAGTGCTTCATATGAAACCTGTACGTACTCATCTATAATGTAATGCTTTGTATGAAACCTGTATGTACAGATCTGTAAATCATTGTATGAATCCTGTAAGTACTGTACTCATATATAATGCTTTGTATGAATCCTATATGTACTTATCTGTATTGTTCTGTATGAATCCTGTATGTACTCATCTGTATTGTTCTGTATGAATCCTGTATGTACTCATCTGTATTGTTCTGTATGAATCCTGTATGTACTCATCTGTATTGTTATGTATGAATCCTGTATGTACTCATCTGTAATGCTCTGCACAAGTCCTGTATGTACTCATCTGTATTGTTCTGTATGAATCCTGTATGTACTTATCTGTATTGTTCTGTATGAATCCTGTATGTACTTATCTGTATTGTTCTGTATGAATCCTGTATGTACTCATCTGTATTGTTCTGTATGAATCCTGTATGTACTCATCTGTATTGTTCTGTATGAATCCTGTATGTACTCATCTGTATTGTTCTGTATGAATCCTGTATGTACTCAACTGTATTGTTCTGTATGAATCCTGTATGTACTCAACTGTATTGTTCTGTATGAATCCAGTATGTACCCATCTGTAATGCTCTGCACAAGTCCTGTATGTACTCATCAGTATTGTTCTGTATATGTACTTACCTGATATGCTCTGTATAAATCTTGTATGTACTCGTGCATCTCAGTCTAATCGAAATCAGTTCTCCTGTCCTACATGAAGATCTGACAATGACCACTTAAGGGTCATTTCTGGTGACCCATGCTATTACCATAATTGCTAATTTTATCAGCCATTCAGATGAAGTCTTATACCTTCACCTTTGGGAGACTGAGCAGCATGGCTGAAGAGAATCACAAGAGTGCCAAATAATTTGGTTCACTTTCAGATTTATGAAAGCTACATTTTCATTGGTTAATTTAAAGGCTACTAGAATGGTCACTGTCAGATCCTCATGTAGGACAGTGGAAATATGATTTTAATTAGCTTGTAATTTATCTGATTAAAAGAATTTCAGGAAATTTAAGTTCAAATTTAAGTTTAAATTCAAGTTAATCTGCAATTGTAGTTTTAAATATGTGATTTATTGTTACTATTTCAGTGTGCAACGATTGGTTGGTGTATGAAGACGGTGCCTATGCTTATCAAGTCCAGAATGATGAGAGTAAGAATATTTAATATTTAAATGGATGTTTTTTTATGTTAATTTCATTTCCTGAGTGATTCCTTACAGCTAGTAATTTAAAATTTCGTTTAGTGGCTGTATGTTATGTTGTTGTTGTAGTGTTTAACGCCATTTTTCAGCACTCGATATGCTATACACAGCAGCCAGTATTAGTGGTGGAGGAAGTACCTGGGGAAACCCCCGGATAGAACCACCGACCCACGAGAAGCTACTGGCAAGCTTTATCACATACCCACATTGGCCGCATCTGAGACTAGAGCCCACACAGATAGAGGTGAGATGGCATTGATCTATAAAAGAGAGTGCTTTAGACCACTTGGGGCCCAGGCTGTTTTTAATTACATTTGGAATACGATTCCATTCATAGAAAAAGAAAAGAAGACATAATCCACAGATGGATGCAATGCCCAAATTATCACAAGCATTTTTACAAAATATGAGCTTTTGTGGAAAATATCAGTTGAAATTTTTAATTCTTGTGTCTTTGTGTATGAGGTAAATTTTCCATTTATGTGCTGTAAGTCACTAGTAAAATTCCTTTTATAAGTATTTCAGTAAAACTCCAAAAGCAGAAATATGTACAATTTCTGGATAATTAAACAAAGCCCCCTTAATGAGAAGCTAGCTGTTTAGTGTACAGCCTTCAGGACCATAGTAATCCAGATGGTACAGCATATGATTTGTAATTTATGGGTTGGAGGTTCAGTACCCACCAAGACCAACGTAAGTCATCTTCCTTAAAATGTTCTTGGGATAGGCTTTTTGCTTCAATTTCCTTAGATCGATATAACCAATAATGTGTTACAATGGCTGATAACCGTGGACTATGATACAGCCATTATTTTCAAGGTGCAGTATAATCTCTTTGCATGTCGGTATAATTTTATTTCATTCATCAAATATGAAACTGTTTCACTAATATTGCCTAATAATAGATCAAATATGTTGTACCACCTGTGTTTGTTTTGGTGTGTGTGTGACTAATTTCAGATCTTTGTGTCACGTATTAGACAGACTACCCCCAAAAATTAAAATGGTTGTTGTTAATATAAATGTTGCAGAAACTGCAAGTCAGTGAAATGGTTTACTTTATTTTCTAATAACCTTTCAAGGTCATGGACTCAGACATGAGTAAACAAGAAAATCATGTTAGCTTTGCCTGTAGCATTTGTTCATGAAACAAATCACAAGTGAAACAGAAAGGAAGGTTTTTATATATATATATATAACAATGTTTGTATTTGGTGAAGGTAGTATACTATTGGGTGAAGGTATTACACTATAAGTAAAATGACAGGATTTAAAAATAGTCAGTAGGCAAAAGAAATTTGAAAGTTAAATTTTTCTTCACTTACAAAAATGCAATCAGCAAAACAGTTTAATTCTAGCCAAGAGATGATAACTAATTGTGTCATGACAGTTCAGTACAAGAATGTACATGTAGTACTAACTTATACATTCTAGGGTGGAAGATATGACTCACTGTAGAGAAAGCAAAATTAGAATTAACTTATTTAAAAAATGCATGAAATTTAAATACAATGAACTTCAGAGATTCAAAAATCCATTTGTAAAATTGTCAGGTATCCATTTGTCAGATTATACATTGTAGTATTCAAGGTAGGTATCCACTTGTCCGATTGTAAGAAATCTATGTCATGTGTCAGTTTGTAAAATCATCAGGTGTCCATGTGTCAAGTAATTCTAGGTATCCACTTGTAAAACTGACAAGTGTCTGTGTTGGTATTAGCATGTTAAATCATCAGGTATCCACTTGTCAAATCATCGGATATCTACATGTCCAATCATTTTAAGTATCCACATGTCAGATTGTCAGTTGTCAGTGTCAGGTATCTGTTTGATAAATCATCAGGTATCCACTTGTCACATAATCAGTTATCTACTTGTCAAATCATTTTAGATATCCAAATGTCAAATTGTCAAGTGTCCATGTCAGGTAGCAGCTTATTAAATCCACAGGTATCCACTTGTCAGATGATCAGGTATCCATTTACCAAATCATTTTAGGAATCCACATGTCAAATTGTCAGGTATCCACTGGTTATATCATCTTAGGTAAGCACATAACAGATTGTCAGATGTCTGTTTCAGGTATCAACTTGTTAAATAATCAGATATCCACTTGAGCTGACAAGTGGTGACTGGTTGAAGATGAACAACTTTTTATCTGAATATAAATTGCCAATATTGGAAACATAATATTAGTTTCTTGTTTGGTATTACAAATATTTTCAAGGCCTAACCTCACATTTAAGCTTATTATATTTTAACTAGTTATTTACGTGCATTCAATATTTAAACTTGCTATACTAAATACCTCTCTTGCACTGACATCATGAAATATATGCTTCCTGTGTTTTTTACTAAATTGCTAAATTGAAAATGAATATTGCTAAGATGAAATATCTATTTATATATAATAAGTATATGATATTTTTCTTTTTGTATGAAAACTGTAAAGAACATTAACATATGAACAATGCTATAATTTCAAGTTGAGCAGCACTATGGGCTGAACCGGTACCACAGACGGACGGTACGTGACGACATCCCTGTTGCGCGTGTCGTTCAGGATGAGGAGGAGGTACGACAACAGGAAGAGCGTTTCCAAGAACTTCAGGCTCTCAGGGCCCAGTGAGTTTTTCCTTAAAGCCTTTTTATCCTATTTGTCTCATATGTGAAGAATTGTTGAGATATTGGTTTAACTTTTTCCCATCAGCACTACTACTGTTATCATGGCTTGAGTGTTATTTTGCAAGGTGTCAGTGTAACTTTGCAGATTTGCAAATAAAATCCATTTCTTTACAACTGTTATAATGACAAAGAGGAGAATTTTGAACTAAATTGAATTGGCTGTATAGCACACCAAACCACATTTGTAAATCCACTATTATAAGCATTAGTTACTACAAGTAGCTCACTCCTGATCTAACACTTTATTAACCCTGAAAGTGTTGCATTGTTTTGCAGTACAATGTCCCTCAGTGCTGAATTATTTCAGAGGAGAAAAGAAGAAAACTGCAGTCTTTAAATTGCATGTACCGGTATTTCATTAAATATACACAATTGATAGACAAACCCTATATGAAAAATGATGGCACATGTCTATACTTTAAAATTAGCATCAAGACACATGTGTAGGTTTAACATATTTGCAGGTACAGGTGTAAATACAGGTAAAATGACAAGTTACAATTGTATTTCATCAGTAATTTTGTTTGTTTTTGATGGAAAAGTTCAAATATATATAAGAAATGTTATATTATTTAGTAGTCCAACCATGCACATGTTATGTCTGTCACAATGTTATATATAAATTGTGAAAATCACAGATAAAGGAAGGCTGACAGTTTTGCAAAAATCCACTCCATCAATGTCAGAGGTAAGTTTAAACCCTCCAGTCAGCAATTAATATTCATGAAAAACTATCACCTGTTATTTATTATATCATCATCAAACGGAGGTCCATATCTGGTGATTAAACCTCAGCAAAGGCTTTATTTTTGTTCAATCATTGGGTTGATTTTGTGTGAAGTCGCCTTAATTGTTCTCATTGTCTGACAGGTGTAAATTGCTTGGAATAGCTTGAAATTTATCCCATACTTATTTTTTTGCTGAAGTATGCGGTTGATATCATATCATCAATAGCCCATTAGGAATCGAGAACAGACATATGTACCAAACCCATTGTTTTAATCAATGTGAAAACGTTTTAGATGCTCAGGTGTGACAGGCCGCCATTTCTTCATGCGACTTTTTTCCTTCAAGTCTGCCCCATGAACTCTCTGATCTGCATTACGATTTATTTGATCTACTATCGGATGCAATAACTCGTCATCTAAGAAAAAGTCTTCAATAGTCTGTAGGTTCATTATTCACCATCTCGACATTTAATTTTGAATTACCAGTGAATGGGGGTTGACAGGCACGCCATCTTTTCACGGCAATCGAGCATGTACATCAGACTCCAGTTCCACGTAAATTACTGGCTCAAAATCATTCATTTGTATTTCCATCAATACCGCGCTTGCTCCAATAATGTCATTTTTCTCAAATTATTCAAAATCACTATTAGCATCACTATCAGAAGCGAATATTTGTTGTAAGAAATCACCGTCGTATTCAGCGTTGGCCATTTTAGCTTTGCACAAGTACCATGTGTTTAAAAGCGAGCATTTGTAAAATTACACCGTTAATAATATAGTAAAGTACTACAGAATGTTTCAGGCCTTTTTAAACCAATCAAATATAGTTTTACAGGCATTTATGGCAAGATGAAGTTATAGAATGCAATCATTGTTGCTCACCTCGAAAGCGACTATAGTCGCAACACGCACTACGGGAGCAAAAACAACGGCACGACTATAGTCGCGACACGCACTTTAAGGGGTAATGAGTGATTTCAGAACTGTTGGTCCTGTATGTTGATGTCTGCATCAGCATGACATTTTTCCCTCTGCAGTTGCCCAAGGTCTGCGAGTAAAAGGAGTGTGTTGTTGTTGTAGATCTTGCAACAAGTTTTTGGTGTGGAGGAGGGATCACGGTCCCTCCATGTTTGTGGCAAAATGTCCATTCTGTGTTACCAAATATAGTTTGTATTAATAATAATAGTAACTAACTTATTAGTCTTACCTAAAGTAGTAACAAAGTATACAGTCATGGGTCTTTCGGGTCAAATTCATGTCAGTGTAATCAATTCAGTAGTAACACAGTATAGAGTCAAGGGCCTTTCAGGTCAAATTTATGTTAATAGAATCAATTCAAATTTAGGTTCGTGCTTTTACTGTATAGTTTGTTTTCTTGAATTTTCCACTGATGGTACGACTTGAAACAATGGTAGAAAAAAACTGCTTATACAACAAAATTCATCACAATATTTCACCTTATAAAGTCTCAGCTGTTACTTTTAATTCTCTTAAAGATAAAGTAAGATAAAGATTATTTAGAACTGTATGTGCATGACATTAAAAGGGACATTGGATAACAATGTATTTGAAGTTATGTTCTTCTTATTATGTGTATTAGTATTACTTGATCCATCCAAAACATTAGTATCCTCAATACTTTGATTACAGAAGTCCATGTTTACACTACATGTATTTAAGACTTCAGAACTGATTTCTTGCAAATCCATCTAATCTACTCATAGTATTTATACCATGCAGATCAAATTTAATGTACTGTATCATGGTTTCCTGTGTGATTTGTTCTTATTTTTTTCCATCATGTTTTTCATGGAAAACACTGTAGTACAACCACAAACTGCATTTTGGGGGAAAATAACAAAGTCCTGTGTTAACAGCTGTTCTTTTTTTAAAGTTCAGGATATGTTTTTGAGACATACCCAGTTCATTTTTATTCAATGGATCTTTTTACATACAAAGTGGAATTTGGAGAAAGAAAATTCCCATTACTGGAAATTAGGGACTTAGCATGGCATTTACTGAAGTTTCCAAGAAATTAGTTTAGGACAATGGACAGTTTAGATATATTATTGATTTTATTTAGTCTTGAGGTTTTCTTTCAAGTCTTGGAAACAAGACATGGCATAGTTTGCATATATTTCCTAAACCCCTTGACTGAATTTTAGCATACTTGGATTATTATGAAGCAAAGACTTCTCATTATTTGACACACTTGCTGACCCTTTTGACCCTGGGGTTAAGATCACAAAAGCAGCAAGTGTGTGTTAAGGGTTTGGTTCCTTATTTTTAACTTTTGCTTTTGTATCCTAAACACCACAATGCAACATGGAATGAATAATTATAGAACTAAGGTGATTCATTCTGTTACATGCACATTGACCTGTTATACTCCAGACCAAGGTCACAGTCAGAGAACCTTTGTAATAAGATTTTGGTACATTATTTTCCTAAATCTCATAATGGATTCTGTTCATATGAACCATTTTGAAGCAAACTTATTTCATTCTGCAACGTTCTCATGCACCCATTGACCTTAAGGTCAAGTTCACAATAATATAAATGTTGCATTAAGGTTTTGTTTTTACAGTTCTTTTCATTTGCTTTATTTGATGTAATCCCTGATAAATTATATGCATACCAAGAGGAGTCTTGATGAAGCTAGCCAATTCATTCTGCAGCTCAAAACAACCTTTTATCATTGGGGTCAAGGTCAAACATTTAAAGAATGGCTTGATAGGATACAGGCTCAGGCATTCTAATTCTTTTCTTAAGTTCTGCTGTCTAGGATTTATTATATCAATAATAGTTTATTTAGTATTGCAAATCCTATAGATCTTGGAGAGGGAAGGATATATGACCATGACAAGAGAAAGTTTAATGAGTGTTTTACATAACATTATTAATATATTTAAAAGCATTTATGGGCAGTGTGGTATATTTGTTAAAGGGCTGAAGAGGATGAATATGTGGCCCAAAGACTGCAGCAACAGATTCAGAGTGAAGCAGATTCTGAAAAGCGCATGAGGGAGATGAATGATGAGGTATAAATGCATGCATCTTTCAAGCAATAGTTACATGTTGATTGTCTCCCTTGATTGGACTTCACTACATTTGTCTCCCTTGACAAGATCGTCTTTGAATATTTCAGTTTAATGTTTTTTTTTTTTTGTCTTCACTCCTTTGCTTATCATCATTAGAGTCAATTATAAGAATTTTTAGATTAGTCTAGAATTCCATAATTTATGGTCTGGTTGCTGTATTCAATTAATCACAGGAATGCTTTGCATTTTATCTAATATACTCTTGTACCTAATATGATCTTGTACCTAATATACGTGTGTACCTAATCTTCTGACTGCTTTGGTGGTCTAGTGGTTAGAGCATCTCCTCTGAAAAAATGCTACTTACAGCTGGGTTACTGGGCACTCATCATTTAGAGGCTAGTGTTAGGACTGGTCAGCCTGGTGTCAAGATAATGTGATGGGCATGATGCCCCAGTGCTGTACATCACTATAATCTGCCACACTGCAGATATTGTAGTGATATGACTGAAACATTGTTAAAGCTATGTTAAAAATCCCAAATCACACTCACAAGATACTGCATCTCTTTGGCATGATGCCCCAGTTCTTGACATTGCTATAAACTGCCATGCTGCAGACATTGTAGCAATAATACTGACAAATTTATAAAGACATGTTAAAAATCCAAAAAATACACACACACACCCCTAATAAACTCTTGTATCTGATATACTATTCTACCAAATATACTCTTGTATTTAACATACTCTTGTACCTAATATGATCTTGTACCTAATAAACTCTTTAACCAATATAATCTCATACCTATATTCTTGTACTTAATATATTCATTTACCGTATTTTCGCGCATATATCCCGCACACGCAGATAATCCGCACCCTCATATAGCCCGCGGGTTTTGGGGTTTTGTGTAAAAAATCGTTGGCATAACCCGCACCTTTGTATAACCCGCAACCATAGATATATTTATACAGCTACAATCGGAAATGAAATCAATTACAGGATCACGGGGCTTCGCTGATGTAGCAAACTGCGATTCTGTTTTCCGTTTTGGTGACAAAATATACCATCTGGTGATATTTGTGGCGACACCAATTTTGGCTGATAAAAACCGTATATACAGTCTTGCGTTTGGAGTAGAGAAAATCAAAGGCACCATGACAGGAAACAATGTACTGGAATATATTGTTAAAATAACAAGTCCTTGTCTCATACTGGCAAACCACACTAACAGTGCACTGTTATATAATAATCCGCTAATGATGATATCTGGCCTTATTACTTTATGCAACTGACTAGTCAAAATCCGAATCCGCAGAAGGCGGAAACGTAAAATGAGTACAGTCAAGCAGATGACACTAATTTAAAAACAAATACCAGATGGAAGAAGAAAAAATACGTTTGCTGACACTTCAAAGAGAACTGATTACCTTTGAAGCACTGATATATACTAAACGAATAAAACAAATCTGTTTCAATGTTCTACAATTATCTGAAGTTGCCGCAGCAATAACAAACAGGTATTTGTTTCACCCTTCAACTGGAGCCTTTAGCGGCGCCATCATCAAAGTAAGCCGACGACCTTTGCTCAATAAAAGTCAGGAAAAACACGGTACACAGTGCTTGTGTGCGTAGGAGCTGTGCCTCAACTACAGGCTACATAAACACGGACATTTTTAAATAATCTTGTATTCTTGTGAAGTGTAGATTCGAGTTTAAATAATTTCTTTCTGTTTAATTTAAAAAATGCCGAAACAAAAGTCTTACACAGCCGACTTCAAGCTAACTGCCATTGCGTATGCTGAAGTGCATGGCAATAGAGCCACAGGCACAAAATTTGATATTGATGAGAGTGTAATCCGAGGTTGGAGAAAAGAAAAAGGAATGTTGGAGAAGATGAATCCACGAAAACGTGCTCGTCGTGGACCTAAAGCAAAGTGGCCTCACCTTGAAGCTGACCTGAAACAGTGGATCGTGGCCCAGCGGTAAAATTAGGTACCGTAGTTATTTCGATTGAAAACAGAAAATATTGATTATGAAAACGTGACGGATACGAAATTTTAAGTTTTTATCCCGAAATGTTGATTTGGTCCCTATACCGTAAGTTGTTGTAATGTCACCGTAGTAGCCATAATATCCAACCCTAGCAAAACAAAACTAGAACAATATATGTTATGTAGTTACGTTTTTCAAACAATATGTTGAAATATCATTATGTGTAAAAAAAATTGTGATATAGCCCGCACCCTTATATAACCCGCATCCCCCCTGCGGGGTTTGTAAAATCTGGTATAACCCGCGGGATATATGCGCGAAAATACGGTACCTATGACCTTATAACTTAATATGATCTTATGCCTAATATACTTTTGTACCTTATATGATCTTTTATCTAGCATACTTATGTACCTAATATGATCTTGTACCTAATAAACTCTAGTATCTAATATACTCTTGTATCCTTTACTCTTGTCTAATAAATACTGTTACATATCTAATATACTATTGTGCCTAATATGACTGTACCTAACATACTCTTGTACCTAATATACTCTTGTGCCTAATATGATATCTTACCTAATATACTCTTGTAGCTATATATGATATATATGTATATGTATATAATGTTAAGCGAAAATACCTACCCCCGATATGCCAGACACACACATTTTTTGGGCCTAAGCTACCCAAACCTAATATACTCTTGTACCTTATAGAATTGTGTAGCTACGATTGCATAAAATTGATAAACAAAACAATACTCTTTTAGTATTATGAAGTAAGGGTGAAATGGTACACCTGTGCCGTGTGTCAATACGATTCATGATATACAGCCTATCATGAGGCGTAAAGCACTTCATCATATTATAAAAGATAATTTGCAAGGAATTGGAGAGGTGAAGGAAGTGACAGTACAAACCACGTTACCTGGTGTAAATTTGTATAAGGTGAGCAGGTGTTCTGAATAGTATATTAGCTGACATGGCTGAATCCTGAATTTAAAGAATAAAAATGCAAACTACTAATAATAATCTTGACTGTTAAATAGTTAAGTAATTTGTAAAGAGTAAGTATTGTATTGTATTGTATCTGTTATCCACCTCTGGTATTAATATGTGTATCAGTATGGCAAATGTATTGATGCATTGGTATATTGATGAATTATCCCTACTACAAAGGCATACAATTAATAAACAAAACACTTGGAGTGTTACGAAGGTGTACATTTTAATAAACAAAACAATATTCTTCTGCATATGTGTAAAAATCAAAGGTAGAATTTTGTTTTCTTTACAGTTTAAGACACATTATGAGGTTCATTATTAAAAAACGTTACAGATTCATTGTATTCATAACTGTACATTGTTGTCTAATCACTTAGAAACATATTTAGTCCTCATTTTTCCAAGGGCTTCCATAGTTCGGGAAATTCGTTCTTTTCCTTTCATAAGCTCAATTTTATATATTCCCACTGCACCCCAAAAAATCAACTATTAAAAAAAATATCTTTCATGTTTATATACATTTTGTAAAAGTTTTATTGAGATTAAAAGTTATTATCACTTAATTCTGGTGTTGCATCTTTGATGTAAATGAAACTTTTCATAAAGGATTTTAGAAGTTTTAAAATGGCAGTTTTAAAATTTATCTTTCTAATACACTTTCAGGAGATTGCTAAAGATATTCAAGAGAAGGAAAAGAAAAAATATGAGAAATATCTTGAGAAAAAGAAAGAAAGGAAACTTAAGAAGGAGAGAGAAAAACTAGAGAAAGCTTTACAGCAAAATTCAGAAGAAGCTGGAATTGTCATTAATCATGAGAGGACTGGGAGTGGTGGTACAGGTTTGTCAGGTGAGTGTATGGTATGATAAGCCTTTTACATATAGGTACAGGTAAGTTAGGTAAGTATATAGTATGATAAACTTTTACCTGTAGGTACAGGTAGCTCAGGTGAGAATATGGTATGACCTTCCTTTTATATGTAGGTTCAGGTAGGTCAGGTGAGTGTGTGGTATGACCCTCCTTGTATATGTAGGTACAGGTAGGTCTGGTGAGTGTGCAGTATTATCCACCTTTTATATGTTGGTACAGGTAGGTCAGGTAAGAGTATGGTATGAGCTGCTTTTTATATGTTGGTATCGGTTTGTCAGGTTAGTGTGTGGGATGACCTACCTTTATGTGTAGGTGTTACTGACGCTACTTCAATTTAAAATAAACAAACAAATTCAAATCTGTTTCTTATCAAACAATCTCTTCTGCAGAATATGATAACATTGGACAGACAGCATCTATATATGTTCACTTCTCCCAGGGATCCCAGGAGTTGGAGTCATAGATGAGTCCATAATTCTGGTCCCTAGAGTGGGATTTCCCCATCCCGGACATACAAAGGATTTTTTTCTGTTAGTTCTAATCAGGATTAGTGGATTGTGAGACAGTGGATATAGTTGCAGAAAGACTTATTATTTCCAAACATTTACTCATTTGATAGATCATAAAAAAATATTGTTTAAATAAGTATCTCTATTTATACTCTGGAGAAATATGTCTTTTCAATATTAAAAACACAACACAGCCATCATAGTTTTTTTCTGTAGTGTCATTGAATGCATGTGTGTGTGTGTGTGTATGTGTGTGTGTGATTTGGATTTTTAAAATTGTTTAAGAGTTTTTCAGTCATATCTCTATGATGTCTGCAGTGAGGCAGTTTTATAGTGACGTCTAACACTGGGGCATCATGCTGCAGACATGTAGCATGATGTCCCACCCAGCCACATTATCCTGACACCAGGCCAATCAGTCCTAACACTAACCTCTTAATGCTGAGCACCTAGCAAGGAGTACTATTTTTGTAAGTCCTTATTCAAGATGGGTTCATCCCACATGGCTTTCTGACATAGGCAAACTATATCACAGAAAAATGAGATTTCTAACATGTATTATAATAGTATGATTCTAATGCTTTTCAAATGGCTTTTTTTAGGTATACTACATCTTATTAAACGTCTACTGCCTTCTTATCATGACAACATAACCATCATAATGAATAGCATCAGTAAGGGGGCTCTAAATTACCAAACTAATGGCTGTAAGTTACATGTTGCAGATGATACCTTGAAGAGGTCATTAAATGATAACAAAAGTTTTAAAATAGAAAGATTTATTGACTGGTTCTGTTTCTGTAATGCTTAATGTGAGTGCCAAAAATGTTTTGAAAACAAGTCTTAACCTATTATCCTTTTTATTAATAATTTATTAACCTAGTTATGGTCATGACTTGTTTCATCTTGGTTGCTAGGTTTCAGTCTTGAATCTTGAGGAGATCCTGCATAAAGATATTTCACAGAGTGAGTGTAATTTGTATCATGAAATTTTATGGACAGTCAAAATAATTACACATTTTTGACAGAATAATTGCATTTTAATTTTGACAGACAGAATATTTACATAATTTGATATCCAGAATAATTACATTTGTGACAGTCAGAACATTTACATAATTCTGACATTCAGAATAATTAAATTTTTGACAACCAGAATAATTACATTATATTTTTGACAGCCAGAATAATTACATAATTTTGACATCCAGAATAATTACATTTTTGACAATCAGGATAGTTACATTATATTTTTGACAGCCAGAACAATTTCATTAATTTTTAGACAGAATAATTAATTAATTATATTATATTTTGGACAGTCAAATTAATTATATTATGGACACAGAATAAATACATTATGTTGTCAAGGATTTGATCCTCTTTATTATGGCAGATATTAATTGCAAGGGAGGTAAGTCAGAAGCACATGTCATCAGAAAACACCCTTATTTTCAGGTTCCACAGAGGAGTTAGAGATTGGAGTTAGTGATATCAGCCTTCAACGGCAGAATGGACCTACAGCAACTAGGTACATGTACAGGTAGAGCACCCAATCCCTACTAACTTATTAACACATCAGCCTAGATAGTCTTTAATTATACTAAAAACTAATAGTCACAGAAATGCTGAAGCAGGCCAGTTAGTTTGGCACTGTGCATTAGCTTTTTTTCTATTTTGTGTACATGGATATGTGGGTTAAAGCTTTCTATGTGGTATATGTTGCATGTGTTCAAAGCTTTGTTCATTTCTATTATGTGTACAGGGATATGTGGGTCAAAGCTCAATATGTGGTCTATGTACATGTGTGTTGGCAAAGTTTGCTGTATATTATGTGGATACAGGCACAAAGTCTTTCTATGTAGTATGTGAACATGGGTGTGTGAGTGAAATTTTTCTATGTAGTATGTGAACCTGGGTATATTAGTGAAATTTTTCTATGTAATATATATGCATGGATGTGTGAGTGGAATTTTTCTGTGTAGTATGTGAACATGGGTGTGTGAGTGAAATTATTTGTATGTAGTATGTGAACCTGGGTATGTTAGTGAAATTTTTCTATGTAGTTTGTGAACCTGGGTACGTTAGTAAAATTTTTCTATGTAATATATATATTACATGGAAGTGTGAGTGGAATTTTTCTATGTAGTATGTAAACATGCATGTGTGAATGAAATTTTTCAATGTATTATATATACATGGGTGTGTGAGTGAAAATTTTCAATGTAATATATATACATGGGTGTGTGAGTGAAATTTGTCTATGTATTATATATACATGGGTGTGTGAGTGAAATTTGTCTATGTATTATATATACATGGGTGTGTGAGTGAAATTTTTCTATTTGGTATGTGTACATATGCATGTTGGTCAGAAGCATTTTATGTAGTATGTGTACAATGACATTTGTGTCAAAGCTTTCTGTGTGGTATTTGTGTATGGACATGTAGGTCAAAGCTTTGTATGTGGTATGTATATATGGGTGTAGGGGTCAAAGTGTTCTGTTCGGTTTACATGTATGGACTTGTGGGTGAAAGTTTTCTGTGTAGAATCTGTATTGTTTTTTCACATCGGCAGTTGAATCAATGCTTTTTACATAGCATGTTTACATGGACATGTAGGTCAAATATTTGTGTGTAGGTTTCCAACACTAACAGAAAATCATCGAACAAGTTAAGAGAAATATATTTTTTTCCCCACCTGTTGGGAAAAGTCCTTGTAATTTGCAAATATTGATGAAAGTCAGAGAAAAACATGACATTTTCTGAAACCACTTCATGACATAGAACTATTTTTATGTTTAATTTATTGAATTCATACCAGAATATTCAGACGTTGCAGTATGGGTTGTTTAGGTGCTTGCCTTAAACATATTTGTATAGTCAGTCAAATTGTTCAGTCGATTAAATCCATCTAGTAGACTGGTTAGTTGACAGAAAGCTCAGTATTGGTATCTTTTCTTGCCTAGAAGGTAGGAAGACCAGTCTGTCATCACAACAAGCCAGTATGTCTGTGACAAGTGATATTGGCAAGTTTAAGAGATAACTAATACAGCTTCTCTTAACCAGTTTCCCTTTTTATATCTAGAGTTATGAAACACTTATTGTGATAAAGCTTCTTATTTGGTAGTTAGCAAAAGGAACATTATGTTAAACATTATTGTCAGTTTTAACCTTGGCCACAGCTCACCATGGTGGTGAATTGTACTCTTAAACATTGTCAAACATATAGAAATCTAGCATCTGGTATAACGGTACCAATTGCGCAAGTCCATGTGGGTGGAGCGTAAAGTGTAGGGTCCATACCAATCAGAAATAAATAACAAGACAAGCTATGATTGGTGGATTATGTAAGAGTTGTACTTTCTGTTAGGCTTAAAAAATAGTTTAGCCTCTTGGCAACATGTGAATTTATGTTAATTCCTATACAGATCATATTTTGTATTTTTTATGATTTTTTGAAAATGTCATAGACATGACTGAAAATAGGTATGTTGTGACTAGATAACTCATACCCCTGTCTAGTTCCAGCAGAGTTATCTCTCTTAAATGCAATGGAGTACCTGGTTTTGTCATCATCAAATTGACAATCTAACATTGTTCTCTATAACAGTGTGTGAGATGTATGCTAAATTAGGATAGAAAATATATTTATCTCTCCAAATATTAGCATTGAGGTCTATGGAAAAACAATTGGTACCGTGATACCATCTTATTAGTCAACCAAAATCACACACTGTGCCTGCTGATAACCTGGTTCTTGTGGACCAGTGAGATGGAGTATTCAATTCAGCATGATTCACTTGCAAATTAATTTAATTCGATTATGTCCAAGTCTGGAAGTAGCATAGGAAAATGGATTGCCATTCCTTACAGATAGCATAGCAAGTTGGATTTGATGTAGGTCCAATCCCTGAGCTGAACTTTGTTGCTAAATTATTATGCAGTATGATTTGCAGCTTTTGATATCAGGCAATTCTTACATAGTCGCAGGAGAAATGTAAGAAGTGTTGTCCCTTGTATTATATATTAGGTTTTTACACAGTGATACAAGCCCCAGTGGGTATCACTAAAGGTTTGTGGACTGGTTATCTTTTATCAATATATAAGTGAACTTCTGTAATTAAGGCTTTTTAAGTGATGGATTTTGAACCTTATCCACTTAAGAATTTTAGGTTATTTGAAAAATATTGTTGGTCTTTTGGTTTTTTTTGGCACAGATTAATTCATGGTTAATAGTTTTTTTCTGTATAAGAGAAGATTCTAATACTTGCATTTGTTTTTGTTTTTTTATATTGTGATAGGATATATTTACTTTATACATCATGCATGTACATACGTACATGTGGGTAAGTGAGATGTAATGGTAAAAAGTGCATATTTTCTAAGCTAAAATTCCCCTAAATTCCATTCAGTAATGGTCAAAAGTGCATGTTTTCTAAGCTCAAATTACCCTAAATTCCATTCAGTAATGATAAAAAGTGGACCATGAAATCAATTAATTTTATCCTGGGAAAGATCTAGAAATATATCTTTAAAAAGTGTGGAAGCCATGTGTGTAGTATGTGTACATGGACATGTGGATGAAAGCTTTCAATGTAGTAGGTGTACAGGAATCTGTGGGTCAACATTTTTATACAGTATGTGGGTCAAGATTTTTATACAGTATATGGGTCAAGATTTTTATACAGTATGTGGGTCAAGATTTGTATACAGTATGTGGGTCAACATTTTTATACAGTATGTGGGTCAAGATTTTTATACAGTATGTGGGTCAAGATTTTTATACAGTATGTGTATGGGTCTGCAGGTCAAGATTTTTTATGTAGTATGTTTAAATGGGTATGTGGGTCAACATTTTGTGTCAAGTATTTGTTTATACAGGGCTGTGTAGGTTAAACACATCCAGACACATTTTGAAAGATCAATAATTTGCACTGTTCTTATGAGAGATTTGTTTTGATAGGACAGCACAGTGTCATGTGATTCGTATTAATTACTCATATTTGCTGTTTTCGTGTCTTTAAATTTTATTTCCAATACATGTAATCTTACATGGTTGGTATGGTGCTTGATATGGGGCTTGATATGGATGTTCAGTTCATATTCCGATATTGCACGCCAACAGTAGAACTATTTAAGTGTTTTCATTACTGTCTACATATTGGTATTCATTAAGTCACTGACTTGAACTTCTATAAATTTGAATTTGCTTTGAATTCCATCTTATTAAATATCTAGACTGTTATAAATTTGAATTTGGTATGAAATCCATTTGATCATTGTTTTGGTCTTCACTTCATATAAGTAAATATGAAGTTTACTCCAGGTACTAAAATTTAATGTTACCTGAAATAAAGGTCTATAATTGCAGAAAGACAATGAAATTGTCTGGTGCAGCATGACTTGATATAAAATAATTAGGTGGTATTCATAGCTGTATGTCTTTAGGCATGACTTGATATACAAGAATTAGGTGGTATTCGTAGCTGTATGTCATTATGCATGACTTGATATACAAGAATTAGGTGGTATTTGTAGTTGTATGTCATTAGGCATGACTTTATATACAAGAATTAGGTGGTATTTTTAGTTGTATGTCATTAGGCATGACTTTATATACAATAATTAGGTGGTATTTGTAGCTGTATGTCATTAGGCATGACTTGATATACAAGAATTAGGTGGTATTTGTAGCTGTATGTCATTAGGCATGACTTGATATACAAGAATTAGGTGGTATTTGTAGCTGTATGTCATCAGACATGACTTGATATACAAGAAATAGGTGGTGTTTTCATCATTGTATACTTCTGGGGACCTCACCACAGTAAGATAAGGAGTTCAAAACTTCACTGACTGAGTTGGTTTTCCGCAAGAGAAATAAATAGTTGAAAATTTCTTTGCTGTCAGAAAATGTTATTGCAAACAGAATAGCTGCTGACTAGTTTGACATTAAGAAATGAAAAGTGCACCTAGGTTTACAGCATGCCTATTTGTGCTGAAAAACAACATTAAACATTATAACAGCAATAACAGCATGCATATTCAAGTTAACATGTAGATGTTATACCAATGACTTTTCACATAATTAAAACATCTGTCTGTACAGGACACTATTGGGAGCATATGGGCTTTTATCTGAAGGTTGAATGTGTTAGGTTGTCCTGTTTGAGATGTCCTTTACAAATAGATGTCTGTGTATTACTGCTTGAATGTTGACTTTTGTTAAACTGTATGGATGAACTCTTCATTTTTCATTGTTTTTTTATCAAAAATCTACAATGAAAATAATTGTCTTATTTTATAGGGTCACTCCTTCAGGGAGAATCGAAGACGATGGCGATTTTTCTGATTTCTATGTTTTACCAGAGAATATTGAACCTTCACATCGGAAAACAATACAGGAATATCAGGATGAGGTGCGTATTAAAACTTAGACATTAATGACCAAGGATGAGTTTTGAGCATAAAATTGAAGTTTAAAATATGCTTTTTAATTTAGATTATTTTACTGCCACTTGCTCCCCCACCATAAATCACCCCACCCCACTCTAAGACAGATATGTACAGATTATATTACTGCTACTTGCTCCCCCATCCCACTCAACCTCACCCTGACCCAGACAGATATATAGATTATTTTACTGCCATTTGCTTCTTCACCCTCATCACCATGTGCACATTTTGCTGCTACTTGCTCCCCTCTGATTCCCATACGTTTTTGTGGAGCAAAGCAGAAGTTTGGACAAACAGAGTCTAAATTAACAATACTGTAATATAAACTATTACCCCCTAATTTTTGTGCAGCCTCTCAACTCTGATTTTGGCAGCACAATTTGTTTTTATTTCAACTATATTGTTGTTGTAATTTAATATTAACAAGCCCTTCAATAAGTTTGACATTCAGCATTCTGTGGTTGTTTACGAGATTTATGATCCTTGATTGCCTGTTCTCTTGTCTTGGCTTTATGTAGCATAGTTTTAATTTTGTTAGATTGTAGCCAGAATTAATTAAAAGAGCTTTATCTTGATAATACCTTGATTGAATTTTATTCCCAGCATCCCACAGTATCATTTACAGGAGTTATGACCCTTATCTGTTGCAGCTAAATGCAGTGTAAGACAGAATTTTGAAAATGCAACTTGTCACACTTTTTTATGGATTGTAATCACCATTTAAAGCTGTATATATATTGACAAATTCTTTTTGCTTTCTTGATTCTTATTACCCTTTTGAACTTACTGCTGGATGCAAATACTCCTGCAGTTTTAGAAGATTGCTATAAAATTTAGTTTATATTTTTGTCATATATTTTTGCAAGAGTTATGCCCCTTTCTTGACTATAGATAAATCTCCATCATGGGGATGGGGTGGATAATTTGTATCCTTATATTTAATTGAGGAAATTATTGCTCACTATTCAACAAGTTTTTTTTCCTCCTGCACTTTCGTTTCGATGGCACAGTTTTAGCAAGGATTGGAAGATTGCAGCTTTTTATAAATGAGATGACAGATGAGTTTATAAATGAGATGACAGATGAGTTTATTTTCCAGGCATCTGTGTCCCATGAGATTAATTTTAAGAATACAGTGTCAATAATTGGTGGAGTAATTGTCTATTTTTCAAACTTTGACTTTTACACCTGAGCTGAATCATTAGATTTCAAGCGAAGTTAATAAGCAGATTGACATTGCTTAATTGTTGTCTGTCTGGGTTTGATTTCCACAATTTCAAATGTCTCATTATTATGGAATACACCTCATATTTTTTCATGAAATTTTGATTTAAAGCTCTGCACGGCAAATTTTAATATGGATTATCTTTGTAAGGCACCCATTGCTAAATGTTTATTTCTTCTGTAATTTTTCCAGCCTTAGCAACCAAATGTTGCTAATATATTCAACACATTTCATTTATTTAAATCTGAATTGTGTAAAAATTGTACCAGATAATTTATTAGAAATAATACAGATAACTTAACATATATACTTGCTTATAAATTAAATCCAGCTGCAAATTGCACAGAGACATAATGTGCCAGCAGATTTGAGTCTGTGCAGTTTGTTAGGTGTAATTAATACAACATACAGCATAGTCCCTGACCTTAGTCCCTGACCTTAGTCCATGACCTTAGTCCCTGACCTACCAATGCATTATGCAACAGCAGATCCAGGTTTATGTTATAAGTAGTTAATCTTGACTCATACAATAGTATATATGGTAATGGGAAAATATGCAATGTTATAGCTTCTTTTGCCAAATATTTGCAACCATGCATTTGGAGTATCTCTAGCTCTGCTGTATACAATAACTTATAATAGTTTATCACTAGGCCAGATTGGAAAATATTAAAAGAGCCATTCTGTCAGTATGAAAAAATTGTTTTAAGAATTACTGTACTTAAAATTTGATTTTTATAAGGCTCTCTCCATCCATTGATACATTTTTATAAGGCTCTCTCCATCCATTGATACATTTTTATAAGGCTCTCTCCATCCATTGATACATTTTTATAAGGCTCTCTCCATCCATTGATACATTGGGGTTAGCAAGTTGGCATAGTTACATATTAACAGCATGATATACACATTAAACATTAACAGCATGATCTACACATTACACATAGCATGATATACACATTACACATTAACAGCATGATCTACACATTACACATAGACAGCTTGATATACACATTACACATTAACACCATGATCTACACATTACACATTAACAGCATGATATACACATTACACATTAACAGCATGATATACACATTACACATTAACAGCATGATATACACATTACACATTAACAGCATGATCTACACATTACACATAGACAGCTTGATGTGCTCATTATATAATATAAACAACTTGATTTACACATAAGCAGCTTGATGTATACATTACATATAAACAGCTTGATGTACACATTACAAAAACAGCTGATACACATATTATACATAAACAGCCAGATATATACATTGAACAAAAACAGCTTGATGTACACATTTGACATAAAAGCGCTTGAAATACACATTACATATCAACAGCTTGATAGATGCATTACACATAAACATCTTCAAATACACATAGTATGTAAATTTAGCCTTATATGCATGCTACACATAGACTGTTTGATATGCACATTACCAAAAAACAGCTCGATGTATACATTTCACATAAACAGCTCGATGTACACATTACACAAAAACAGCTCGATGTATACATTACACAAAAACAACTTGATGTACACATACACAAAAACAGTTAAATGTACACATTGTACATGAACAGCTTGATATACACATTTACACATAAGCAGCTTGATATACACATTACATTTAAACCGCCTGATATACACAAGGAATCTTATTTAGACATATTCTTTTCGTTGACCTGATTAGGCTCTCATGTTATTGAAGCAATTTTCCTACTTCGTGTTTTATGTTTACACTTTATGACATGGACATTGAGAAATACTTGTCATAAAAATATTGCAAAAACAGCTTGGTATGCCCAAGTCAAGTTTGATACACGTACCGTATGTACTAACTTATCAGTCATGTCAAATTGCACAGACCCAGATCTGCCAGCACATGTGGTAGTGGATCTAGGTCTGTGCAGTTAGTACATGTAGTTGGATTTGTCTAGTGAGTATGTAAAGAATTTTGCAAGATACTGTATTTAGGGTTTTTTGCAGCCCATACTTTTGGAATCTAAGAAACAAAAGTATGGTACCAGCATTGCCATTCTCAACAGTAAGTTAAAGATTTTGGTAAAGCTATTTAGTAATGCTTTTATCATGGGTACAACCTGCAAGGCCTGGCCTTCTTGTTCTTTACTTTTGGGACCTGTAGCAGCAGCGGGACAATGTCTGTCTTGCAAGCATAGTTCTAGTGGGATTTTTATCTTTGATTTCTTCTGCTACAAAAATATCACACAATTTCAGGAGCTGGCTCGGTTACTTCAAGAGCAAGAACATAAGGTAAGTACAGTTTTATCTCATCAGAGTTGTTTGCTGCTATGATTTCGCCATATTTTCTTGGAAAATGTAATAAAATATGCATTATTTTCTCTTGATTTTATAGGCTATCAGGTTTTTCATAACTATATAGTATGCCTGAATACTGTGTACCATATTTTGGTGTGCATAATGCACAATGTTGGATAGCATGCATCCTAATGTTAAACGCAGAATGAGCAGAAGAAACAGTTATGCTCGATAACATGCATGTCTTATAATAGATCTTAAAAATCTTATTAATTTCTCCCATTTTAGTAGTATGACAAAATTCAGCCATTTTGAACAGTTAACTGATGACCCTTTCTGACGTTTTAATTGTTTACAATAAATGAGTGCTTGAATGTTTCTTTCCTCTTTTCTGCCCAATCATAACTTGTCATCGTCACTCCTGAAATATACGTCTTTATCTTTCTTCTCCACATTGGGAGAGAAGATTTTTTTGCATTTAACTCCTTCCCAACAGATGAGTTACCATAAGCATTATTGGTTAGATTGCAATTTTATAAATATTTGTTTTCTAGATTTCAGTTTAAATTTCCGCTGTAGGTTAATGCAGCAAAGGTGGATAGTTAGAACATTATGGGCACACACACACACACACACGCATGCACGCACGCACACACACACACACACATAGGATTAGTAACCAAAGACAAGAAGAATAGAGAAACTTAGTTTGTATGTATGTGTATTTGTGTGTATGTATATAGCATGCATGTCTGACTATGTATGTATGTATGTATGTATGTATGTATGTATGTATGTATATATGTATGTATGTATGTACGTACGTACGTACACATAAATACGTATTGTATGTGTGGGTAAGTGAGAAAGCTGGCTAGTAGCTTCTCGTTTGTTGGTTGTTCTTTCCGCGCTTTCCCCTGTTTCTTCGTCCACGTTTATTCTGGTCGCCATGTATAGCCTATCTTGTGCTGAAAAATGGCGTTAAACCCTATAACAACAACATGTGTATGTATGTTTCTGGCTGTATGTATGTTTGTATGCATGCATGCATGTTTGTATATGTCTGTGCATGTCTGTCTATCTGTATGCATGTATGTATGTATGTTGATATGTATGCATATGTGTGTATGTACATATGTATGTTAGTCACATTTTGTGTCATGTAGGAATATGCATCAGACCTGTTCTGTATCCCTGAGTCTGCTAAAAGTGAAATTATAAATGTTTAAACTGAAAAAAAAATAAACATCTTGTTAAGTTTAGTCATCAAAAGCATGATGAGGTTAAAATGAATAGAAAAGGTTAATTAATTAATTAATTCATTAATTACAGAGAACCAAGGCAGAGGTTGATCGTCAGAAACTAAAGGAAATAGAGGAACAGGATGAGCGACTGGCACAGATTATACATGAGCAGGAAAAACTTAGGGTCAAGAAGGCCAAAGAGAAACGCAAACAGCTGCAGCAACAAAAACAGCAGCAGCAGCAGCAAACATCACATAGGCAACAGGTGACTTCAGACCATCTTGTATTGAGCAAAACTAGTAATAATTTTCCATTTATTTGATGTCATGTTGATGATTTATTCTTATGTACAGTACAGGAGTTAAATTCTAAAGTCAAAACCTTTATATAATAGACAATATGCCTTGTTTTTAAAGAAATTGATACTATCATGTGATTTTTCGATCTTTGTCTGGTACCCTGTTTTGTTCAAGATTTTTTTGTCTTTGGGTGACTTTACAAAATCTATATGTTGACAATGTTATGATCTTGACAATTATACCCAGTCATAATCATTGAAAAGTAGAACTCAGCAGCTGTGTGAACCTTAATCTTTATCAGAACATTGTTGAGGCCATTTCCTGTATTCATGGGCATTTATAGAGTATAATATTAGTGGTACATGATATAATGTACTTTAGCTAACACATCTTTTAGTAACAAAAACTTGACATCAGGAAACAGACATGAGTATTGATAATTGGATTACTTACCCTACCATGCAAGTTAAATCTTACTTTTTGACACGTTATAATAAATGTGGCTGCTTATGAGGTGTAAATTTGACCTTTTATCTAATATGATGGCTGTGTACCACATTAGAGATGCCCCAATGGGTACGTTTGTACACAAACTCATTGGTCTTTGCATATTAGAAAATAAGCAGTAATTAAGTACTTTTGGCATTTACATAAATAATACAACTGACACTTGCTATGTAGGGTTATATATCATGTATAAAAGTAGTATGGTTGACATTTCATTGGGTTATACATCAGTTATAAAAGTAGTATGGCTGACATTTCATTGGGTTATACATCAATTATAAAAGTAGTATGGTTGACATTTCATTGGGTTATACATCAATTATAAAAGTAGTATGGTTGACATTTCATTGGGTTATACATCAATTATAAAAGTAGTATGGTTGACATTTCATTGGGTTATACATCAAATATAAAAGTAGTATGGTTGACATTTCATTGGGTTATACATCAATTATAAAAGTAGTATGGCTGACATTTCATTGGGTTATACATTAAATATACAAGTTGTATGGCTGACATTTCATTGGGTTATAAATCAAATATAAAAGTAGTATGATTGACATTTCATTGGGTTATACATCAAATATAAAAGTAGTATGACTGACATTTCATTGGGTTATACATTAAATATAAAAGTAATATGGCTGACATTTCATTGGGTTATACATCAATTATAAAAGTAGTATGGTTGACATTTCATTGGGTTATACATCAAATATAAAAGTAGTATGACTGACATTTCATTGGGTTATACATTAAATATAAAAGTAATATGGCTGACATTTCATTGGGTTATACATCAATTATAAAAGTAGTATGGTTGACATTTCATTGGGTTATACATCAAATATAAAATGTAATGTGGCTGACATTTCATTGGGTTATACATCAGTTATAATAGTAATGTGGCTGACATTTCATTGGGTTATACATTAAATATAAATTTAAAGTAGTTTTGATGACATTTCATTGTGTTATACATCAGTTATAAAAGTAGTATGGGTTACATTTCATTGGGTTATATATACATCAAGTATAAATTTAAAGTAGTATTATAATTAAATCATGATACCCCAATGCTAGACATCACTATAAGCTGCCACACTGCAGACATTAAAGTGATATGACTGAATAATTGTTAAAGCTACATTAAAAATCCAAAACACATGCACAGAGATCCCATTAATTTTAAGTGTAAGTGATTTACCTTGACAGGTGTTTGATTCATTCTTATACAAGTGGTAGTGTTGTTTTAATGATTAAAGCAGTCATTTGTTGTCGGCATAGTTTTGCTTTTCTTTATTAGAGGTATTATTGCGGTTAATATATGAAATTAAATATCTACAATTATGCAAACATTGACTATCTAAGAATACAAGTACCCATGAAAACCTCTTCCTTTTTACAAAAGAAAAGGCCCTACCCCCCAAAATAAGTTTTTACCAACAAAAATGAATGATACTAAAGTATTTTAACTGTAAATTTTGATGTGGAAATTATCACTTAATATTAATCTCACATGTGTTTTGATGCTTTTAGCCACATTTCTTAGAAGTATTTAAAATAATCCAAATTATTGAACTGCATGCTTACCCATAGCCAGAAATTGTAGCATCCAATGAACAATGATCTAGCTGTGTAAATAATAGCTCCTTACCAATCCATAAGTCATGTATCAACAAGTTTAATTTTTAACAATAAAAATTAATAGTGATGAAAATAAATCAACTCACATTTTTTTTTCCTGAAGGAGCTTGACGTCAGGCCTTCCCAACATCCACGCCGACCTGAATCTCGAAATCCCCGTGGATTTAGAAGAGACAGTTTTATCATGTCCTTACAAAATGGGCCAGCAAGCTCAGTCGATGATAGTGACAATACTCACAGTAACAGTTCCATTCCTTCTCCTCAGTCAGATGGACAAATATTAAACAATTCCACTAATTTATCAAGAGGAAATGTTCGTCAGTTTTCTCAGGATAGTTTTGTGAATAGTAAAACCAAAATGTCTCCAAATGAAAATCAAGTGAACTCCAAAAGTATGAGACATGTGGAAGAGTGGTTGGAAAATTCTCCAGTGGGGAGTACTAACAATATAAGGGACCCTCACGGAAGGCTGTTTAAAGAAAGAACGGATCATGATTCATTACCATCTCCAACTTCTCCACCAGGAAGTTATCATAGTGAGGAAGAAGTCTCACAAAGGTGACAAGAATACAATTTTTTATTTTTTAAAATTATTTTATACTTTTAAATTATTAAATCAGAAAATAGTTTGCATGATGTAACTATATTTATGCCCTTGAGTGAATTGTTCATGATTAAAATTTTCTGCATAATATATGAAAATTGTATGTACTGTATTTTCTGGCCTATAAGTCGATGTGGAGTATAAGTTGAATTCACCAATTCGACTTATTTTCCATCCTTCGTCCATATATAAATCGATTCAGAGTATAAGACGAGGCCAGGTCAATATCTTGGCTTCGTATTTTACAATAGTAATGGTATCGTTGTATGATATTTCATAATACCGGCAATCGTGAAATTGCATTACCAATGATAACAAGTTTGTGATTTTACTTCTGAACAAATCACTGCTATATTCTGTTATCAATTGACACAGCTGAATAAACAGTCAATGCTTGTTTTATTATAATTGAAAGCACAGCCATGTTTTACCTGTAGTTACGAATGTTATATAAACTTTCAATGACACAATCGATTCGGAGTACAAGTCAAAGCCCCGACTTTCAAGTAAAAATGTATCGACTTATAGGCCGGAAAATATGGTATGTGAAGTTTACCTGAAGACTTTTTTAACTTAATATAAAAGAGATTAGCCTCTCATTAACCTAAGCTCACATTAAGGGTCATTTTTCACATTTTCAGTTAGAAATTGTTTCCACTCTTTCATGTACTGTGACCAACAAAGGAGATAACTCTAAGATAATTCAATGCTCCCAGCTTTTCTTATCATTTTCGTTTCCTCAGAGGTGCAGATGGTATGCAAAAGGATTGAAAGAAAGTACAAATATAGTGAAAGAAAACATAGTTTTAACTAACATTACAGAAATCTTAATATGTCAGAAAAAAAAAATAGTTTCAAATACATGAATAGCAAGTTTATTTCATTCTAATGATAAAACTTAGGAGGGAGAAGAGAGAACTTCACATTGTTATCTCCCCTGATTACTCTTCACATGAGAATACACAAGAACATGGTATATTGCATCAGTGAATCATGAATGAATAAATGGTTCATAATTCACACTAATTTCTCCTTCAAATATGTTCCCCAGTTACATTACATTAGAAATAGCTGCCTGTTACCTCTCAAATCCACACTACTAAAAGATGAAACATTTTCCATCTCATATAGACAAAGGGCAATAACTCTTACTTATTACCTCCTCTTGCCACCGCGAGGTGTCACTAGTTTTTAGCTTCACTGCTGTGCTAATAACATCATGCTTTTTTGACAATCCAAGCCTTTATATTGTTCAAATTGGATCATCCAACTGTTATTTCGGGTTTATTATATGGAACATGCATTCTTCTGCAGGTTGTATTAATTATTTGTTAATAGTTGGATTTAGTGAGTGAATAATATACCAAATTGCTAAATTATGCTTTTGTTTTCACTTCTTGTGTCATTTCAGTGGAAATGTCAACAAAATCTGTAAAATGCATAAATTCAAAGCATCTTCTAGAAGGCAATTAGTGCAAACTATTTTTAATTAGTCTGTTAGTAACAAGGGTGGTATTAGCAAGCTGGTAACATGCTGAATTACTAAATTATGCTTTGTTTTCTACTCTTGTGCTGTTTCAACAGAATTGTCATCTAAATGCATGAATGCAAATTTCAGAGCAAGGAAGTCAACCATGACTCTTGGTTTTTTATATACAAAGTAAGGGTGTAATGTTATACTGATATAAATTTATGGGTAAAATGCAATACAGAATTCCCGAAATGGTATATCGCGAGGTGAAGTTGTTTATATTTCCAACATGCGCAATGCAGAGAATGTTGATATACCTCTATGTTATGTTCATGTACTGTGGCTTAAATTTCATTGGATGTTGTACTTGTGGAAATTGTCAATGATCTAAGCACACAGCTAACTAAAATGACTGCTCCCTTGTGCTAAAAAATCAGCCTGAATTAGTCTAAAGTACATTATCTTTAGCAGTTTTTAAATGAGGGAAAATTAATTTTATCAGACTATACAATAACAGCTTCTGAGAGTGAAATGAATGAATTACTAAATATATAAAATGTAAAAAAGTTTTTGGCTCTTTTATAAATACAATTTACCTCTGAAGTCCAGGAACTGAAAATGACCAAGCAGAGCTAGCAGTGTTTTGAGAGGTACACATTTGAAGTAAGGCCAAGCTGTATACACTATAACCCATATTACACCCATCAGTCATAAACTAATATAAATGGAATTAAAGGATCTTTGAATTATACCTAAAGTATACAAGGTCCTTTTTTAATAACCAAGATAACCAGTGAGGACATCCTAGGAAATTCTTTTTCTTTAAAATTCTAACCCTTTGAAAAATACGAAACTTTTAATTGATGTTTGTGTCTTTTTGGTATGAATTAATATGAGCAGAGTAACATAATTACAATTGAAGCATTATCAGTTTTCAGGTGACATAGTAAATAACCATTTTGATTAAAATTGTATTTTTGGTAAATATTTATTTTATCATGTATAAAAAATTCAAACTCCATATTCTTGTTATTATCATTGCTGCAACATGTAGTATTATTTAAAACACGTGTCAGATGATGTAGAAGCACTGTTCTTTACTAACAATTTCTCAATAGCCGATGAAATAGTCAACAATTTTACCCACTTGAGCAAAATATTTTAAGACATTACATTACTTGAAACACCTCAGTATGGATACCGACTGTGTCAATGTCCTTTATTGAAAGAATGTTTAGCATGAATAATTGTAACATATTTATAAGTAATTATCAAGTTGACATATAAAAATGCAAGTATAATAAATTATCAGGAATGACTAAATATGCGCCTGTTAACTAGAACCTTTTTCCTTTAAAGAAAAGTCTGCAATCTTACTTTTAGAAATTTTAAATTTGAAAATATTTTTAAGAAAGATTTCATTGTCATCTAAGAATATATTCACCAAATTTTGTGATAATATAGCTGGGTATGTGTTCTTTTATACTGTGTCAAGGTATAACAATAACAATCTTAAATTTGCTAAGCTTTGTGACTTACTGTTTTTATAGATTTTTAAGCAGCTACATACCTTAAAATTTAACTACTGAATGAATAAATCTCTTTCTTTGTAAACAATAATACTCTGTTCCTTATTCCCCAAATTACAGTTATAGCAAATCAATGCTAATTGATGAAAGGATAATGCATTGGTAGTGCACTTGCTTAGCACATCAGCAGTCCTATGTTCAATACCAGTGTTAAGGATTTTTTTGGTATCCCATACAATTTCAAATGTTTAATCTTCATTGTTTGGGTTTTCTTCACAACAAAACCCACATCAGACTGACATGTGAATCACATCAGACTGACTTGTGAATCAAATCAGACTGACTTGTGAATCACATCAGACTGACTTGTGAATCACATCAGACTAACGTGTATATCATGACAAGAGCATCATGCACAAATTGTGGGAGTTGGTCTTTCTTATCGTAAATGAAAAAATCACTACTATTGACAGGCTTCCCATTTTTGTGGATTTCTTGTTGGATATAGGATTTAAAAAGCAGTGATACTTCTGTGGAAGAATGGGACCCCTTCTGCAATCTGTTCATTGAAGTATTAACTAATAATAATTTTTTTCTGTAAAACTATAAACATTTTACAAAGGAAAATAAGTCTGTAGAAAATATATCAAATTTATTTATTATTTTTGGATTCTCAATTTAGACCAAAACCAAGTGTTGATCACATGAAAGAGGAGCCATGCTATGCTGTAAGTGACCCGTTGAACTTTAATATTGCCAAGGCCATCGACCCAACATATCCACGAAGAAGACATGAGCTTAAGGTTCAAGAGGAAAAGCAGAGGAAGAGCCCTGTGATGGAGACTCTGTCTAGATCCCTTCCTTTGCATGATGGTAATTACAAATTTTTGTACAGATTTCAAAAGTTCTGTTTTTTTTTTGTTTTATTCTTCATTAAATATATTGGGTAATGCTAGGATATTTGGAAAACTTGTATATATATATAGATGCTGGTATATACCTCTTTTATCTTTGAATACAATTAGATGGAATGTTTACCCTTAATACCATAGAATTTATGCAATTAAATGCAATACTTACTTTTAATTACATAGATTGTATACAATTAGATGGGATACTTACCTTTAATTCAATAGATTGTATACAGTTAGATGGGATAATTACCCTTAATACCATTGATTGTATTCAGTTAGATGGGATACTTGCATTTAATTCCATAGATTTTGTACAATTAGATTGGATACTTACCCTTAATATCATAGATTTTTTTTGATTTTACTTGCATTTAATTTGATTGATTGTATACAATTAGATGGGATACTTACCTTTAATTCAATAGATTGTATACAGTTAGATGGGATACTTACCCTTAATACCATTGATTGTATTCAGTTAGATGGGATACTTGCATTTAATTCCATAGATTTTGTACAATTAGATTGGATACTTACCCTGAATACCATTGATTGTATACAGTTAGATGGGATACTTACCCTTAATACCATTGATTGTATTCAGTTAGATGGGATACTTGCATTTAATTCCATAGATTTTGTACAATTAGATTGGATACTTACCCTGAATACCATTGATTGTATACAGTTAGATGGGATACTTACCCTTAATACCTTAGATTGTATACAATTAGATGGGATACTTACCCTGAATACCATTGATTGTATACAGTTAGATGGGATACTTACCCTTAATACCTTAGATTGTATACAATCAGATGGGATACTTACCCTGAATACCATTGATTGTATACAATCAGATGGGATACTTACCCTGAATACCACAGATTGTATACAGTTAGATGGGATACTTACCCTGAATACCATAGATTGTATACAATTAGATGGGATACTTACCCTGAATACCATTGATTGTATACAGTTAGATGTGATAGTTTGAATACCATAGATTGTATACAATTAGATGGGATACTTACCCTTAATCCTAGAACATATACACTTAGATAGGATTCTTATCCTGTATTTCAGATTATATATACTTTGATGGGATACTAACCATTAACATCATTATCTTTATAAAAAATGTAAATATTAGAAATTAGAATATGAAAAGGGTCTTGTTAAATTTGTGTGAATTATGTTAACAATGTTTTAAAGACTTACCTTTAGAGGAGGTAATTTAAATGTTTCTTTGATGTTAAAGGTAACTTACTCTTTTCAATATGATATTTTGTAGATATGATTCTGAATTGATCTGAAATATTTTTAGGCATGGGTAGAGCTTTTTATTACTCAGTTTATTATCTACCAATGGCACTACACTTTTGGATGGGGAAATTTAGCACATTTTATACTTTTATTGTAACAACTTAAACACATTTGCCTTGATTGTATTAACTTCTGCACATAAATTTTCTTTATACCATTAAACTGCCTACTTTTTTTCCAACATGTACCAACTTCTCCTAAAACTGCATTATATTAAACCTTTGCACTGCCAACCAGGAGTTAAAATTACTAATTCAAACAAAGGTAGACTGGTTTATAATGTATATTTGCATTTTTGAAGAAGGGTGGACTGGTTCATTATGGACTGGACATCATGAAATGTAACATCTGTACATTGTTATGCATGACACAACAATATTCAGTGCAGACCTGTGTTACATGGAGATCTAGCATGCTTCAATAAGAAGTTATGTTTTGGTGACCATACTATTGACCACTCAAGTTACGCCATTCAAGCTTCAGAAAATCAATCAAGCCATTCAGCATAAATGATCTACTACCCCCCCCCCCAACCCAGACCTGTTTGAAAAAAACTGTCTGATTGATCAGAAAGTTTCTACTTTTTTTAAATGTGTGTGGTCCACTAAATATAAACTTTAATTAGTGCATGTCTGATCTTCATAGATCTTATTATTTGGTTGGATTGCATTATACTACAGTAAAAACTGTCTTTGGAGACCACTGCTATGAGAGATTTCCTGTTTTGAGACACCATGTTCTCCATGCAAAATGTTTTGATTACATATTGTTGTGACATGTCATGAGAGACCACCTGTCTTGAGAGTCCATTTTTTGTGATAGTTGTTGTTTTATTGTTTTGGGCTTAATGCCATTTTTAAAAAGATGACAGGCTATATATGGCGACCAGTATAACTGGTTGAGGTTGAACCATGAAATCCATGGGAAGAACCTGTTGTAAGCTACTGGCAGACCTTTTCACATACCTGCATTAGTTGAGTCTTTGGCTTGAACCCACATGGACAGATGAGATGTCAGTTATCAGTTAAACATTTGTTTTCAACCACTCTGCCACCCATGGCCCCATTTTGTGACAGAAGAGGTGATCTTTCATGACAGGTTTTTACTGTAGTATTGTTGTTAATATTATAAAGAGCTTATGAGCATGTGAAACTGCATGAAAGTCTTAAAATGGTGAGATGGTCTAACATTTTATAACTAACATGATTGGAAACATTCCAATACTTTTTGTTTCTACTGCTTATAATTGCCATAACAGACTGATATAAAGCTGAGATGCAAAAATTCACATACAGATTTTGAAGATATTTGTCCCTTGTCTGAACTTTTGAACATTCTTTTAATTTTTCATTAATCTAGTTGTACAGCTAGCTTTTTGTTATACTGGTCATAGGCCAAAAGAGCTTATGTGATGGATAGTTTTCTGTCATCGTTTCAATCATTTGTGCAAGCTTGCCATCAGTACTTCAGAGAAATCTTTAGAATGATTGATAGGAAACTTGACAAACATTTGTATCCCAAGGTCTAGTTGGTCCTAAATGAAAATAGTGCCAGTGGAACTCAGATTTTAACACTCAAGAGTTAATAAGAAGAAATAGGTTTTTATTTATCTTGGATTCCTGGGAATTCTTTTAAAACAGTTGTGCACCAGTCTATATAGGGACTCTTGTTGTTGTTTTTATCAGTGGATTTTTTTAGTTAAACCGAATATGATTTTACAGATAGCCTTGAGTAAGATTTAATTTCAAGAATTGTAACCACGGATGTGTAGAGAGGGAATACAAATTAATATTTCTCCAATTGACAATGGTTTCATTGCCCTGGCACTGCATAATTTTCAGGCACTGAGCTTAATCAACTCCACACTGTAAGGCAACTTGTACAGCATTGTCCCTCAGGTTTTATTTTGAAAGTGTGTTTCATGTATTTTACTGAAGTTTTAGAATAATTGGTTTTGAGATGGCCTGCCTGTTACCTGTCTACCATCCAACAGTCATCTGTTTGTTATCAGTACTTTGTCTGAGCTACTTGGAGGATTGCCATGAAACTTTAGAACCTGGTCTAGTTGGACCTAATAAAACAAAATGGTACTGTTCAGGTGTCTAATATTGCTACCATTGTATCCACTCAGAAAAAATCATTTTGCTAATCCTCCAGAACAGAAATCCAGTATGACCAACATGGCAGCCATCTTAAAATTCTTCTCATAGATCCTTCTGTTTAGAAAATCATATTGACATAGAGTTTTTACCTTAAGACTTCTTATGATGTTTGTCAAAACAGCACACACACTGAACTATCCTGATACCCCACATCAATCAATTCATTTTCATATTAATGATGTTAAATAATTTAAAATAGACTAGTGCCAAAACCGGGCCAGTCTGAATTTTTGTTGTTGGTTGACTTAATTAATATTGCAGAATGACACCAAATAGCATGGATTGTTTTATATTTAGATCATCACTGATATAAAACATTCTTTACATTGTGTTGTGAAAGTGCAAAGATATAAAAGTCCTTACAAGGTGTTTAGTCACCATCAAAAAATCAGATTGAGGTACGTAAAGGGTGATGTCATAAATGTGATGGAGAGAAGATAGTGAAAAAGTACCAGAAATCATATGAAAATCAATATAAATTGTTAAAAATATGACACAAAAAAGGATGTGGTGCTTTGCTCTTTTTGAACCGAGTATTTGGAGAACTACAAAAGATCACAGAATGGCGACATTTAGGCAGGATCAATAAAAATGTTATTTCTTTGAAGACATCCTAATGTCAAGCCTGCATTTTACTGCAGCTTGTGCCAGATAAGTAAAATAGACTGCATCTCATGCGACATAATTAAATTGGACTGCAGCTTGTGCCAAATAAGTAAAATAGACAGCAGTTTGTTCCAGATAAATAAAAAAAGACTGCATCTTGTGCCACATAAGTAAAATAGACTACAGCTTGCACCAAGTAAGCAAAATAGAACGTAACTTGTGCCCGATAAGTAAAACAGGCTGTAGTTTGTGCCAAAATTTGTACAATATATTGACCAAGGGAAGTGCTTTACTCTTTTCTGTCACGTATTTTTACAATATCATTTTTGTGAAAAAAATCTATTTTCAAAGAAGGAAGAGAGTAACAAATGCTAATGGTTTATTTAACTGAAAGATAATTAGTGCCTTTGTAAAATGTGAAATATAATTTATCAGACAAGGGACAGATATTTATAAAAATCAAACTAATATGTTTTGTGAATACATATGTATGCAATCTAAAGCATATATGCCCAAAAGAAGGATCACATTTTGAAAAGCAACAAATCAAAATATATTTTAAAAAACAATATGTAAGTTTCACCAAAATTTTTACTGTTGTTATTATTAATGTTATTTGTGTTGTTGTAGTAAATGGATGTTAGTCTTAAGTAAGAAGTAGCATCTTGGTCAAGTGTCAGTTTTTGCCTACCAGACATCAGTAGGAATCCATTTTGGCTTGCACTGGATGTAAGGAACAAGGCTACTGATTTAGGGTTCAAAGGGTTGATGCAAGGAACAAGGCTACTTATTTAGGGTTCAAAGGGTTGATGCAAGGAACAAGGCTACTTTTTTAGGGTTCAAAGGGTTGATGCAAGGAACAAGGCTACTGAATTTAGGTTTCAAAGGGTTGATGCAAGGAACAAGGCTACTTATTTAGGGTTCAAAGGGTTGATGTAAGGAACAAGGCTACTGATTTAGGGTTCAAAGGGTTGATGCAAGGAACAAGGCTACTGATTTAGGGTTCAAAGGGTTGATGCAAGGAACAATGCTACTTATTTAGGGTTCAAAGGGTTGATGTAAGGAACAAGGCTACTGATTTAGGGTTTAAAAGGTTGATGTAAGGAACAAGACTACTTATTTAGGGTTCAAAGGGTTGATGCAAGGAACAAGGCTACTGATTTAGGGTTCAAAGGGTTGATGTAAGGAATAAGGCTACTGATTTAGGGTTTAAAAGGTTGATGTAAGAAACAAGACTACTTATTTAGGGTTCAAAGGGTTGATGCAAGGAACAAGGCTACTGATTTAGGGTTCAAAGGGTTGATGCAAGGAACAAGGCTACTGATTTAGGGTTCGGATGGTTGATGTAAGGAACAAGACTACTGATTTAGGGTTCAAAGGGTGATGCAAGGAACAAGGCTACTGATTTAGGGTTCAAAGGGTTGATGTAAGCAACAAGGCTACTGATTTAGGGTTCAAAGGATTGATGTAAGGAACAAGGCTACTGATCTGGGATTCAAAAGGTTGATGTAAGTAACAAGGCTACTGATTTTGGGTTCAGAAGGTTGATGTAAGGAACAATGCTACTGATCTGGAGTTAAGAAGGTTGTTGTAAAGAACAAGGTTACTGATTTGGGGTTTAGAAGGTTGGATACTTGCACTTGTAATAATAAAGAAATATATATTCTTGGATCTCATGGTTAGAGGTCACAGTTATAATAATAAGAAATTTTGTTCAAGACTGCACTACATACCTTGATAAAGAATCTAGATCATTGTAACCCAGGTGAATCCCCAGAAACAGTAGTGCTCTAGTAGTGCCCGCATAGGGTACTAATAAATACATAGGGTATTATTAAATATATAGGTACCATTAAATACATAGGGTACTAATCAATACATAGATACCATTAAATGCATACAGTATCATTAAATACATAGGATACTTCATCAGGTACTATCAAATGCATTGGATACTGTTAAATTCATGATGTAACATTAAATACATTAGGTACTATTAAATTCATAGGGTACCATTAAATACATAGGATACTGTTAAATTCATGATGTAACATTAAATACATTTGGTACTATTAAATTCATAGGGTACTATTAAATTCATAGAGTACCATTAAATACATAGGGTATTATTAAATATATATGTACCATTAAATACATAGGGTACTATTATATTCATAGGGTACTATTAAATACAGAGGGTACCATTAAATACATAGGGTACTGTTAAATTCATGATGTAACATTAAATACATAGGTACTATTAAATTCATAGGGTACTATTAAATACATACTAGGGTATTATTAAATATATAGGTACCATTAAATACATAGGGTACTAATCAATACATAGGTACCATTAAATACATAGGATACTATTATATTCATAGGGTACTATTAAATACATAGGGTACTGTTAAATTCATGATGTAACATTAAATACATGGGGTATTATTAAATACATAGGATACTTCATCAGGTACTATTAAATACATTGGCTACCATTAAATTCATGGTGTACCATTAAATACATAGGATACTATTAAATTCATGGTGTACCATTAAATACATAGGGTACTATTAAATACATAGGGTACTACATCGGGTACTATTAAGTACAGATTATCCATATAAAATACCATTGATAGTACTCGTTTTACCTTTTGCGTCACAACTTTTTTTTTAAATGTGAAAGAACTTCAGAGAGCTGAAATACTGCTGATCAGAAATTTCAGTTCAGCAGCTAATAATTTTTCAGGGAAAAAGACACGAGACTTGGATCAAGCAGGTCATGCAAGTCAGACTGAGTAATCTAGGGATTGAAGTTAATGAAGTTTTGCTGTTTAGTATTAATTAGCTATTCAGAAAAAATAAATGTACTTAAAATGTATTTTAAAAAATATTTCAGCATTTTGATTTGTTGCTTGTACTTGTGTGCTGAAAAGCTAATCCAAGCTCAAATGAAACATTTTACATTTCTTATAGTCAACACATAATGCCCAGGGTTATAATAATTTAAATGAATATCATCTTGGGAGGTTTAAAAATACAGTTATGTTGACTTGATTCTATAGCAAATTAACTTGTAACCTTCATTAAAGCCTGTAAAGTGTGTATGATTCTGGGGAACTTGCAATTTTCAAGAAAGCCTACACAATATATATGCCAGTGCAAACATGCAACCTTCAATTCAGCCTGCAAAGTATGTATGCCAATGGAAAATTTACAACTTTCATTTATGCGTAATAAAGTATCTGTACTTTATGTATGCTGTTGGAAAACTTGCAACGTTAAGCTATGCCTACAATTAATGTATGCTTTTGAAATACTTGCAATGTTCAGTTAAGCCTGCAAAGTTTGTAAGTGATTGGTAATCTTGAAACTTTCATTTGAGCCTGCAAAGTATATATGTTTTTGGTAAACTTGTAACCTTCAGTAAAGCCTACAAAGTAGGTGTGCCAATGGAAAAATTGCTACTTTAATTTATACCTGCAAAGTATGTATGCCATATAAAAAAAATAGCCACTTTAATTTATGCCTGCAAAGCATGTATACTATTGAAAAAATAGCCACTTTAATTTATACCTGCAAAGTATGTATACTATTGGAAAATTAGCCACTTTAATTTATGCCTGCAAAGTATGTATGCTATTGGAAAAATTGCCACTTTAATTTATACCTGCAAAGTATGTATACTATTGGGGGAAAAAGCCACTTTAATTTATGTCTGCAAAGTATTATACTATTGGAAAAATTGCCACTTTAATTTATGCCTGCAAAGTATGTAAGCTATTGGAAAAAAAGCAACCTTAATTTATGCCTTCAAAGTATATATGCAATTGGAAAAAAATCCACTTTAATTTATGCCTGCAAAGTATGTATACTTTTGGAAAAATAGCCACTTTAATATATGCCTGCAAAATATATATGCTATTGGAAAAATTGCAACCATAATTTATGTCTGCAAAGTATATATGCTATTGGAAAAAATTGCAACTTTAAGTTACGCTTGCAAAGTATCTGCAACCTATGTATTATATTGGATAACATCTGGAATGCACAGAAATTCAGGATAGTTATATTGCATAACCTTGAGACCTTTATTACCAATTATACAGTGCTATTTTTCATGAACTTTTTCTTAACTGACCTTTTTATGTAAATAGGCAATGCTATTTAAGCAAGTACAGTGCAATACAAATGCATAATTAGAATTAATGAAACTAGCTATAAGCACTGTCAGAATTTGTATTTCATTTAGGTGTGTAAAATAAAATTATTGAACATAAAAAATGAAAAAATGTCACAAAGATACTTATAAATGAATTTTCTATTTTATATATATATATATATATATATATATATGAAGTGATAAGCAAAATCTTCATTGCATACTATGCAGAAACAAGCAGAAGTGACAAGCAAAGTTTTTATAGCATACTATGCAGAAAAAAGAAGTGATAAGCATAGTTGACATTGCATGCTATGCAGTGGCAAAGTCATTATAACATACTATGCAGAAGCAGTATTTATAGCATACTATGCAGAAAAAGAGAAGTGATAAGCATAGTTGCCCTTGCATACTATGCAGAAGCAGTCTATTGCATACTATGCAGAAAAAAGAGAAGTGATAAGCATAATTGTATTGCTTGCTATGCAGAAACAGTCTTTTTAGCACACTATGCAGAAACAGAATTATCACAATCTGCACAGCATACTGTGCAGATACATTCATGAGTATTTTGTTTCTTCATAACCTGAAAGATATAATTTAGCTGATTTTTTGTGCTCTCTTTCCTGTTAAGTAAGGTAGATCGTGTCATAAGTTCCTAACATTTTTCTGCATCCATCTAATTTGAGTGCAGTACTCGAAACAAGGATCAAAGTCATAATGATCCAATTACTTATAATTAATTCATTCTATTTAAGCTGAGAATGCTATTTTTTAAGTCTAGAATTCTAACATTTGTATGCAAGCTAACAACAAATTTGTTGTCGTGAATTTAATAAATACATTGTATGAAATAGATATGTAAGAAGTAATTAATGCATTCAGTATCCTACTGTTAAGAGCTTGGTTTAGCTTTTAGTTATCTTCTTTTGCTGATCTTGTGTTGGAATGTGTGACTTGTTGTGCAACTGTCTGCAGTGTTGTTGCTTGCACCCTTGTAGATACAGAATTTGAATGGGATCCCAGTCTGAGGGGTAGCTTGCGTAGACCACGGGGAACAACATGGAATCCACCAAATGTCATTAGTACTCACACAGGTAGGAATGTACTCAAGTTATATGCTCCACTCCATAATGTGACATTCTCCACTCCAGTATGTCAAATGACTCACTACTTCATATGATATACTCCACTCTGTACTGTGATATGTCCTACTCTTTCATCTGACATCCTATGCACTGTGTAATGTGACGGCATTTCACTATACAACATGACATGCGCCATTCTGTTGCATGAGCATGTCACTTGAAGCAAATCTCTTCTTTACTTCTATTTTCCTCAATGTCAGTTTACAAAAGTCACTCCAATTCAAACCTGACTACAGTTCTTTCAGAATTATTTGGTCATACACAGTCCTCTTTTATTTATTCATCAACCTCATAATCAGTGTAGCTTTAAAATCGTGTAGTCCCACTCTCTATCTTACGTTAATGTGTTTTTGTATTCTTAAAACTTTTTTGAGCAAACGACTCGTGTTCTAGCCAAAACTAGCAAATTTAAACTTTTTAAAAATAGATTTGTCTTTAAAATGAATCAAAAAAGAAGAGGAAACGAAGGTCTAAAAATATTATCAAAAAACTCTATTATAGTTTTCAAGGTTAAATGTCAAGATTTTGACTTTCTGCATTTGAATCAGTTATGCATAATGAGATAGGAACAAATGTTGGTGAAATCCAGTCCCTTTCATTTGCTGTAAACATAAATAGAAGAAATCTTTTATTTTCATATAAGTTGTTAATTGATAAATTAGAGAGTTAACTCTGTTCTATTCTCAACATCATTTCTAAAATTTTTAGAAAATGTCTAATATTAGGAACATTTATATTGCATCATAATGCTCACAATGTAGGTGACGATCTAGACGGGTCTTTAACAAACGTTTAGGGTGATGATCGAGGGGGGGGGGGTACTGGGGGGCATGCAGTACCATCAGATAATCATAAACTTTGTAATTCTACTATAAAGAACTCATTTTTTTTTTTTTAAACCTAAGAGTAGATATTTAGTACTTGAATATTTAGAATTGTATAAAATGCTCAAAGTATTTACTGTGAATATATTTATTTTGTTTTATTTTTCACTGCTTTGTGTAGAAATAGAATAATATTTTTTTATTGATGCTCAATGCCATAGACGGAGGAAGATCTTAAAGTTCAACAGATGGAACCTTTGCAGATTATGAGTATTATTTATTTGTTGGACATTCATATTTGTGGTTTATACCCAAATTTAACATGAAATCATAAAAAAGATTAATACTGCATGAATAATAATGAATCCACATTATGTAACCTTGTAAAAGCTCATGTGAGTACAATTCATTACCGTTGTCGACAATTCCAGATATTGGCACAATTAACTCCCTTGCATCAAGAGAAGATGGTTTCCATGAGGACGGACGAACAGGCACCCCCTGGGGTCCAGTGCAGGGTCAGAAAAGAAATCAAGATAGGGGTAAAAAATCTAAAAAACAACAACCCCCAGGATCACCAGGGCCCAAACAAAAAGGGAGCTGTAAGCAACAGTAGTCTGATGAAATTTGTAATACATGCTGATGAGAGTTTATCTTCAAATGAATAAGAGTGTTTTCTTGAGATTTTTGTTATGCTAATGAAGTTAGCACCAAAAATATGTTGTGATATTCTGGTTTTCTTTTCATTTTGAATATATAATAAAGAAGTATAGTGTAACCTCCAAAAAACCAAAATTCTATGGGATTAAGTGAAAGTTTGAGGTTTTTTATGGTTACTGATTTTCCCAGACTTGACCAAAAATGAAATGGAAAATTAGTCATATCCTCTTGGTTATTACAAAATATGTATATTGGTTACTTTACATTTTATTCATGTAGTGTTCTTATTTCTGTTTATGTTTGTACTACAAGTGTTCACACTAATTTTGTTTCAACATATCCAGTTTTACTTTCATGTAATTTTACATGATTTGATAAAATGTCACAAGCCAGTAAATATGAGAACATTGTTGCAAAAATGTGAGGGTTGGTGACAGCAAGCAATAGAGCAATGATACAAAAAAGATGGGAGAGAAAGAACGAGTTAACTCATTAACTCCAGGAGATTTTTGTCATTTTCCCCTGAAAAGCAAGTAGAAAACACATTTTGGGAACTACTTCTAAATACATTCATATAATCTGCTTCCAAGAGATTTTCATTTTGCTAGATGCCTAATTTTGCTAGATGCCTAATTGTGTCAGACTATTTTTTCATTGCCTAATTTGCCCACACATGAAGTGTAAAAGTTTGAGTCTTTTTTATTTTTTTTGCTTACTGGAGTCATCATTTTCATGTCTTGGTCACTTTTTAGTCCAAATCCCCAACTTATCCTACTTTTTGCAAAGGTAGACCAGTCTGCCTTAGATGTCAGGCCAAAAAGTTCCAAATCTGGACGCAAAAATCTGATTCTGACAACTGTGAACTTTTGGTGTTATAAAAAATACCATTTTCTCTCTGTCTTTTGCATTGCAAGTAGTAGACCAGATTGTTTGGTATGATAGCTACAGCTGTCTACTTATCTGTAATACCACCCACTTTAGCGCATCTTAAATGATCTTGTTGCTACTATACTCCAAAGTAAGGTACTAAATCAGGCCGCATCAAAGTGGCATTAGGGGTAACCAAATTAAACCATGAGTGCAACAATGTGCAGATGTGCATGCGCATGCATGTGGGTGCATTGTGTTGTTGTGTGTAACAGGCAGATGAGGGCAGAAACCTTGTTTTGAGTTTAAAACAACAGTTGATTGAGGAATATTTAGGTAAATAGTGACATAGATGATTGTTAAATAAGCAATACCTTCTTTGATTTGTACAGTGACTGACACTTTATTAATAAGAATCTGCTTTGAAATCTGTAACTTAAGCCAGGTATAAAAGCTTCTGATTAACCTAACATTTACACTGGCTGTAATCTGTGTGCTAGATTCTAGTTTGTTTCTGGAATATTGGTCAACTTCATACTGTGTATCCAGAATGTGGCTGCTACTCTACTTGGCTGAATTTTGAGCAAGAGGTTTATGGGGTACCTTTCTATATAAAAATGAATTTACTAATTAATTATCATGAAATTAAAAGAAAAAAGTCAGAACCAGAAAAACATAATCGTTTTTCATGAGGATTTTAGTATAGTTAGATTTCGGTTTTGAGAGGTTGCACTATACTGAAAAGATACTGAAATGGTATCCTATAATTGCTATCGGAAGAAAGAGCATGAATTTTGTTAAATATAGTTGTGAATGCAAAAAATGTTTCTGTGAAGTTAGTGCTATATTTTGTAAGTATGGGGGCCACATTTATTAGCATACTAGCAATATATGTGTATGCTTCAGCAAATATTTACATATATTATGAATTGATTTTATTAAATTTATTTTTGTATCCTTCTAGTTTGAGGGGTCTAATAATCTTTTTGTAATGTATATTTAATTAGTGATGGCAGTGCCTTCACATTTACGTGTGTAATGCTTTTCAGTTGCCATCTTGGATTTTTTCTTATCTTTCAGATTCTTAATCACAACATTTTGTATTTAAAGTATATATATATATATATATATATATATATATATGCACACACAGTATGTGCCACAGATGACACAGCACATAGTTAACGTGTTGACGTCATAAACATGCAGTAATACTAAATAGAATAACTCAAAAACTAAATGTGAAACTTTTCTAGGGTTTCCAGCAATTTGTAATACAGCCACCAGAGTTGACTACCTTTTTGAGATTCATGAAAATGATGTTTTATATAGTCTTTTAAGGGCTCATAGTGGTCACTGTCCTTCTCCACTGACCATTCTACATTAATTGCCAGTATTGTTTTCCTGTTACCATAGTAATTTTGGAATTTGCAAGATGTTTAGACTTGTAATAAATGAAAGCTAGTCCTATTAAAATTGTACCTTTTGCTATTACTATTTTCTTTCATTTTCACCAAAGCTCCCACTCCATAATACACCATGAATCTCCAAATCATGAAATCATGACATCATTAAAATGCAATTTAAAACAGCCAGGTCTGGAAGCTTCTTCGGTGGGCCTCGATATACGGTTTTCACAAGTTTATTGTAACCTGGATTTTATTGAAGGATATTATATATGTTGTAAAGATCTCAATCATGTCACATTATCTTGCACCACTTAATTATAATTTTTTTTAAAAAATGAGATACTGTCAGTATCATAACTACTCTGTGGGTCTAGTAGTTAGAGCATCTGCCATGGAAGCAGGGGATCATGGGTTCGATCCCAGGCCGAGTCATACCAAAGACTTACAAAAATGGTACTAACACCTGCCTCGCTTGATGCTCATCATTAAGAGGTTAGTGTTAGGACTGGTCGGTCTGGTGTCAGGATAATGTGACTGTATGGGGACATGATGCTACATGTCTGTGGCATGATGTCCCAGTGTTAGAGATCAGAGTGATATGACTGAATTTTTTTTAAAGTTACGTTAAAAATCCTAATCAAACAAACAAGCAAACAAACTGTCAGTATCTTTTGAACTATATTTGTTTAAACCATTAATCATACAGTTGGTACTGAGTTGTTACGGATGCTTTTAAGGTGGTCATACTTGTCCATAATCTCTCTCTCAACGGTTTTGCATCACCACTCTAAGAAGTAGACACTTTCTTCTTTCAGCAGTGAACATGTTGCCTCCACAGTGTTCTTTGTTTTCCATATTTCTTTGTTGTTCATATTTATTCATTAGACATGAAATGGTTGACATATGGACCTTCATTATTTTCACCTTCTAAAAGTCTATAGCCAGCTTTCATTTTTCATTTGACATGTGCTGTCTGCCATCCATTGTTACCATGTGACATTTAAAATATCTCAAAAGCAGTTCACTCCCTTTTTACCAGTGCATTGGGGAAAGTACATCTTAAAGTTTTGTGTAGCACACAAAATGTACATGTCTCAGATAACAAAACTAAAAAAAAATCCTAATGATTTATTGCTAAATGTTGTGAAACTAGGAATCCATTCTGCCAAGTCACTGTATATATACTCCAATGAACCAGAAAATTGTTGATATGTTGTTGGACATTTGAAATTTTGCAGCTACAGTCATGACCATATTGAAGTTTCCAACAACTGTTAAGTTCCCATCATGAAAGTAAGAAATTACACCCCAAAAAATATTTGAAAAAAATATGTAGTGTAATATTTGGAGTGGAATAGTTGCAGGTTGAGATAATTGCATCCACATGAGTTTGACATTTCTGGCATGAATAAAACAAAATACTTTAATCTTTACAAAGAGAAAATATAACAGTTATTTTGTACATTTTTCTGATGTTGTTTATGCATGAAACCTCAAATTTCTGTGCTGTACCTGTTTGATATGTGAGTGATGTACCTGTTTGATATGTGAGTGATGTACCTGTTTGATATGTGAGTGATATACCTGTTTGATATGTGAGTGATATACCTGTTTGATATGTGAGTGATGTACCTGTTTGATATGTGAGTGATGTACCTGTAAGATAAGTTAGATGCCGACACTGAATATTGGAAGTGGTTTAGAACAAACTCTCAATGCAGAAAAGGTAGTCATTTTGACATTTCATAGCTTCACCTGTCAGAGACCTTGTCATAGTTTCATGTCATGTCAGACTCATAGCTTTGTGTGTCATGTCAGACACTTTGTCATAGCTTTGTGTCATGTCAGACACTTTGTCATAGCTTTGTGTTATGTCAGACACTTTGTCATAGCTTTGTGTCATGTCAGACACTTTGTCATAGCTTTTTGTCATGTCAGACAATTTGTCATAGCTTTGTGTCATGTTAGACACTTTGTCATAGCTTTGTGTCTTGTCAGACAATTTGTCATACCATCATGTGTCTTGTCACTTTGTCATAATTTCATGTGTCTTGTCAGACACTTTGTCATAGCATCATGTGTCTTGTCACTTTGTCATAGCTTCATGGGTCTTGTCAGACAGTCATAGCTTCATCTGCCATCATTGGACATTTATCAAAATAAGTATGAAGAGTTGCATTTCATCATAGCTACAACTTTCAAGGATTGTGTGTTTACATGGTTAATAATGGTTGACTTTCAGACATTCAAAATGCAAGAATTGAAAGAATTTTTCTTTTGATTTTGCTTTTGACTTAACTTGCAAGACATCACATTTTATGTTTTGTCAAATCTCAGCCATTAGAACTTATTCAATCATTTACTGTGTGTTGAACTTTCTGCAGATTAATTTTTTCATCCTGTTTTTTCTTTTTTTAATTTCTTATTGATTTTGAGTATTGCTGAAATTGGTGAAAATAACAGTCTTATATTAGTCGTATGATATATTAATTGATAATTTTTACATATGGGCAGCAACAGGCTTGATGCCATTGTACAGTAAGTGAGAACATTTGGTTTACTCTGGTCTTATCCCTCATCTGGTCTTTCAAGATTCCAATTTTGTCATCATAGAATTTCTCCCAATAAAAGTGGGAAAATCTTAGAAATACATTTCAACATGTTATTGGTTATAAATATTTAGTTTTAAAACAAAAATAGAAGGCTGGAATGCTATTCAGTGCTATCAATGACAAAATTCTTAAGGAAAATACCTACTCAGATAAGTCCGATTTCAGTGTTTTTGATGTCAGAAATTATTAATTGGTAAATACTTAACCATTGATGATTTATGCTATCAAAACTTATTTCATTGGCAGTTTTTACTATTAAACAATCAATAAGTGGAAATTATGTCACGTGCTTGACAGCAGGAATGTCTGTATGAATGAGATCACTCCAGTGGGGCATTGTATAACTTACTCGTCTTTGTTAATGGAATAGATTAGATAGTAATTATAACCAACAGTCAATGCAGTATAACACTGGTCTTTGCCATCTCATTCATGCTTTATCAGTTAATTGGTCTGAAATTATTAAATAGAAGAAGAAACAAAATCTTTTATTCTTAACTATGAATGTCTGGCAGTCAGTCAGACAACCATTAATATAGGGGGCATGTGGCTGAGAGGTCACCTCTGCCTGCGTGCGTTCAAGTCTAAGATTCTGCCATTGTTGGTATGTGAGAAAGCAAGCCAGTAGCTTCTCATGGGTCAGTTGTTCTTTCTGGAGGTTTTCCTGGGTTCTTTCTCTACCATTAATACTGGCTGCCATGTATAACCTAACGTGTGCTGAATAATGGCATTAAACCCTACAACAATTACAATCATTATGATAGAACATGTACAGCAAATGCAAGAGTTTTTCATAAAATATTTAGTTCCTGACCATGTAACTTGACCAATGTATTTAAGTGCTTGCACTTAAGGAAATGAACATGCTTTTGACATTGGTGTAGTGGTTTTAACTTGAAGAAAAAGGGTCTTGTGCAATTCTCTAGTGCTGTTGTAAAAAAAATTTACCAGATTTTGTAGATGGCATAGTTAGAGCAAGAAAACAAACCCTTTAGAATATGTGTCTGAAGTTTAAGCTTATAAGAAGTCAAACAAGGAATAATGGTTGTTCACAGTAAGTTTATCCAAGACTGCATTCATTTTAGTAAAAAAAAAATCTGCCAAGTCAACCATGCCCAGCTATATAAATAACTATTAAATACAGTATGGGCACACAATACCGTACTATTTAAATTTGTGTATTTTTCTGACATTTTGACTATATGGAGGAAAGGTCTTTGGTGGATTGAAGGTCAACTCCTTAATAATATTGAATTTTGGGCAGCTATTAACTAATGATTTGTGTGATCTTAACGTTTTACCCAGATCAAATTTTTTCTTTTTCGAACCTATAAATATTTCTAAATACTCCGAGTTTCTTGGAAATAGCAATTCAGGGACTTTACAACTCCAGTTGACCATTCCAGTGGCTAGTGGTTAGAGTGTCCGCCTCAGATGCAGGTTCGATCCCCAGCCAAGTCATACCAAAGACTTATAAAAATGTTACTAACAGCTGCCTCGCTTGGTGACCAGCATTAAGAGAATAATGTGACTGGTTGGGACATCATGCTACATGTCTGTGGCATGATGCCCCATTGCTAGACATCACTATAGCTGCCACACTGCAGACATCCAAGCGATATGATTGAAAAATTGTTAAAGCTACGTTAAAAATCTAAATTACACCCACACACACATACACACACACACACACACACACACACACACACACACACACACAGAACTACAATGTGAACTATTAATGCAATCTTATAGAGTTTTTCTCTGCCTTGGCCAATAATATCAGAAAATTAATAATAATGGTGGCAAAGAAAACCACAGGAAGACCTACTAATCCATAGAAAACTACTAGAAAGTGTTCTCACAACCCCACATAGGCCAAGTCCAAGACTGAAGCCCATGCGGACAGATATGAGATGGTATTGATTGGTTTGGTAAATTGTGTGTCTGAGCAGCTGTTGACTAAATTGTACAGTCCACAAATTTCAATAATCTGTATCAGAAATATTGATTTTTCTACTACTGTATGCAAAATATATGTTCATAAACAGCTAAATAAAATCCATTACATGCATGCGTAATTAAGATGGTTTATATGTTTCCTTAGGTTAACATAAAAATGTTGATTCCAAAGTAAAGCTTCATTTTTGCTAGAATTGTTTTCTGGATATCAAATGGAAGGTTGTTATTTTTTCTTCTTTACATGTACCAGCTTATACAGTATATTTTTCTTAGCTTGATTTTGTCAAATCAAAGCAGTCTTGTTGTATTCATTCTCACTTTTTATCTGATACTGTTTTATTTATGATCTGATACTATTTTCTTTATTATCCAATACTGTTTTCTTTCGGCTTGTACAATTAGCTGTAGAATTATTTTTCCTTTAAACTTTATGATGCAGTCCATAGGATAATGCAAATGAAAAGTTGCAATATGCTTTCCAGTGTTAAAGGCATGGTTTTAAAACTTTGTGGTGCTCCTAATCAGGTGAGATGTCATGCATAACTACCAAAACAACTGAGTACATAATGTAAATGTCATAATTTTTATTAAGAGGTACCATTTTTATGTTTCGCTACAAATCAGGACTTAAAAATGATACTTCTTCAGAAATAATAGGACCCCTATTCTCGATCCATGAATAACACAAACGTCATTGTTTTTGCAAAACCACAAAAGCAAATGAATTCACACTAATTGACCAATCAGATATCTGTTCAGAAGTCTGTTATGATGCCTTTTTTAATGTCTATTCAGAGGTCTGTTCACATTTATTTAGGAAACTAATAACACATGAGTAGATCCATTTTTTATACCACAGGTTTGTCTCTAAAAATTACACCCTTAAGGTTCTTCAATGTGAATTGTGGACTATGATTTAATTCACACAGCAAATTTAGTCAAACAGATTTCAAGCAGCCACTTTTTGGTCTAGTCAAAACCAACCTCCCAACATAGATGGTTGCTTTATGAATGTTTTTTTTCTACAGTAATTTGATTGAATGAACTTTGAAAAGACAATTGTTTCAAATAGATGATTGTTTCAAGACAGTTTAACTGTAAGTTGCCCAGGAAAATTTTATTTGAGTTTTTGTCATTGTTAAATGCAACTTAAATTTTCAAGAAAAAAGTTTTCCTCATTTTGTTCATGCAAATTGTCTTCACAAGCAACACTTTTTGCTGAATTACTTCCTGTTTCTCTAGATGTGATACATCTGGTATATTTGACTAGATGGCATTATGTACATAATAACATATTTTAGGCTATTATTTAGTCTACTTTAGAAAATGTATTTTATATTTATGTGTAAATACTCATAATCAAGGTTTTGAATATTACCAGTAAGGAAAAAAGATGAATTAAAATAATGCCAAATTTAAAGTCCACATCTTTATTGCAGCATTTTCTCTAATGGTTTTTCATCAGCATTGCATTTTCGTCATGTATTTTGAATAACGATGTATCTTTATCTCACAGTGTTGTTGTTTTTATTACACTTTTCATAATAAATAAATCATTGAAATGGTAACTACTACCTGCCAGAGCTTGTGATTCTGGATGTATCATTAAAATGGAGTGATTTTGTCTAAATTTAATTTTCTTTAAGACACCTGTATTAAGTTTGGAAGAGCGTACTCTATACTTTGGTGTCGATGGCATCATCCACTGTTTGGTCAACCTTGATGGGATCATCCTCTCTTATGGTCAACCCTCGAGGTTAGGTTTCATTATCCTGCCAAAAGCAAAAACATGTGGTTGGATATATTCATGGAACTTGGTCATGGTGTTCATTGCATAATTCTGAACTATTCAAGTTGAACATTGATCTTATTGATCTTGTTTTCTTCACTCGTATGTGTTGGATTTCAACTATATTTGTCATGTGGCATCAGATTAAAGAGATTTGGATTTTTATTATTTGCATCATTTGCAGGCATTGTGGTCCTTAATTGCCCATTGTCTTGATGTTGGTTTATAATATTACTAAACTTTGATAGATTTCAACCAAATTTAGCATGTAACACTTTACTGAGACCTTGACTGAGTTTAATTTTAAGTGTTTGCATTATCATTTAAAAGAGTTATGGCCCTTGATTGCTATTATTCCTAACTCCGCTTTTTACAGCAGACATATAGTGTGGAATATGGTATTCAAAGTTATTATGCAAAATAATAATCTCGAGATCTTGAATGAGTTGAGTTTTTAACCTTTCAAAGCATCATTTAAAAGAGCTGAAGTTATTGTGTTCAAGGCCATGTACATGTTTTCTTTGAATTGTCAGAGGGTCAGTTCTTTTCACAAGATAACAGCAGTATGGATTAAATGTTAATTAATCACGCTAGCATTCTAGCTTGCTTACTTGAGCCTAACCTTTTAGCTATTGTGATGTTGCCACAGTGACCAGAATAAGAAAAAGAGTGCATGTCCTGGAAGAAAAAGCACCTCACATGGAGAAACAGCGCGTCCTTAAAAGAATTTCACGCATATTGAACCCAGAAGATCAGTCAAAATTTAGTGAAAATGAGGCTTAAAAAATGCTGCAAGAAGCCACTAGATTTTAGGTCCCATTTTCATTAAATGTACCGACTTTATTTTTGAAAAGTTGACACGTTTGTTTAGCCTTAATATAGTATATTCATGACATTGCTTGGTCCAATCCAGCGACTTCCTCTAGAAAATTGCATGGGATTCTATTTTTTTAGGGGGGTTGGGGTTGGTTTGTAATGAGGGCAAAACATTTAAAAATAATAGTTTGTTCATACCGTCAATTGTTAGGATTTAAACACCCATTATTGTTATGTGGAATAAAACACAGAAGACGGTGTAAAGGGAAATTGAGAATTAAACAATAAAACATGTAGTGAAGGGATAAGTAGCAGTTGTTGTTGTAGGGTTTAACGACATTTTTCAGCACACGATAGGCTATACATGGCGGCCAGTATTATTGGTGGAGGGAGAACCCGGGAATACCACCGGAAAGAACCACCGACGCACGAGAAACTACTGGCAAGCTTTCTCACATAACTACATTAGCCGAATCTTAGACTCGAACCCACGCAGACAGAGGTGAGATGGCAGTGATCTGTAACTTAAAGTGCTTTAGACCACTCTGCCACTCGGGGCCCCTTGGAGGGATAAGAAATATAAGATGGGACAAGCTGAGAAACAACAGTCTGGTAAAGCTAAGACACGTTTTTGGCCATGTTGACTATTGGGATAGGAAAACTATATAAAATAGAACAGCAAAACAAGGGAACCATGTCACCAAACAACACAAAAATCACTAGTCAGAGTATCAAGACAGTTAAAGGTCACTGGCCATATATATTTTACGAAACATGTGATGATAGTATAGTCGGAAAATAAATGCATTTATTATGTATGCACGCCATATAAATGTCTAAGTAGACTTAAAGTCCACTTTTTATAATGAAAAAAGTCTCTGTAACAATCAGGAGTTTCTGCGTGGCCAAAAAAAAAAAACGGATATGGCATACATTTATTCCTTCTATTCAGCCTATCCATTCAAGTGTTTAATTCCCCACGTAAATGTCTATGTAAAATAATAATGTTTAAAATATTTATAAAACTGTTTGAACGTGCAGAGTGTAGATTATTAAAACCAATATGAACTCAAAAGGATTTGAAAAAAAGAAATATGAGGTCTTAATCTGGGACATAATCATTTATATGTGTATATATAATTATTTCTCCTGTTCCAGACCTTATGGTGAAAAATTTTTTCGTTAAGGTTTATGGCCCAAGACTTAAGAAAACAAATGCATGTAATTTTATGTTTAATTTGCCACCCACCCACCCACCCCCACTGCACCGTACAATAAAATAGATAAAACTTATTTTTAAAAAAAAATGAAAGAAACTAAACTTGCATTGATATCGTTTATTCCTTCTTTTTTTCATCATGCGAAATTTATTTTAAAAAATACATCCACAAACTCCGTATATGTGGCATACGCCGTCTGGCCTATACAACCCTATTTTAGTGTGCATCGCTTATGTCAAATAGCATAATCACAAATTAGACGGGAATATCATCCGATTGGTTGAAGCTGCCTACCATTAACGCATGATAGCTATAAGGTACAAAATGACCAAGATTGTATTGTATCCAGATGAACTATACGACGGTATATTACAAATAAAATTCATTATTTGAAAATACACTTGAGTGCAAGCCATAATTTTTTCGCTAGCATGGGTTACAAAAGTATTATTAAAGTTGTTGCTGTGTATACTATTTACAATGTAAACATCAATGACCGTTTGTACCCATTATCTTAACATATGGCAAACAAATAGAAGCCAGGGTGATGAATAAACACAACTGGAAGCGAGCAATAAACTCATTGCTAAAGCTTACCGACAGAATATTAGATACGAAGATTATTTTATTACAAAGCAAGCCAACCCCAGAAGCTGACTTTGGATTTTATACGTTTGCTGATTCTTTAAATTTTTTTAATGAAGTCGGCTGAGATAAGGACGCCAACTTTGGTTCCTTTGGAGTCTTCTAAGTGTGCCGATTTCTGTTTTGATTATACTAAGTCAGCCAAGATGAGGAAGCTAGCATTGATTCCTTTTTACCTCAGTTAACGGCATTTTAAAAAAAATAAATTGGAACAGTTTTGCAAAAGACACGATCTAGTGCGGTGGGCATTCGCATTGATATAAGGCTGAACAGTAAATTAGTATTCAATAGTTTCATCTAAATGTTCCCTATCCATAGTTTATAGTGTTTCATTTTTCGACAACAAGAAGCAAATACTTCGTCTTGTGGGAATAAATGTACGTCATTTCTGGTTGTGTCCTCTATAGGTGGGAAGTCGTAGCTAAGGTCAAGTAGCAGTGTTGTACGCTTCTATTTCGAGTAATTAAATTATTTCTTCTTTACACTTGATATTTTTTTTTAATTCTTTTTGTGCGAGTATAACTACTTTTAATCATGTAATGCAGATCTAATAAAAATGAAAAAATGGCCGGCGACCTTTAACTCAACTAAATTTTGTTAAGCATCACAAACAAGTACGGGTACAAGGATAAATTCTTAAACTCAGCAGTCTTCATTCACATATGTCATTTATTTCAAGAGTTTGACATGAAGAAAAAGATATATATAATTTGCATTTGCTTATATTATAGTAATTTAGGTTAATATTGATTTTGAAAGGTTTCAAATAAAATTGAATATTTCTTTTATATTTACACATTTAGACCATACTATTTATACCTTATGGCCATTATTGATCTGAGTTGCTTATGAGTTTTTAAAGTATGACCTATTCCATTTATATTACAAAGTAACAAATAGAAACACAAATATGTTCATTTGTTCATTCCAAACATAAAACATATCCTGCAATTTTCTAGGAAAGATGCTTATTTACAGATTACATTTAATGATAAAGTCTTAAAACCACTCCGTTAGAGCATCCGCCGAGTCATTCCAAAGCGATTATAACAGGCTGTGTCAATCACTTAAGTTGGAGAAAGAACTAAATGAAGTATTTCATGCTAGTAAATAAACAAGTCTCTAATCAATTAAATTTACAGTACAGATTCAAGATTAATAGACTCTCTGCTGGAATTTTGGCGGAGACAAGGAAATCCCAGTCAAGGGGTTACATGATTTGTGTCTCCATGAGGTTTAGCCTCGTGAAAGTTAAATAATGTAAACCCATGCCTGGGATTTCATTGGCTTGGTACGAATACCAACATATATTAATTTTCTCACTTAATGTTTTTTTTTTTCAGTTAAAATAACCCGTCATTTTTGCAATATAGTTAGCAGATTCAACACCTATAGCATTAATCCATTATTATTATTATTATTGCCTCTCACATTCTATACAAATCATCAGGTCTTGTACTGTTTTATGAATATCTGAACAATTATCTAAGTAGAATCCAGATTGTTTGTTGACAAGACATAAAAATAATTTGTCAAGCAGAAAATGTTCTCAGAATGTTTTGAATTTTTATAATTGACTGATATCATAGTCCTTTCAGAGTATGACAAAGAACATTTCTGAATTTTTTGTTCCTATTTTTGTCAGTATACTTTGAGTATTTTGGCCAAATTACTTCAGATGAGCACAAAAGAAACTAAAATTTTTAACTGATATTAGTAGGTGTACTTTATTATATTTGCAAATAGATTCAAATATCAGCTGCCACTAGAACAAACAATTAAATTTTCGTTTCCATTGTTTATAGGTTTTTTTTTTTTTTTGCTTAACCAGAAGAATGTCCCAAATTTTCATATTATTTTGTAATAGACCTCTTAATCACGTAGTTGTCATTTTTATGTTAGTAGTTGAATCAGTTGCTACCATAGTGTGTCCATCATATTTATATGGTTTATTTCAAAATTGTCTTTTTTAGGAAAGTGTTTGAAGCTAACAAAACAAATTGATTGTTTTAATGGCAATTCATGTATTAGTTTTGGCGTATTAACCATTAGCAACATGTAATCTTATATGCTGGAATTGATTACAATGTACAGTGTCCCCTGACTCAGTCAGTCAGATGGGTAGTATGAATCCAAATAAAACTGGACACAGATCTGAAATAAAATACACTGAATTGAACGAATGGTTAACTGATCAGTATACCTACACATTACAAGGTCATTGAGAAGATTTATAAAACAAATAAGAGTGTCATTCATGTGGAAAAGAAATGGCGGGCAGACAATGTTGACCAATAGTACAAATCCTTTTTAACAGTGAAAAATAGTTGTATAAAATACGTCTGGACTGAGAACAGTGAAAAATAGTTGTATATAATACGCCTGGACTGAGAACAGTGCAGACAAAAAGAAGATGACAAACATGATGCTTTTAAAGCAATTTTTATTGAGATAATATGGCAAGAAATTGTTTTACTCAGAAAACGTTTTTTTTTCGAACTGGATTTTTTTTTAAAAAAAATAAAAACTATCTTAAAAAGCAATTAATACTTTGAAGCTTTTAAGACTAAATATATACATTACTTAGTATTTAAAAAATCTAAAGACTAGAACATAGAAACAGTTAACTCAAAGAGCAAACAGAAAACGTGTCTGTGTGTGAGGAAGTTTGTATCATATACGACCTCTATTTAATTACGTACAACTCCCACAACACTATCAGGGTTGTGTTAATGATAATGTGTAAAAACCTCACAAAGTTAATTCAGGGATACTTTTAAAATTCACAGTAGAATAATATGCGATAATTTATTAGAAGCAAGCAAGGAAGATAACATCGGATCAACTTATTCGAATACAAGACAGCAAAAACATTTCGAACATTTACATGCTAAAATGGTGGAAGAGAGCTTAAATATACGATTTAAAAACAAAAAAAAACAATAGCTGATTTCTTAACTCTACTGTACCAGAAGTATACCAACCTTCTCATAATAGTATCAAGGAGAATGAAAATGAGTTCTTAAAAGTTAAAAGGCGATGACAGTTTCTATACCTCATCGGGGAAAGTAAAATCTTGTACAGCTTAACTATTCTAGATATTGAGATTTTGAAGACGCAATTTGTTTTGAAAACTTGATTTTTGACTTGGTAGTATTTGAATTAAGTTAGAAAAAAAGAATACTATCATTATACTTCTCCTATGCATGCATTCAGCGCACGTAGTGGAGCACATTCAGCCTTATGGCAATGCACTTCAGGAGAATCATAATCTTGTCCTACGGTCCAGTTTACTTAATTGACTAACTTGTTAATGTAGTAAGTAAAAGCGACAAAAAATGAACAATACTAAATTTATTATTTGTATTCAAACTTTTTATTTTAGTGATGACTATGCTTTACATTTCACAATACTGATTATATCAACAGTGTTACGAATCTAAGATTTTATGCTCAGTGACAGAAATGAGCGAAAACCAACATGTTTTGTATAATTCAGCAAAAATCATGTTACATATAGAATACAAAGTTAAAATTTAAAATGAAGTTGCAGTATTGTAAATTAAATCCAAAATGGTCATAAAAGTTCCTTTGCAATTCCAAATGTATGACGTTCCAATTAAATTCAAGCGATATTCCAAATAAATTCCATTATTTAATGTGTTGATGTGACTGTAGTCTTGAACGTGCTAATTTGCCAGTAGCCATTAGATTGGTGATGTGCCAAGTCTTTTGATATATCACGGTAATATAGTCCAAAGTTTCTTTTAATTCTAAATTAATGTTCTAGTCCAGAAATATTATTGAGCACTTTGTAATTCAGTGTAACATCATTTAAATAAATAATTCCACCCAAGTTAAAAGAAGAACTCGGAAGTAAGGACTAGTTTGCTTCGGAGTTAAGGCAAGAACGAGTTATTCGTAGGTAACCAAAATTATATACCCCTCTTGCCCAAGGCAGTATTACCATTTTTAAAAAAAAGACTATTAACTTATTGAAACTTTACATTCTAGACGCTTCTAAGGTCAGAATCAAGACGCATCTTTAACTCAAATTCAGATAAACATATTTACCATCAATAATGATCTGAACATTTAATCCACAATCAGAGAGAATATTTAGCTATGCATTATGTTGTTTACAAAATAAATGTCACTGGTAAAGTACATTAAGAGCTTGGTTTTGGACAAGGTCAAGTACAAAATACAGATATACAATACATATAATCATTAAGAAATTGCAACAAACAATACAAATAGATTATATATAACAACATATACAGAAAACACTGTTTTGAGATTTTGTATTTTTTTTATTATAAATAAAGCAAATCTGTGAACAAATTATTTCTTCCAGATGCGTAAATTGATATGTGCAATAATTTTATCTGCTAAGGGTGCATTCAATTTTTTTAATAACATTGACAGCACTGATATTAAACAATTATATCAGTAATTGTAAAATTACTGCATGGCACGGCTGGAGAAGTTACTGATATACATTTAATCGATAATGAACCTGACAAGGTATAACTATACACCAAAGCTTTGGAAAATCTACATCTGCTGTTGTGTTAGCTACTCACATACTTAAACATAATCAAGTCCTGATTAATAGTGGAGCTCATAAAATTAATTTCATTGCACACAAATATCAGTCTACTGACTGGGCTTCATTCTGAAGAGTTTCTCAAATTGCCTTCAGTATTCAATTCTTTCATAACACAAGTTTCATATAGAACTAGGTGATACAACTTCTGAATCAACAGTTTTTGTCATTCTTACAACAATACTATTGACTCTGTTTTTGAAATATGTAAAAGAAAAGAGCGGAAACCAACAAGTTTTCAACAAATAACTGATTTCCCCAAAATACAAAGCGAAAACTTGAAAAGAGCTTTCATTATTGCGAATTAAATCTTCAATAGTCCAAACAGTTCATCACCAGTCCTAAGGAATAAAGTAAAAATTAAATTCCAGCGGTATTCAAAATAAGTTTCAATACTGAATATGTTGATATGCCTTTAGTGACTTGTGACGTGGAGATGTGCCTACAGCCGTTTGATGAATCAAAAGAATATAATCCAAGACGCTCTTGTCTGAATAAACTGTAATTCCAAGTTAATGTTTCTGTCTAAGAATATTAGTGGAGAAAGATTTATATTTCAAGTGAATACTAATTTGAATAAATTATTCCAACCATAATAAATAGTAAATACAACGAAAAAGCCGATTCTGCTACAAAATGTTAAAGAATGATGAATTTAAGTAAACAAGATTTTATATATACAAACAATAAGACACAAAAGAAGAGCCAGCATATATGTACAAAGATCATTTCTAGAAAATTCAAAGCTGCAATTAGAAACAAATCTGTTACTAAAATTGTGATAAAGAATGTGGTAAACATCAGGGCTACCAGGTTTTTCATGGGGAATTCCGACCAAGACATAGACCCAAATAACATATTACCTCTATTGATAATAATCCTAATATTTAGCCCAATCTCATTGAGAAATATTAACTATTTATTATTTCTTTACCAAAATCAAAATAGCATCAGTGTCCCTAATTAGATACACAGTGAACCTGAATTTAGATAGGGTCATGTCCAAAATAATTATACATAACAAATCATCATGGTGACAGAAACTAACAAACAATACGGATTAATATACAAAACCGTATTACACATCCCTTACTTGATTAATATACATAACATATGTAATTGATTTTGCTTCCTCATCAAGATGTAATTTAGTCCCTTGAATGTAATTTTTTATACTTAAAGTTAAATATAGTAGGTGCTGCTTTGTTGTATTTTAACTATTCCACACTGAATCATTTTAACAATATGCATGACAATTACAATACAAGTCAATAGCAATATATATGAAACATAATGTGTCGCCTTCTGTAAGAATGTTTAACGTTTGTTTAAAATAAAACATATAATAAAATGCATTCTAAAAAGTAGGGCATAACCGACTTTTGATCCGGAAATCGGATTCCACCGGATAGTATGAACTTCCGATTAATCGGAGTCGGACAAGGCAGGAACGACCGATTCGGATAATAAAAATAATAAAGTTGAATTTCTATAGCACCGTGTCTAACACTGCGTGTCATTCGATAGTGCGTTAATAAAGTTAAATAAGAAGTCAGAAAAGTCCAATATGGTCAACACAACCACGCTGCGAGACAATCTATTTGAACTGTCGGGTAAAAAACGGAAATGATGCCGGATATGGTAAAATACTAAGTAACATGCTAGACACGGCAAAACCAGATACCAGAAACCCGGAAACGGAAGATGACATTTTTTTAGAAAACAAAATACGGATTTAGCATTTCCGATTAATTGAATCGTATCCGGAATCGGAAAAATTTCATGCCCAAAATCCGGAATCGGAAATCGGTAGAAAAATGCTAATCGGTTATGCCCTACTAAAAAGTGAAGCCACCATTTCCACTGAGGCTGATCCAAAAGCTCATAACTGGCAATTTTCAAGGAAATGTTGAAACGTTGTCGATTTCAGATACAGTTCCGTCAAGGGTCAATTTGTCATCTCTATAGAATGAAATATTCCCTACAATTACATTATCATCAAGTGGATCATAAATAATTTCCTTATTTCTAAAATATATTCTTGTTGATGTAAAACCCCACCCCACCCCAACAGTGTTAAACTGCAGGACTCAAACCTGTGTATGGCTTTAGCATTTTGCCAAAGAGAAGACAATAAAGACTGACAATTTATAAAGAGTGCAAAAGAATCTTGCCACCGATACATGAGATCTGAGTCATTCAACAAGTATGAATATTGAAATAAACATAAGTCACACATACATTGAAGGTAAAATTTAGCTATAAAAGAAATTAAACATCCATCCGTCCGTCCTCACCTACCTTTACACACACACACACACAATATATATATATATATATATATATATATATATATATATATATATATATAGAGAGAGAGAGAGAGAGAGAGAGAGAGAGAGAGAGAGAGAGAGAGAGAGAGAGAGTGTGTGTTGAGCTAACGCTTTGGTGAAAAATGCCATATACGATCACGACAATTTTTAACGAGTGTACCAGTAAAGGACTGTAATCTAGAAATGTCCGTTCCAAGATTTGCTTTCTTTCTTTTCGAATTACTGTAGTACACGCTTCAACTTTATATATTTCCATTAAATTTTTTCTTTCTTAATGGATTGCGTTTGCTTTCAAACTGATAAATAATTCATGATAAACAGCATCATGCATTTTTTCAAAGTGTTAAACCACAAGAAAATAGCTTCAAATTTTACAAAAAAGTGCTAATTTTCTAACATTGGAAAAATATTTTATAATAATGGAAATATATATATAATTATTATTTTAAAAATCATTTACTCATGTTACAAATACATGTATTAATACCAATGAACTTTTATTTGGCAACGAACTTCAACATTTTGCTACAAAAGGAAATGGTAGCTTATCGTGGGGTCGGTGGTTCTTTCTGGGGGTTTTCCCGGGTTCTTGCTACACAATTAATACTGGCCGCCATATATAGCCTATCGTGTGCAGAACAATGGCGTTAAACCCCACAACAACAAAAGGAAATACAGACATTTATTTTAAACACATAATGATTCACCAACAAAGATTACCATGTGTTCCATTATGAACACATTCAAACTTGTTCATACCATACCTCATCAAACACTATCCGTCCGCTCTTTATCTTCTTTCTGGTCTCTAAAGCAAAATAGGCAGGTATAGAAATGACTTTTGTCTTTGAATGAAATAGGCAATTATAGAAATGACTTTGGTCTTTGAAACAAAATAGTTAATGATAGAAATGACTTTGGTCTTTGAATAAAATAGTCATTGATAGAAATGACTTTGGTCTTGGAAGCAAAATAGTCAATGATATAAATGACTTTGGTCTTTGAATAAAATAGTCATTGATAGAAATGACTTTGGTCTTGGAAGCGAAATAGTCAATGATAGAAATGACTTTGGTCTTGGAAGCAGAATAGTCAATGATAGAAATGACTTTGGTCTTTGAATAAAATAGTCATTGATAGAAATGACTTTGGTCTTGGAAGCAAAATAGTCAATGATAGAAATGACTTTGGTCTTTGAATAAAATAGTCATTGATATATATGACTTTGGTCTTGGAAGCAAAATAGTCAATGATAGAAAAGACTTTGGTCTTGGAAGCAAAATAGTCAATGATAGAAATGACTGGTCTTGGAAGCAAAATAGTCAATGATAGAAATGACTTTGGTATTTTAATAAAATAGTCATTGATATAAATGACTTTGGTCTTGGAAGCAAAATAGTCAATGATAGAAAAGACTTTGGTCTTGGAAGCAAAATAGTCAATGATAGAAATGATTGGTCTTTGAATAAAATAGTCATTGATAGAAATGACTTTGGTCTTGGAAGCAAAATAGTCAATGATAGAAATGACTGGTCTTTGAATAAAAAAAGTCATTGATAGAAATGACTTTGGTCTTGGAAGCAAAATAGTCAATGATAGAAATGACTTTGGTCTTTGAATAAAATAGTCATTGATATAAATGACTTTGGTCTTGGAAGCAAAATAGTCAATGATAGAAAAGACTTTGGTCTTGGAAGCAAAATAGTCAATGATAGAAATGACTGGTCTTTGAATAAAATAGTCATTGATAGAAATGACTTTGGTCTTGGAAGCAAAATAGTCAATGATAGAAATGACTTTACTGTTTCATGCAAAAGAAGCAATTATAGAAATGACTTTTGTCTTTGAGTCAAATGGTAATGATATAAATTCTGGTCATGGAAGCAAAATAGACAATGATAGAAATGTCTTTGGTCTTTTAAACAAAATAGACAATTACAGAAATGACTGGTCTTTGAAGCAAAATAGGCAATTGGATAACTGGGTTTGGTCTTTGAAGCGAAATATGCAATGATAGAAGTGGCTTTGGTCTTTAAAGCAAAATAGGAAATGCTAGAAATGATTTTGGTCTTTGAATCAAATAGACAATGACAGAAATGATTTTGGTCTATTTTTGCAAGTGTCATGTCACTAGAAATGAGCGTACAGGTTAATCAGCTAATGGTGACTACAGGGAATTTGTCAATGTCATCTGGAGTGTGAAGTGACTATATTCTTAAGAGTAATATTAAGTTTTTTATTTGATGCGAGGCAGTCACACAACTGAATGACATTTATATGACCAGAATACAAAAACATTTTAAGGGCAGAGCACTTACGTATATGTCTAGCACGGCTGACATATATTTTATATTGGTCAATCAAGTGATATAAAGGTGCTTGATCTTTTCTGTTAATCGGCTTTATAACATGAAAAATAGATTGGATATTACACTACCTCCTGTGGTAGACCGTTCTATAGTCTATTTGACGACATCATAAGAAAAAAGAAACATTGCAGTTTATACAACACAAGAGCACGTCAAATTAAAATTATTTCTCGGATATTGAGGAACAATTGATTGAGGAAATTGATTTTGAAAATCAGTTGCCATGCAAGGAACTATTTTGTTTAATAAAAAGAATTGATTAATAAATTTGCCTAACTTATTTAAAGTTTACCAGCCACATTTTCTGTGATGACATAATCTATACATGCTAAGCTAACATGAATCGACATTATTTTTGAAAACTTTATTAAAAACAATTCTTTCGAATATAGGATCATAAATTTAATGGGAATAATTCATCTGTTTTAAGGGACTGGCATGTCATTCGCAGACTGTTGACAAATTAATTGAAGCAAACATCAAATAATAAATGTGTTAGTGGGAAGAAATATGTATTCAATGTACCTCTTGTATGTAATCTACTCTTCTTTCCTATATTCCTCATATCAATCTGGGTGGACAATCTAAGAAATTTATTTTCATCATTTGCGCCCTGAGTACACCAAACAATGTCAAATGCGAACGATTTGTTTTAAAAATAAAAAACATTGTTAGCCCAGCAATTTACAATCCACACCCATCCATCTTAACAGTAATCGTAGCAATAAGATATCTCTCTTCTTGCATTTTCAGTGTTCTTAGCCAATATTTAAAAATACGTTTATATATTATACATTGCATACTAATTCTTCCTAATTAGTTAAATATGAATGCATTTGGACTAGACTTAAGATGTACCAAGAATATATTTATAAAATGACAAGTAACCTTTTTCAATATCATTGACATCGCAACACCCTTAACATCAGCCCCATAGTTAAGGATGGGAGATATCTTCACGTCTAATAGACAAAGAAATTCAATTAGGGTAATCTGTCAAATTCTCAAAGGCTTTGCTTCATAATATGCATAGCCTTCAGCGCCTGCAAGACAGTTTTCTTATACATATCACATTAGTCATTTGAAGAAAGTATACATCCCAACCACTTATAATATGGTTCAATCTTGACCTCTCTGTGACCATAGTACCACTTGAGACAACCACCTCTGCGATATACAAATTATTATTATTATTATTATTATTATTATTATTATTATTAGTATTATTATGTATTTATTTTATAGTTAATTCTTTAATTAATTGATTAGAAATGAAAAAGAATTGATGGAAATAAGAGAGAAGAAGTTTCAAGTTATGCTAACTCTCATAATGTATATGGCAAGAACATGATTTTCAGTGGAACATTTCTAGTCGTGGAATATACTTTTATGTCAAGGCAAGTAATACCAAAAAAAATCTCGTTTTGATTTTTCCTTTCTGAAGTCTTTTCATTTGAGTGTTCTTAGTTGGAGAACCGGAACCAAGCGTTTTTTATGTGCTTTGTTTTTAAGTTGTTTTTATGGGTTATTGTTGTTGTTATTGTTTTAGGGGTTTTATGGGGGGATTGTACACTTTACCGACGTCAACAGGAAGAGATGACAGGAACATCTTGCAGATGCCATTCGCAGAGAAAAGGATATCGTTTTCATGACTAAATCTGCATTAACTATGTCGTGCGTGCTATATACAGATTAACTGCAGGTCAATGGGTTAATATCAGAAAAAAACATCGTATGCAAGATCAAATCAGCAATTAAATGAAAAAGAACACTAGATGATGATTTTTGTTGTGTATTTTTGAAGTTTGATATAATAGAACATATTGCACACTCCAGACTGCAAAATTATTATTAATAATGGAGTCAGCTGAATACATATCATTCATGACATGAACTTTATCGTAAAGTCAAATTTAAAAGCCGCCTGGCAATATCAGATAATTTAAAATGGACCATAATGGGGTTTTTTTAAAAAGAAGGAAAAAATTATAGCCAGTGCCATGGTTTATGCGTTGACAGGAGTACCTGATTTACCAATGTCAGCAAGGGAAATGTAAACGTTAATGGTATGCCAACAAAAAAAAAAAGACTTCCCAAGACAACACTATATATTGCTGGTAGTGCAGTTTGATTGTCAGATGCACGATTTCACGTGAGGATACCGGTGCTACTCACTCAAGGTACGTATTTAAAATATTTGTAAAAACGTTTTTACCTACAATCACGCAGATATTGTAAAACGGTGGGTGCTTATTTCTTTAGTTGTTGTTGCTGTTGTTCATCATGATGACAATGTTGACAATGGTGTTATTTCACTATGAATTATATTGTTTCAGTAAGACATTTTGTTTACCGGATCCCATTTTGAAAGAGTAAAATCAACTAACCCTTTCAAATCCGATCTTAAACGCCCAACTCCCCTCGGAACAATTTCCCAATCTTAACTGACATTTTAAAAAGAAATCCCTTGTTAGAAAACATGCTACTTCATGTTTTGATTGCCATTTTGTTATATAAATGATGCAAATACACAAGAAGGGCCTAAACTCACAGAAATAATATATTATCATATATCCTTTCTTACCACGCACTTACAAAAAATGATTAAACTATTCTTTGTTAACTGAAATTCAAGCGGGGTGGGGAGTCCAGCGGGGAAGAAGGAGTATGAGTATAGAGAGACGAAGAGAAGAAGGAATTTGGAGAAAGTCTTGAAGGAAAGGAAAAGGAATTGGTGGATTAGGAGAGTAGAATACACAGATGAGTAGAATACAAGGACAGGTGGAAATCTATCTCACACTACTAATCGAGTGATGCAATGGGTTATCACAGGATCGAGCGGAAGGAGAGTACTTGGGAAATTTGAAGCACTTGACTATTGAATTATTAAATTGTTATTCGTTGCATTTCACATTTTTGTATGTTCAATCATTTAACCGTCGGCATTGCTGAGTGGGGGCTGTGAGCTTTACATCAATCTGTCACTAATTTAAATTCCAACCAAAATTGAGCCTGGGTGGGACTTCCGTAATAATTTAAATACAACATTGGAAGCACCCCATCCCAACCATAACACGTCTACCACGGTGGCAGCATAATAACTCGTCACACAAAATCTACCCACCCCAGTCATTTCATCTACCTATCCAGCTTTTAAACTAACATGGAAATAAAGACTTTAATTTTTAAATTAAATATAGTTAGTCCATAACGACTTTTGTGTTTAGATACAGGCATTACAAAACACGATCAGTCATTATTTCTGTATTTCAGAACGTTTGTGGAAAATAATTTTATAAAAAATTGTTGAGATGTACCCTTAGCAATTACTCGCAAAGCGAAGTATGTTTTCTATGTATGCTATCTTTGTCCATTCTGGTTAGTTTTTCGTCTATACGGATATATATTCTAAGTTCCTTAATATTAAATGAATATAATAATGATTGTATTCTTTTTTGTTATTCATTAATCAAAAAAAATTGTTTAAAACTTTTTCCGTTTCTTTTAAAGATTCTTACAACTGAGGTCGATACTTGAATGGTAGAGGAGAATGAATACATCAGCATTCCTTATTCTATGTGGTTTTCTATGCGCACGTTATCATGTTGTGTATGCGCAATTCATAACGGACGACAGGTTCGACAACCCATTCATTAACGCAGGAACAGGTTAGTAATAATTAGTTCGATTCAGGTAAAACAACATTGTCTTCTGAACCCCATGCGTGTATTATATGAGAAAGAAATTAATGTCTCTGTAAGTAATACAATACCACAAAATATAATCCATAACGTAAATGCACCATAGTTTCTATTTCGACCTACCAGAAAAGTGAGAAAAAAATGGCATTGATGTAGAAACTATAGATTGCTTAAATGTTGAGTTTAGAAACTGACCTCTTGAATTAGATCATAAATTATATATCTGAAACGTTCTGAATTTTATTGGGCTGTTAAACAAACTCTTTTATTAGTTAATTCTACATTCTTGCATCTCCTCAAAGTCCGCCCTATACACCTCAACAAAATTTCTCTCTCTGATTATCCAGTTAGTAAGGGCCATTTTGTATTTACTTTTTGGTATTTTGTTCATACACTAGAAAAGGGCACTTCCAACCACATGGCGGGTTTCAAATCGTTTTCATATCATCGAATGTTTGAAAACGGGCTTCAGCCAAATAATTATATGAAGCTAATTCATGGCTATATGGAGGATTTGACAACGCATTTTGCATTGATACATAATGAGAATTAAACTCTCTTCACAATCCGAATTCTTCACGCGATGTTATGGCTTCTGCTCGTTTCTCTGACATTCTCTTGAATTTATATTAAAAAAGTAAAGTCATGTTTTATCGCCTGTAACAATTGTCACTCTTTTATATTTGTCAAGGCGTTCTTTGACGATTTCAGCCCAAGTCTGTTTTGGATCAGCCATGACAATATCTTGCACAAAAACATCTTCCGGTATGTGGGCACTCATCCATGGATTGGCGACCATCTTTAAAACGTTGAATTAACCTAAACTGTTAGAATATGACAGAAAATTACATTCATAAAATTTATCTTAGCTAGCCATGATGTCAGTCAGAGGTACCGTAACTGCGTTCGGATTTATGATCTTTGCTCAATAGTAAAACAGTTTCTCGTTGGTCGTTTTACGTCAATGTCGTCTTCCTATGTTACGTCAGGTTTCCGACGTATTGTACGTGCATCTGCGTATATTTCTATCGAACGTTGTTTTGTCTATTGATCAGCATTAAATTGATTGAAACGTTAAAGCAAAAGAAATAAGACAAAATATTATTTAGAACCTTGTGTGTCGTTCACTTTAACACTTTTCCTGACTCACTTATAGGAGTTGCATACGTGTTATGTTTTTTTATTCCAAAGCCAACCGACCAAAAGGAATACAGTAAAAAGCGATATTCCACGAGGTCAGTCAAGGTCAGACTGAGCCAGGGTGTAATCGGCTTCCTTTTATAGTGGAATCTCGATATTGCAATGGATTTTCAAATACGTGTTTTGATACATCTGTGATCTTTTAGTATGTAATGCAATTTTAATGAGCTATACAAAAAGATAAAACTTCCATGAGAAAACAAAACTTTTGCTTAGCAAAAGTCTTTAAGAGTTTTAAATTGATTATTTAACGAAGTTATATCAAATGGCGAATGTGGTAATCTGTCTAATGAAAATGGCCACATTTCTCATATCTGTGGAGACATTTTATTCCTATTCTCTGTGAGTTAAACACAAATTTGCACTTTGCTCGACTAGACCACAATAGACGACACCAAACATGCTTCGTCATGAATGGGCGAAGCTACACAAGATTACACTTGGCAACGCAATGCTTAAACATACCAAACCAGATGATATATGATTGCGCTTGACGACATCACACAAAAACTAGACTAGTCCACATTGGATTAAAATGGACGACGCCACATTGGTCAACACTTGACAAGATGAGACTACACTATGTTACATTAAACAAATTCCGCTGGAATGGACAGACTGAATTACATGCAGACCACAACAGATCATCAATTAATAAATTATCGAGTTCGAATTGGCTAATTGCAGATATATAATTTAGGGTAGCACTCATTTTCCTTTCACAACGTGATACTAAACCATACTTCGATCATTACTCCAGTTCAAACATGCAGTACTGCCACGCGTTGACATGTAATACCAAATCTATTATTTAATTTCCATCTTTGGAATGAATTCATCTTTAGCATAGACGTTATACCCAACCAGACAACTCTCTATGCGAGCAGTGTCTCGGGAGAAGGCCATAATAGAATACTAGAGTACACCAAACAAACTTCAGTAAAATAAACCTAACTAGGCTATACTACACTGAACATGTAAATTTATACCGTTTCAGTTTTGCGTGCAGGTGACAGTCATATGATCCACTTGAGCCATATATCTATGCCAACTCTTCCTGATGGTTACAGCCCGCTGAGCCAAACTTCTATGACAGCTTTTCCTACAGGTTACAGTCCTCTGAGCCAAACCGCCATGCCAGCTTTTCCTGCAGGTTACCTGAGCCAAACAGCCGTACCAGCTTTTCAAGCAGGTTACAGTCCTTTGAGCCAAACAGCCGTACCATCTTTTCCTGCAGGTTACAGTCCTCTGAGCCAAACAGCCATACCAGCTTTTCCTGCAGGTTTCAGTCCGCTGGCACAAACAGCCGTACCTTTGCATTATATGCAAGTGGTGGATGTCTGATCATTTTGCATAGAATTGATTACTCGCAGTGTATTCGACGTATCTTGTACAAACATGGCGCAAGGTCAATTAATCGTAACATATGACTGTGCAAAGAATAGTTTCGGTGCATGACCTTATTTAATACAGTATATGTACTAATTTATGCCCTTATATTTTTTTTTAAATCTAGTGTAACGATGAAAACTTATTCATTGAAGTTGTATGTCATTTAATCAAAAATAAAATGTTTTTACTTCACCAAGCCAATGAGTTGTTTTTTTTTCTGCAGACTGACTGTAACGTTGTTCCTCTTCATATGTAGGTTTGATGCTATAGACCGCCTTTAAAAATGCTTCTCGGTATGGAACGATTTGATGTTAATGACCTCCTATAACGATGTGTCTCATTGCTGGATTATTTGATGACAATTAGCTATATTCAATTAGCTATATCGATTTCTTTTCATTCAAAAAAAAAATTCTAACCAGTTTAGGAAATATGTTTTCAGAACCGAATTTGACAAAGAAATAACTATCAAACCATAAATAAAATAAATGCTTCCGATGTATTACGAGACCATGTCTTTTCCAATAGCTTCTAACCATTTTATTACATAGATGCGCTTGTTAACCATCCAATTATATGTATGTATGTATGTATGTATGTATGTATGTATGTATGTATGTATGTATGTATGTATGTATGCATGTACGTGTAGATTAGAAGAGTTGCTTCCCTTATATCATCAAACCGTACAGAAGGTAGTTTATTTTACGATGCACACATCTATGAAGCAATGGCTTCACAATGCAAAAATAGATTAGCTGTGTAAAATACCTCTTCGAGAGGAAAGAAGAATATTGACTTAGAAGGTTTTAACAAGGTCTTTACCGACGAGCAACTACTGCTGGCATAGCTATTACCAAACATTCACACGTCGATACGTCCTTCTACTCAAATTGTAAATGTTTTACCAAAAGAGAAAAATACAACAGTTGTAACAAAAGTATTTTCATGTTTCTAGACTGCATAGTAATACATTTTAAAAGCTGCTAAGTCAAAACATATGGTCGTCCCGTTTGGGGCGGCTTAATGTTTGAGTTCTTCATATTTCTTTCTAGTCTTTCTGGCTGAAGGTTTTATGCCTTTCGTTATACATTGTGAAGTAGCGCTTAAAAGATAAAAGACCTATATATAAAAATATACACCCCCACACCCCACAATCCCCGCGTCCCCCCCCCCCAAAAAAAAAGTATAAAAAAGGAAACAAAATAGCAAACAACATAATAAAAAGGACGCGTCTAATTTTAATTCTGGATTTTTTTCTGGAGTAGGCAAACGAGACCTTTTATGATCAGCCAATTAGTTTTCGTTATCGTTTGTGCTATTGACATCCAGTTTTGGACTAGTACGTTAGACTATTTTCATTTGCGCGAAGACTGTTTAAGCCATAAAAACACTAATTTACTTGATACATCGAATAACATCAGTCCATTTCCACTCCCTCCTGGCATTTATTGTACGTCATCAAGTATATGAGATGTTAATTGCTGTTCAATGAACACAATATATTACCAACTAGCCATAACAGGAAATGGCGTCTCACGCTTTATTTGATACATCCGGCATAAGGCCACGTGTTATCTGTAAATACAGCGACTTTCGGAAATGTAACACGTCTCCAACGCATTAGTGCCGGCTTTGAGATTTTAGTGAACCTTTGGCAAAAGCACTGGCTTTGATACACATATAGCCTAACCAGAACAAAACTTTAAAATAAAAAAAAAATATGAGGCCACTGATAAAACAAAACAAGCGCGTGCAATTAGTCTATTGATCGAAAGGATAGTTAGACATTTTAATCTCCTGGTCTGTTACAATCTAACATCGAACTCGCAGACTGACTATACGTCATATACCTACTCACTGGAAGCCGACTGTTTAAAAGGCTCAAAGCGATATACAACGATATGAAACTTCGTACAGGACAAAAGCTTTTCCAATTAAAAAGGTACCGTTGAAATTTCGATATCGTATGTCGAGAAATCCAATATCACGTGTTGGTTCAAATTGCATGTCATCGAAGTTCCATTTGCTAGAAATTATACAGTGGTGACTTAAAGCTAAATTCCATATGTCGACGTTCTACAATCTCTATTTTGAACTACACAGCGGTGGATGAAATTTCAATATGATATTTCGAGAAGCCCCAATTCACACGTTGTAAGTAACTGTTTGCGATGCAAGTTCCATTTCATATGGCGAGTATTTAGATTTCATCTGTTGAATTTCACTTCAACGACAAGCAGCCCCATGTTTAAAACGAACGTGGTCCGTTCATGAGAGCGACCTCTAGCGAAGAAATTCATGCTAAATCTCGACCTATGAATGTTAGCTTTCATAATGTTATGGCGCCTCTTAATTGAATACATGAATGACGTATCTTAATACTCGATAATATTTAGAATTGTTAAAGTGGACATTATTTAATGTTACTTTTAACATCAAAACATCATTCCATCATAAACAATAAAAATTCTGGCGAAAATAATACCATGTCTAACCACCGCTGTGTAACACAGCAGATACAATTTAAAACCTCAACATATGAAATGGAACTTTCAGCACAATCAGTGTGATTCAGGATGTTAAATTGAAAGTCTCGACGTATGACATTAATATTTTAATAACCACGGTGTAATTCAGAAGATACAAACTAACAGCTTTACATTGGACATCGAATCTTCAACCAGCGCTGTGTAATTCAACAGAAGAAATATAAATACTTAACATATAAAATGGAACATTCAATATAAAATATTTGAAACAATATGTTAAACTATGAATTCTCTAACGTGTGACATAATTAAAAAAGACACAATCTAAAACCTAGAAGAAAATATAACTTTCAACCACTACTTTTTAAATCAAAGGGTACAATCTAAAATCGCGACCAGAAAAATGGAACTTTAAGGACAAGCATTTTCGATACAACAGGTGCAATTGGAATTCAGAATATATAACAGTAAAATTTCAACGTTAACGCTCTGATTAGAGCATCTTTTGTCCGCTACGGCGCATCATACAAAATGGTTAAGCTTAGACTAGGGGAGGGGATTATGCCCTAATGTACTACCTTTCATTTTTCGGGGGGTGGGGCGGGTGGGGTGGGGGTGTATTTTCTGAGGCGGAGATTCGTCTGTACCTGTATGAGAATACCACAACTGCTACAATATTTATAAGCTACGTCACCAATCTATGAAATTACAAATCGAATGACTGGTCAACATTTACAATCGGACCAAGAATATACGATCTATTGTAGTATGCGACCATTTCAGTAAATAAATGCAACAATGTTATTGCAAGAATACAGTGATTAATCTTAAGTGAACATAAGTTTAAAAATACAAATATTGTTTTTAAAAAATACATCATTGTAACGTGTGAAAAGTTTCCACTTCCAAAAATAACACAAATATTATAATATATATTCGTTATTACAGTTAAACATTAGCAAGATTCTGGAGAATTTTGCGATTACTGGTCGCAAATAAGGTTTGTAATTGCAATAGCATTTTTGCGATATTAGGTTTTAGAAACATACCTCATTTTTCACAAAGATTTACATCTTCTTTCCTTAAAAAATGGATCGTTCCAACAACCGGTTTCAATGGGGTGTGGTGTAGGAAATAACCCTCAGGACAAAATCTACCAATCTACCAAGTCAAATGAAAGATAGGACATAAATTACCTCCCCTAGTATAAGTTTATCAACTTTTAAACTGTTGTCAATAAATCAGTATATTTTGAAACGGGAGAGAAGAAACATATAATATGCCTGTGCTTTAATAGGCGCCGAATAGTTTTCTTACCTTTCGACAAAAGCGAACTTTTTCTCAGTAGACAAGGAAAAAGAACACACACACACACACACACACACACACACACACACACGTTGAACACTAAAAATGCTCATCGCATCACAGTGGTCGAAATATCCTAAGAAACAAGAATGACAAAACTGAAGAAAAGAACAAATTCTTATATTGTTACGGCTATTGGATTTAATTTTATTTATTTTTAATTATTAAATCCAAAATTGTCATTTAGGATTTATTATTCATTAAATAGGAAATTTTTCTAGAAAATTCAGTTGACCTGTACTTTACTAATAAACAGGCTGACCTTGGCTTACAGTGGTCTAGTTCCTGACCTTGCTTTAGACATTGTCAACAGGTCTTCAATTTTATTGGTTAATTTCAAGGACAACATTTTATCAGTGGCTGATTTATTCTTCTAGTTCATTCTTTAAGCATGTGACTTGGTGAAGGTAGCTCTTTCCATGACCTTCCAGACTCACATGATTCCTCTTGTTTACTTCAGAAAAACAATATATATAGCTGTGTTTTAGAAGCTAACTTTAGTAGTAGAATATAATTTGGGCTTATTTTCAAGAAGCTGTGTATTTTCTGTTAGAGTTTAATATCTTGTTCTGGACTGTGTCAATTTGTTGGAAAAGAAGAATTATTCTATTTATCTGGAAAAGGACATATGTTTCATAATTTCATCTGGATGATTTAAAAACAAGAACTGCATCACGTGACATTGTCAGCCATTTTGGATTATTACATCGTCAAGATTCGAACCTGGAACTATTAGAACATTTATTTATCAGGACTTGAAATTCCATTAGTGGATTATTTTGTGAATTCTATATTTGTTGGATTTGATTCTCTAAAACCGTAAGTTTAATTATTTTATGAAAATAATTGTACTTAATAAATTCATTGTTAAAGTTATACAAGCTTGTTAGTTTTCACTCTTTCTGTGTTGCTGCTTATTCGAGCCTAAGCACGTAACAATATATTATATCATCTTTGCTCAAACGTAAAGAAAACTTTATCTTTTACATCCAGATACGTTCTCCCACTTCTGGAACATTTTAGTCGCAAAGCGTCTACAGCAAAACACGTCCTATTTACAGATGTGTAAAAAAAACAATTAAAAGCTCCGTAGTATGAGCTGGCCTTGACATCAGTAATCATTTATCATGAGTTGAAAGTTGACATCGGTAATCATTTGCAACGAGTTGACCTTGATATCGGTAATCATTTAGCATGAGTTTGACATTGACATCAATAATCATTTACAACGAGTTGACCTTGACATCGGTAATCATTTACAACAAAGTTGGCGGTTGACATCGGTAATCATTTAGCATGACTTGACCTTGACATCAGTAATCATTTATTGCGAGTTGGTCGTTGACATCGGTCATCATTTAGCATGAGGTAGCATTGATAGCAGTAATCATTGCCATAAATATTTAATGATATGACCTCATGTGAATGAGAATTGATTTTGGCAAGAAACGCAGAACCAGTTCTATTATCAATACGCAAAAAAGTGGAAATGTTTCTGACTCGAATGGGACGCTAATGCGAATATTTATTTCATCTAGGCTTAGCCTGACATTGTAAACTGATTTCCTTTACTAGGGGTTTCCAAACGGCTCATATTTAATGTTGTGGAAACAGTTATTGATCAGAGAGACGGTATCAGTTTAAATTTACTTTGGAATTGAAACTTTTACATTGTAATTCTAAAAGGACGTGTCTGCTTTGTGGTTTTAACACCATATTTCATCACATAATAGACATACACGACGGCAAGTGAATATGGTGAAGGAAGAATCCGTGAAGACACCAGAGAAGAACAATCTACCTACGGTATGTATGTATGTATGTATGTATGTATGTATGTATGTATGTATGTATGTATGTATGTATGTATGTATGTATGTATTTGAAATGTCTTCTGAAAATGTAAAACAACTCAAATTCTAAACGTCTTCTCTTGTTCAGATTAACATCTTTCAGTGGATATTAGGTCACTATGATCTTCATTTCACAAACCGGGGATTTTAATGAACTTTTAGCACAATATCTCAGGTACTATTGTTAGTGATAATAATTAGATTTTATCACAATATATCAGATACTATTGTCGATGAATACCCATAACATGAAATAAAAACTTAGTTCTGAAATTATCAACAGCCATCAGTGAAAACGACATCACTGTCACCAATACCTCATGATTCAGTGATTTGTTCTCACCTTTAAGCATATCATGGTTTCTATGAGTTAGTAATTGTATTTAAAGTTATTTGTTTAGATACCTTTACTTGTAGACCAACTTAGTCAATATTTAGATGCATTAATCTAAAGTTCATACAACCGCCTCCCCCCTCTACCCGAAAATAAAAATAAAATGTATACCATGAATATACATGAAATATAATAATCATGGGTGGTTTCCTGTTTTCAAAACAATTGCAAGGTACAAAGTTTGATTTGGTATTTTTCTGACTATCCGTGCGTGTGTTTTACGGCACAGCAGTACCTTGAAGATTATGCATACGTCACGGAAAGTTCCTTGTCCAGGATGACACCTTAGTAGCCAACATTGGATAAACCATCTACGGATAACTTTTATGGTATTTGAATCCGTCTATGGAAGAATTTTTACATTGATGGTATTAACAACAAGCTGATAATACGCTGCAGCCGTGCTTCAAAAATGAATCGTATAGCTTAGATCGGCTCTTTTTTCAATAGAAATTTTGAAGTCTGTGATGATAAAAACGATGAAAATCGCCATCAACGTCAACATATTGTTTTTTGCTTTACTTGCTCTTATAAATATATATATATATATATATATATATATATATATATATATATATATATATATATATATATATATATATATATATATATGTGTGTGTGTGTGTGTGTGTGTGTGTGTGTGTGTGTGGGTTCCAAGTCACCCCCACCACCCCCCGCCCACTCATTTCGTTGATTGCATCAGCACTAACCTGATGCCCTGGCCTACCATGGTGTCCCTTTTGCCCTGACCTTCCATAATGCCACTGGTTAAATGGCCTCCATTGATTCCAGTGGTATCCTGGCCGCACGTCATACTCCGCACACAAGGTTATGTATACACCGATAACGGTGGATACATTCAAGATGGCGAAAGTGATATCTGTGCTTTCATAGATGTAGTGTCGCAATTGATTCATGAAATTTGATTTTTTTATATCTCTGAACTAGAAAATTCAGTATTATTCATTTGTGGCAGGTATAATGCACTGACAACCATTGGCCTTTTGGTACATATATTTTGCAATGGTTCGCTAAGGACAAGCTATATATTTTAATCAACAAAAAAAAAACAATAAAAAGACAATACAAAATATTTACGAGGTAGTGAACTGAATGTTCAACACTACTTACATGTCATAGAGCTGCATGAGTATTACTATGACATACTCTTGTATTGTAACACTTTAAACAATTTATATTAGGTCATAGACAACCCTAACCCTGTTTATTTGACAAGTTATAAATGTCAAGTTCTAAATAAGCAAAAGGTTAAAACCTGGACACTTCTTTTTTAAAATTTCACCTATAGTCTGTTCATGCTGTTATTTATTTGGTAACAGTTTGTTACTTTGCACTACGAGGAGCTTACATTCATTTCAGTTACAGAAATTTGTAACTGTATTAGTGTAACATTTTATAAGTTTGCACTACGAGGAGCTCACATTCATTCCAGTTCCAGAAATTTGTAACTGTATTAGTGTAACAGTTTATAAGTTTGCACTATGAGGAGCTCACATTCATTTCAGTTCCAGAAAGTTTTAACTGCACTAGTGCATTTGCCATATTAATGGCCTGTTTGCTACGTAAATATTTTCTGTTTTAAAAAATGTATAAAACAAACTTTTCAATATTTCTTTCAAAGTAACATATATCTCAAAGTCAAAATATCATCAATACCGGAATAAACTAAAATGGAAATATTATTGAATTCAAATATGATTTATGTTTTTAAAAAATGTCTAATGATCCTCATGTTTAACAGCGAACAGTTCAGTCTGATTGAAAGCATACCCACTGCGCTATATGATCTGAGTGCGACAGGTTGGGGACCTTTTCTGTTGACCTTTGTTATTACCATAATCGCTAATTTAATTTTATCAACCAGTCAGATGAAGTCTTATATCTTCGCGTTTGGGAGACCAAGCAGTATGGTTGAAGAGGATTATTAGAATGGTTGCTACTCAAACAGACAAGAAAAAGCAACACAGAAAATAATCCGATTGCTTTCATTGCCTGGTTAATAGGGTCCTCATTTGGTACGAGAACCCTTTTCGAACAATCTATTTCACGAAACCTGATTTGATCATTTTTTTTTGCACACCGTTCAAAATTAACAAGCTATTTTTACCAAACAGTGACTATACTTATTTATGTCGCATAGACATCTTAGTACTCAATCTTGTTATTGACTAAATACATGTACACCTTGTACTAGAAATATTGGAAAGTTAAGATAGTTATACAAATTTTACAACTTCATTGATTTGATTTAATTGCATAGGTGGCTCACACATTATTGGTATTTTCCTGTCCATTAGTAATAACTGGACCAGATTTGAATTAAGCACGGAATCACAACGTTGCGGGCTGTACGACATCCTTGGACGTAATGGTATCTCTCTTTTATTGCCACAACTCGGATAGCTCCAAAATGGCGGAGATGTGAAATTAATTTCCAATACCTCCACTTATACCACTGCACGCCATTAACCGACCTGACGACCAAATTAAATAGTACTCCTTGAGTACATAAGTGCCTGGATGAAGCGGCATCATTCCTCACCTCCAGGAGAAATGAAATATCCAGCTTTGTTGGAAACTTAAAAACAGTGATACATGCCCCTAGTGGGCGATACAGCACTATAATTCAAATGCATCATCATTAGAATGATTTGGTCTCACTGGACAGTTTTTGTGCCAAATTTTCATCCTACGATGACCTATTGCAAAGAAATGATAATAATATTACATTAATGATGCAAATAAAAATTAACTAATGATTTTTGTTGAAAGGATGCATGTATGACTCTGACTGAGGTATTAAAGTTAATTCCTTATGCATCTAGTGACTTTTGTACTGAATCAACACTGCCACCAACCCCTCTTTTTTACATTCAGTTTTGCCAGGAAAATACTATTTTGAATATTTACCTGTGACATGACAGCTAAAAGAATAGGTATGTTCTTATGCATGAATAACTTTCACAATTACTGTAAAAAAAATTAGCATACTTTTCATCACCCCTCAACCATCTAGATTTTTAGATATTTACCTCTGTAGCAGACACATGTAATACATAGGCTAAATCGGCTGCTCATTTGAAGCCCAAGTTACGCATCTACAATGCTAGTCTAACTGTGACAGGCAGTCACCAACAAGTCAACCCATTCCAAGCCTAACTCAAAGTAAATGTAAATCACATTACAGATTTAGCTTATGTGTGAATTTAAAAATGTTAGGATTGTGATAATTAGGCTTAAAATGCCCATGAATCTAATAATTTCTGTGTCGAAACGATTCAGTAATTTAAGATATGTATCGATTCTCTGACCAGGTATTTCATGTCGTCATGGAATCAATACTTGATCTAACCAGTACTCCAGTCGTGGCTATCAGACCGTAACTAGCAAATATTATGTTTCTTAACTAGATAGAAAGAAATGGCAAAAGTGCCAAAGCTCCACACATACATAGGATAAATGGCTTCCATTGCATTAGGTACTTAATTCTACCCACCTCGACCCCATTATCTGTTCCATTAATGCATTTCAAAATACAAGTTTACTGCATGACAGGAAAGTTGGTATATTCGGAAATGTTGAAACTTAATTTAAAATAACGGTACAACACCCTGTCTGGCCTCCTGTGCACATCATCATGGGATGCTGGTTTCCAGGCTAAAGTGCAAACAGTGGCATGGCCAGGACAAAGATGATTAGAGAATCTGATTTACAATAACGTGACCGAACGGAAAAAAGTATTCAACTAGTCTGCCGACATCTTGTACATTCTCGCACAATGACAGATTAATTTCAGTCAGCGCCATCACAATATTGATGTGTCTCCATAACAGTTACATGAATGAAATGCCAATCTTCAGGAGCGGAATAGACATTTGAAAGCCATTTAGTATTGATTGGCAATTATCAGTTGTGACCTTTACGCTGACAGGAAGGAATTCAATTCTCTTCTATCAGATAAATGAAAATTAATTCCTGTTCAGATGCGCTTAGGCAAGTTTATTTCAAAATCATCTTGTCGCGTGCGAAATGAGAAAAAATAATGCTGGCGATAAGAGGCGCTAAATTAAAAGAAAGTGAATGTTTATCGGGGGGAAGGGGACATACATTTTTGAGTCTGCCCTACTTGTAGAATTTTACTATTGCTGTCGTTCTCTTATTGTACACCGTATTCCCAATTTTCGTGACTAGAAACTGTCGTTCTGAATTTTCTACGCTAATTATGGTACTATTGATATGTATGATATGGCATGAACAGACCTATTAAATAAATAAAAATGTATTTTGGTTCTTTCTCTCCAATTTTGAAATAGTTATTTTGATTTACAAAATTAAATTTAAATTATTTATTTGCAATCAATAAAATGAACGCTATTAACGTGCGTCATTCGTGCTATGTATAATTGTTTTAGAAAATGGCTACACACACACACACACACACACACAGACACACACACACACACACACACACACACACAAAATCACAGACAGGCATATTATATTCTAACTTTGTTAACACTTTTCATTAGGTGCAATCGTTGCCAAGATAAATGGCTTTTCTTATGTAATAAAGAAATTATACATTACAAGACAGATGGAGAAAATTGTAAAAGTGTCAACACCTGGTCTCAGCTATAACCACCATCTTCCATCTTGGGGTAATTTCCGGAAAGTTTAAACCAATGACTTTAATATATCATATGAAGTTGTAAGGAATGGCTTAGTGTAATACGTTGCACGAGCTAGAATTTTAAAGATATTGTCAGTACAAAATAACTACATTAAGACCTGTTTTGTTAAATACACAGAAAAGACCACACTATTATTAATTAATGGACAGGTGTGTTTCACGTATTGGTCTAATAAAAATGTAAACTTAAGAGAGAAAAAAACAATCGATGGTTATAAATCCTGTCCTTCTTCATCAACCGGTGCTCGTCATATGAAGGTGTCCACTATTGCTGAATTCACTGTATAATTCATTCCTGTACGCAAAATAGTATAAATTAAGGTAACGAGAAAGCTGGTCCATGTATAGCAAGGAATTTTAGTTTGGACACACCTATAATAAAGTAAAATTACTGACTCCATAATTCTCATTCTCTAGTTCACTAATTCCTTGCCTATCAGCCTCTACCCCATTCCCCCTCCTGTGCATTGTTTCCCTACTGCTATTTGTAAGCAAAAAGTATGCCTCGAGTCCCTGGACCATAGTGTTGTACATAAGTGTGCAGGACCAAATATTATCGTGCTAGTGTACTAAATGTAGGTGCTCACTGCTCTACGTTTCATGCTACTGCGTGAAAACTAAGAATTTTCTCGTGTGCTATGATAACTAATTATGATGCTACTATATACGAACTAATTTAGCAAATGGCAAAACATGTTATAATTGATGTATTTAAATTCTCCAAATGAAATGGAACGAAACAGTAGTATATATCAACGGTGTAAGGAATGCTCTTTAATGAATCATCCTGATTGAGGAAGATTAAAAGCGTGTTCCTACATTTTTCCCACTAATCTTAAAACAAACGTTAACACAAAATATGAAGAGGGAAATGCAAGATATAATCAAAATAGTATGCAAAAGTAATAGACGAAAAGCGAAAGAAAATTCAGATACCAACAACAACTAAATCAAATAATTGAGCCAAACACAAAGAACAAATATGTTCAAATTTATGATCTAATTAATTAAGACGGTCTGTGCAAAAAAGTATTACAAGTCCACTATAAAATATACAAAATAGCACTGCAAGTAGATTAAAATTTTGGGACAACATAAACAATGTAATAATTTTTTAGCGTGATACACTCAAGCGTTTTGAGAGAGATGATAAAGCAACAATCTCTGCATGACTGATATTTGCTTACCAGCTTAGGTGTGATTGAATTTGAATTATGGTCAAAGCTAGCCGCGTTACAAACAAACTAAGGATATATTGATATTCTGTGATGTATATCTATATTCTTTTAACTCTTGGTACATAATTATATCTATATTATATACAATTGTTTTACATGACTGCAAATTATAATGATCATCTAAAACAGATAATAGAAAGCTAATTTTTTAGACAGGTATAAAATTATATTTTAAGATATTAAGAGTATTTGTAGATTGCACGGGATATATAATATAGCTGTTGTTAAGTTAATATTAATAAAACCTTATGACAAGTTTGGGGTAATTTCTCATTGACTGGTGGGGTCATGTGGGTTCATAAAATAATTAAGTTATTTCCCATTGGATGATAGGTCACATGTGTAGATATTATGAAATACGATATTTACTAGTCTGTCACAATGGATATTTTGCGAAGTATATTCGTAATAGATACTTCGAGATGTAAATAAAGAGAAAAATGAGCAATTAATTTATTTCTTTCTTGATGCATTGCTATTTCAGATTATTGTTTCATATGTTAAAACCTGTCTGCAGATGTGTTTAATGTTCTATTATGATACATTTGGTAGGATTTTTCATTGGAATTACAACGTGCTCATTGTATTAAAATAGTATTTTGATACTATTGCGAATTATTCAAAGGAGTTCTGGACAATACCGTCGTGATAGTACATTGGAAGATCTGAAATTCATTCGGAACATTCGACTCTACTGGACATGAGTGGAGCTGTTAAGTTTATTTTAGATTCAACTCATAATGCTGTAAGTTTCTCTTTTTCGTTTTATAACCTTGATAATTATATTACTTGTTAAGATTTACAAAACGTGTTGGTTTTGCTTCATTATGTTACTTTTGTGACCACAGAATCAAAACATTTTAAACCACGCAAATGGTCAAAAATCCAGTTCAAGTGACGGAGGTTGAACAGATCAGAGGAAACACGATTTAGACAAGTAGTAGTAGGTGGAAGATTGGAAGACCTGTATGACATTATACTAAGGGCGTACTTTAGCAATGATAATAGTAATAACAATACTAACAATTGTTCTATTGATAACATTGACCTGTATGACATTATACTAAGGGCATACTTTAGCAATGATAATAGTAATAACAATACTAACAATTGAACAATTGTTCTATTAATAACATTGACCTGTATGACATTATACTAAGTGCATACTTAAGCTAGGATAATAGTAATAACAATACTAACAATTGTTCTATTAATAACAATGACCTGTATGACACTATATCAAGGACATATTTTAGCTAGAATAATAGTAATGACAAATAAAACATTTGCTCTTTTAATAATAGGTTTGGTAAGAAGTATTGTAACAGCTTGTAGAGGTGCCACCCGTAAAGATGTCCTAATAAGGTGTATGCTATTTTTGACCATAATTGAAAATTTAGCTGTCTGCTAGGTTTAGTCTAAAGCCAGGATGAGAATTGCCTGGTAGTGGAGGTTATTCAATAGTACTGGAAAAATTGTTTCTTTACTTGCTAATAAAATTTCGATACTTGTTGCAGCATTATAATAGTTGTTAATACATTTTTACCAAAGTGTAAACAATGCATCGAGGAGATGATTAGGCTAGTAACCTATTTAAAACAATAAATAACAACATCTACTTGGTGACAGAACTATATTTTATTCATAGTTGTGTAAATGTATGCATAAATACCATTGGTGGCAGATGCAACATTTTATTTTTGTATTTAATTTCTAAACGGTGTCATGTAAATTTAATATGTATTGTTTTTTCTCCATGATTATGCGTTATGTGTAATTGTATTTTGTTATTGACCTTGTCCAAAAACAGGTTCACTGTGTGCCTGACTAAGGACATTAATTTAGTAAATAACATGATACATAGCAAACATTTCTTCATGAGTATAGATTAAATCTTTGGATCATTATCAATGGCGGTAAACATGTTTATCTTAATATAAGTCTAGGACATTGGATTTCCACCATGGAAAACTCTGGGGTACTTGATATTTCACGTGTTCTTTATTATATATTTAGTATTAAACCTTATCTTGTTGACAAAGTAAGTAGAATAGTGGGAAACTATAGGGTCTATGGGAAAATACATTACAGACACCCCCACCCACCCCGCCTTGGGAACGTATAGGGTCAACACTTTTTAAATCATCATGGGAACGTTTAGGGTCAATTAAGAGTTTAACGTTCTTTTTTTCCGGAGTTTATCGTGGTATAAACTGTCAGTTGCCAACTCACACAGCAAATAACGCCCAAAAGTATGCATCATTGAAAACACAGCAGCTGTGCAATAAGTTTCAAACGCTCCAACTACTTACCTACCATGTATACTTTGTTTCTTTCCAATCCACTTTCATGATTAATACCTTTATATAAAGACCAACTATCTATAAACTTTAAGGCTGCTTTGGTATGATGCCCTTTGTGCGTAAACCACAAATTTAATTTCTTCTTCGTCTTCTCCTAACATGTCGTCGAAAATGACCAGTTTGGTTCGACTGGAGTCAGACACGACCCCGTCGTCGTGACTAGGAATGCCTTCCACAAACACAATGGAATTGCCTTGGCTTTCTCGCAAGAGGCTGTACTCCTACTCCGATCGGCACTCTTTGTAACTTCATACGATTCGTTGAGGTGGATGATCGATCGAGGGATGTTTATGTTCGATCAAACGTTTGACAAATTCGGTTTGCCCGAGCCGCTAGGTCCGGCAATTAACGTATTAAAGTGATGACGAAGATACAAGGCCACCCAACTAGCTCAATTTAAGTGTTAGTCGATGACTTTGAAAGTGGAGGAAGAAGGAGTAGAAATAGCAGAGGTAGCCATAGTAGTGTAGGGTATGATACTTTTGACACAAAACAGACAAGACAAGAGTTTTTATACTTTTTTTCCGGACACGTTTATTTCAATACATGTTTTAATTTTAACAACAGGAAAGACAAAAATACACATTCGAAACAAAGTCAAGATACTTGCTTTATGTATAAGAAGAAAGGGTATTGGGTTTCAGAATGTCCAGACAGTGAAAAAAAGCAAAAGAGGTGACAGAATAGACAAAAGTCAAAATAACTGTTATCATTGTAAAGAAAAATGGTATTGGTCTCCAAACTACCTTAAAAAACAACATGAATATATAGATATAGAGGGAGAGAGGCATTCAAAACAGGAAAAAGATGAGGTACCCTCCCCATAGGAAGAACCCGACACGTTCAAAAAGAGAAGAAAAGAAGACGAGACGAAAACGAGAAGAAGTGAAGAAAAATCCTGTTATAGTAAAGAAATTCGAAAACGAATGAGAATGAACAACACAAACACAGAATAAATATATGAACGTTTTAAAGTTGTGTTGTGTTGTTTTGCGATATTGGAGTGTAGCATTTGCACCAGAATAAACCAGACAGAAAATCGTAAATGTCTCCTGGTTTTGATTTTGTTAGAACAGGGACCTACACTCACACACGTACATCAAGGGGAAAAAGGGATTTTGATCTTTAACTGATTTTGGCAAAATGAATACTATCTATTTTCGAAAGACGCGGGTGGCCCTGCAAGACACCGTTGTATGTTTGTTTTCTAAATAAAAAAACAAACTCAGGAAAGGGACGAAATCAACTTTAACTGCCTTAAGCCTTTGTCACTGTCAAGGCCTAATTCTGGACTAGTTTCTGTCGATGACTTGATAGAAATCACAAGTTTTGGAATCTCAGTCGTAGTAAAGTTCTCTTGGGTCGGCTTATAAAAGTCTGATACATTTGTTTCAGACTCCTTGACTCCACCAAAATGTCCAAAGGTAACGTCACCGTTTGACTTCCACTGTCCTCATTCTCTCCTAAACATTGTTTCTTTACTGCTGCTGATTCTTCTTATTCCTGTCGTTTTCGGCTTGCTTCTTCTAGCTTTTGCTGTTGAAAAAGAAAAGCTTGTTCTGCTTCTTTCTGTTACTGTAAACATTTCTCTAATTCGTTCTCTCTCTCTCTCTGTTTAAAATTCACGACGTATTGTAAAGAATGAAGAGGCGGCGAAGGTACGGCCGGTGCACCCCAATTCATTGTCTGTTTAATTTCAGTCATGATCGATTCACGGCGTACATACTATTGCACCTATATAGAACATGTGATTTCATAGACCACTCTCTTCGGATTGGAAGAGAGATTCGGCCATGTGACTGAATTTTGTAATGCGTGTTTTGATTGACGAAAGAACTCAATTCGTTTCAATCCGCTCTTCCACTATAAATAACCGCATGATACTGGATTCCCTTCACCTCTTCTCGTTAAAAGATGTGGACAACCTTAGAATCGTCGACTTTAGTATCATCCATGGTTATCCACATGGACTATCCCATGTATGTCAGATCATCATGGACAATCACCCGAATGACTGATACAGCCCTTTGGAAAAGAAAGATCTATGTGTAGAGGCAAGGCTGTTTGAAGAGAGTCATAATATACGGCACAGAGGTTAGAAGAAGCTTAAGGAAGAGAAGAAGATCCGTGAGATGCTCTCTAACGCAATGATGTTAAAAATCCAAAGGCCTTTTTCAGGGCCACTCATAGGTCTTAAAACAATTTGCTTTCTTTGCCTCAACAAGCAAAATAATGTGATAGGCTAGCCCCTGTATAGTATTGTATATTGTATGTGTTCTATCACTCTATGTATATGTCTATGTCGACCTCTCTCGTCCCATCTGAGGTCAAACCCGTAGCACACCTGTTCCTAAAATTGTTGCAACATTATTACCAATCTTCAGTACCATGACGTCACCTCACTTCTTCCATTCCAATTATCCCTATACAACCATTTGACTTTCCTTTGTCGCTATCCAGTCTCAGTATTCCCCATGTTAAATTCCAATTAACCCTAAACGTTCCCACGGTGATTTAAAAAGTGTTGACCCTATACGTTCCCAAAGATGGTCTGTAATGTATTTTCCCATAGACCGTATAATATCCCACTATATTACTAACGTAGAATGTTCTAGTAATTGAATATTTTACCCTCATCCTGATTCTATTTTGTGTTTTAGCTTTATATATGATGTTTTCTTGCGAAATTACTCATTCCTGATTTAACATTTTGAAGTTTAATCAGTCTTATTGTTGTGTTCAGTTTTTCATTGGATG